>VXBQ01011188.1:0-24875 GCA_013400175.1 Phainopepla nitens | reverse complement strand
GTGATGGCACTCAATATAAACTGTTCCATTACCTTACCGGGTACTGAGGTCAGGCTAACTGGCCTATAGGTCCCAGGGTCCTCCTTCCCACCCTTTTTGTGAATGGGTGTCACGTTGGCCAGTTTCCAGTCATCTGGAACCTCACCAGTGAGCCAGGACTGCTGGTAAATGATGGAGAGCGGTTTCGCAAGCTCATCTGCCAGCTCCCTCATCACCCTGGTGTGGATCCCATCTGGTCCCATAGATTTATGAACATCTAAGCTGCTCAGAAATTTTGACTGCCTCCTCCTGTGTAACAGGGGGACCATTCTGCTCCGTGACACCATCTACCAACCCAGGAGGACAGTTGTCCTGAGGACAAGCCATCTTCCCACTAAAGACTGAGGCAAAGAAGGTGTTAAGCACTTCCACCTTTTCCTCATCTGCAGTTACTATTAAGACAATGTTTGCCAACAAAGTGACAAAATATAGCTTCAAGGCAGCACAAGCAATGAGTCCTTTGAAGTATGTCTAATTAGACGGTAGGATATGGGATATGCAGACAACAACAACAAAAATAGAATGATCTAGGTTGATAACCACCTTCTAAGCTGCCTGATAACTAACTTGTACAATAAACTCTTGTCTCTCTCTGTGGTGGATTGACTTTTGCTATCTGCCCCATGTCCACCTAGCTGGTCACTCACAATCCTTCCTTTAAATAAAATGAAAAAATGTGTGTGTCCAGATATAAAGAGGGAGAACACTTGCCAATTGCTGTCATGGGCAAGAAAGAACTGACTTGGGGAAAGTTAATTTAATCTGCTGCCAGATAAAATAGGTTTGCATAGGGAGAAAGACAGATTAAAACACCTTCCCTCCACCCCTCCCTTTTTCCCAGGCTTAGTTAGTGTCACTCCTTTATTCCCAACTTCTCTACTTCCTCCTCCCCACTGAGCAGTGAAAGGGGATGGGGAATGTGACCTGTGGTCAGTTCATAACACTTCATCTGCGTTGGTCCTTTTTCCTCTCATTTTTTTTCCTAATCCACCATAGATCTTTTCTATGGTCTGCAGTCCTTTAGGATAAACCTGCTCCATTGTGAGAGCTCCACAGCCCCTGGCTCCTCCAGGACTTTTCGACTTCTCCAGTGCGGGGTCCTCCACAGGTTGCAGCATGGATATCTGCTTCAGTGTGGCTCTTGCATGGTCTGTGAAGAAATACCTCCTCCAGCCTGGTCTCCTTTACAGATGCTTTGATGCCTGGACAACCTCTTCCCTCTTTTCTCCTTGGTGTTCACAGCATTTTTTATCATACTTTTTGCCTCACTCCAGACACTGAAGTGCAACATTTTTTTACCTTTTCTTAAATAAGCTCCCCCGGAGGTGTCACTAGGGTGGTTCATGGGTTCAGCTTTCCCCTGCAGTAGATCTATCTCTGTCTGGTAAGGGCCAGCCTCTCAACTCCTTCTATAGATGCAGTCACCCTACTACCTAAACATTACCACAACCCCTAATGCAACCTAATACTTAACTTAGTATTTTGTTTTATGTAAGTGATATTTTATTTTGTATATAAACTATTTTACCTAATATGCAAAAATAACATGATTTACCTGAATTACTGGAATTTATTGCTTCTTGTGAAGAGTTTTTAAAATTTATTTATTTTTAGTTTAGTGATTTTTGTAGTAGAAGATAGGTGGAAAGCTGCAGCTGAAACAGCACTAAATGTACCAGTCTTACCCTCAGTAATTGTTAGCTCTTGCCCAGATCAGGTTACTCACACTTTAAAATATCTTTTGTCTTCTAAAAAGGAAAAAATTTTCTAGCAAAAAGAAAATGAGAGAGGAAAAAACATCATTCTGTCTGCTGGTGCTAAATAACAGCAGTTAAATAATTTGACATGAAATTATACCTTCAAATAAGCCATGTTATTGCTATCATAAAGAGCACAAAAATTTATAATTGATTGATCCAGAGTTGCAGGTTTTCTCTTTTGTTGAAAGTCCAGTGGGATGTAGGATTTTTTTGCAATTGTTTTGATTAATGCTGCTGAGGATTTTGACTTACATTTTATTTTCAGGATGTTTCTTATTTTACATCTCACTGTTTCTGACATACCACATTTTTATCTTACATTACTTCAGCAGTAACAGTAAAAAATCTGATGAATCTATTGTTTCTGGAAATAAACTACACAGGGGACATTTATATCCAATGGAAAAATGGCAAGATATGGGGAAATAAAACTTCAGGAATAGTGTTGCTCATGTATTCATTTGGTGAAGCTGAAAAGTATTGCATAGGTGTATAAAGCATAGCCCACAAAACTTTGCACTGTATCTTTTTCAACCATGCTGAAATGTGCTTTCCCTGTGCTTCTCCTAATATTGCTCCACCAACTACTTCTTTATGAAGCAAATTCAAGGATATTATATTATTAAGCCCCTAAAATACATTGGAATGCTGAATTCTAGAAACAGATAATGCAATTTACTTTCATGCCTTGTCCTATATAGCCATATTAATTTTTCTTTGCTATTTCAGTGAAGTAAGCTTTAAGTAATGCCATTTATCCCTAGATGGCTAATTTATTGTTATGTCTGTAGAAGACTGTTATCATCACTGTAATTGCATGAAGATTGCAGTGTAATTAAACAAAAGGATAACAGCAACTCCAGATCCCTCAGACAATCCATGAAAGTTAAATACCTTAATGAGCTTTCAAGATCAGTGTAAAATGAACCAATCTCTCATGCTTTTTTATGATATTTTTCTAACCTTCTGGGAAAAATGAATTAGAGAGAGATTATACATATTTTTTTGCTTTGCTTTTGCTTGACTAGATTGAATGTCTAACCTATTTCTTCTTCTGGCCTGAAAAGTGGGCTATCTGAAAGCTAAACCCCAGAAGGCATGAGCATAACTGTTTTTCTTAATTGCATAACCTTACAAGGCTTTCCTGTGAGTCTGTGCATGATGGTAAAATGAAAAGCTACCCACAATTCTCCTACTCTTCTCTGTGCTTCTGTGTTATCTTACGTAGATACTTAAAGGCCAGAAAATTAGTTTTTCACCATTATTTTTCCTGCTGCTTTGTTAATACTTAAAGCAAGCATTATCTGGAAAATTTGGGAACGTGCAATGTCTGACATTGATTAAATGTCAGTAAGTTTTACAGCTTGCTGTAGTTTCCCTGCTATTCATCCTCTTTGTGAAAAGTATGTGATCCAGTGGAATATAATCCATTCCGATTAATATCCTATTCAGCTCAATGAAAGAATTTAGGGGATAATGTATCATCAAACTCTTCTAGTAGATGTTTTTCTTCTGATATGTCACAAGACATGCCTTGTCAGAAGACTGTTAGATACCACTAGGTAGAACATGGGAGCAAGAGGACTTTTAAGTAAGGACAATGCTGGAACGCAAAGAACTTGCAAATATGATTGGAACTGAAGTATCAGTTCACATACTTCTAATGACTATAAATTGCAATGCTCTCAACTTCAGGAGAAAGAAAACACAATGTTACTTAGAGTTCCATAACTTGTATCTGTTCCTCTTTGATCATACTTCCTTATTCCTTAGAGAAAATTCTTGGAAAGAGGCATAGTTTATCTACTCAATGAGACAACACCATGCGATTGCTCCCAAGTGCCTCTCAGCTTCGGCCAAACAAAGACCAACACAGTTCCTAGACAGACTGCAACCAGAGAAAAGAGGTTGACGGGAGATTTATCTCACTTGGGATGAATATCTTAGCAGCTGTGTCATTGTGGTAACTTTGGTGCTGCTGAATCCTTGGAAGAGGCTCAAATAGAGCTGTTGGAGAAAATCTAATTTTGCAGTCTATTTCTGGTACTTTGCAGTCTACTTCTGCTATTTACTGATTGGGTAAAACATTATGCCTGAAGAGCTCTTGTCACCAATAAAAAAGTTTGGATGGTACTGGATGATTTTTGGATGGTCTTTTAATGTTTGTAGATGTTTAATATAACAGGGTTCATATTTCAATCAAACTGTTGTAATATCAATACAGATTTTTTTACTTTTGATGCTGTCTCTCTCCTCCTATATTGCCACAGGGTTTAATAAAAATAATTGTCATAAGCTTTTCTGCTTGCTCTGCTTATTCACTTCTTTGTTGCAGCTAACTTTCAAAGTTATTTCTTACCTGGTAAATCACAAGAAACTTGAATCACATGATACGCAGGAATAAAAAAAAAAATAAACAAAAGGCTTTCAAGTTATAATGAAATCATTATTCTCCAATATTTCAAAAAATTCAGTAAGGAAAAGAATAATAGTTTAGAAAAATGTTGAATGCCATCAAACTGGGTTGTCTTCATTCTATAGAAGTTTGAAGCAACAAGTTTGGAGAAGATAAAAATAAAATTTTCCGAATTTTAAAAAACCTGCTTAAAATTTGTCCATAACAGAAAGACAGTTTAGTGGATGTCTGTGTTTTTACTGCAAGAAATCAATGTTATTTGAAATATAACTTTGGGGGTTTTATGTAGAGATTAATTCCACACCCATTGTATAATACTACTGCAATGCTTCCATTAATCCTTCATAAACTACTTAAGCTAATCCTATGTACATAATATTCACATTCCTGTAAAACAACAGCACACGTCATGTCAGGGAAGACTGCAGAGGCTAACATTCAACATTAGAGACATTTCAGACACCACTAAATTACATTTCACATACATAAAAAAATAACATTGAAATAGCATATAATGAACATGGTTTTTATTCTATTGGGAATTTTTCAGAAGCTCTGTGTTCCTCTGCTGTCAACATCCTGCCACAACTACGTGCTGTCTGATGCCTTGTTCTCCCACCACATTTTTTTGTGATGCACACAGAGTTCAGAGAGGTGAGGCAGTGTGGGTTTGCTTCAAACAGAACTATTCAGTGACTATACAGCTCAGAACTGTGAGATAGAAGCTGGCAAACGTCCGTGTGCCACTTGGGCTTCAAGGGAGGCAAGCTATGTTTTTGTGTTCTGAAAGAGGTTCTTGTTCCTATGTGTTGCTCAATTGAAGGTTATGTCAATACAAGAATATTATCTGGTTCTCTTGTTCAACTCTGCATCCCTCCCAAGGGGACCCTAATGTAGCCACTGTAAGGGAAAACCAGCTAGCTCTGCCCCTTCCTGTCACTTCAGCCTCATGCCCAGGACTGGATACACCACCGAGCAAATTTCACCACCAATTTATTTCTTATCTTAGTGAAATTTATGGCAGACAATACTTTGAATGAGGATCCTCTACCCTCAGTCAAAAGTAAACAAACCCCAAACTAAACCTTTTTGATTAAGATCAGTCTGCTGGTCCATCTCTCGGTGCAGGGGACAAATGTGTAGGCAGTGAAGGTGGCAGGCTGGTGTGGTGAGGAACAGACAGCAAACCATGACAATATTCAACTAGATTTGTAGCAGACATATTGTATCCTGAAGCTGGGACAATTTTGGTCTTGTCCATTCTTTGCCTCCTTTGTCCGCTTGTTACCTCACAATCATTTTAGGCTATACTCTTCAGTTGTGGAGCTAATCTATGAAAACATCTGGCTTAGAGCTACATGAGTAGAACTAAACAGAGGAAAGGCAAAAATCTAAGTGGGGAAAAACTAGAATATATTAGATTCAGTGTTTAGACTTTGAGAATATAATCACATTAGCTTTGGTATCATCAGTAATTCCCATGTGTTTCCTCTCTTTTGCCACATTAGTTTACATTAAAGCAAATTACCTTACATGAAAGCACTGTATTGATCTGTAATTTAAAGTACACAAAAAGCTTCTGCAAGCAGGTAGGGAAATGGACCAATTTCCATACCATAGAGAAATATTGCCTGTAAAAAATGTTCCTTTATGATGTTTCAGTTTTTACAAAATCTCAGTACTAAAGATCTTCATGGTTTTTACCTTCATGGTCATACAACTTTATAATACGTGATGGGAATGGAAAGACCAAAACGTCTTTCTCAGCTCAGTTAATACTGAAGATATTCACCCAGATCCAAAAAGATGAAGCTTTCTCTCTAAGCAAGTAACTCAACAAAAGTTCCATACGGATGTCAGGAAAATCTGCACTGTCAAACTGGGTAATTACACTCTCATTTCAAATTAATTCTTTTAATTAAAGAAAAGGTTTTTCCTTATCTTCCTCTTAGAACAGGACCTATGCTGTATCACTGTTCCAAGTCCAAGGTTTTATCATCTGACCAAAAAGAATAAATGAAAAAAAAAAAAATCAATACCAGTTTGAACTAAATGATTGCAAGTTTCTGTCATGGGAAGTATACTAGCTTCAAACGAAAAGACTGAAGTAAAAGTAACATTTTTATGGATTTTATTTTAAAATAGTTGGGTTTTTTTTTGTCTGAATAAGCACTCTAAAGGGATGAGTGAAATGATTTCACTTATGGACATGAAAATATAAGGAAAAATCTTTTGGGCCATTTCAACAAGTTTTTAACATGTTGGTGCCTCTTTAAGAAAAAGCAGTGGTAAGCCTGTTTTGGAGTTGTGCATGCAGAGGTTTAGGAGCACAAGGGAATTGATCCTTCCATCTGAAGATCTCAGACATGTGATAACCCATCTTTTCCATATAGTCAGAGTGAGGATACAGGCCATGGTGAGGCTGTGGGTGGCATGTAGCTGTGCTGTTCAGCTTCTCATAGGCCTAAAAAGCAACCAGGAGGAAGCTGATTTGTGTGGAATCTTTGCAAAGTCCTTTAGTAAATATAGTTCTGCCTAGTCTCATGGCTGGTTCTAACAGGGTGGAGTGTATTCATCAGTGGAATGATGCATACGCTGTGATGGATTGCCTGGGCACTTTATTGTACAACAACTTCAGCCCTGCCAGGTGGGTGCCTTATAGCACTGGGGAGCATATACTAACAGAAACATCAAACTGGGTTTATGTTTCTGTGCCTTAGTAAAAATACATATGAAAACAAATGGTTGATGTCTTTTAGACATTTGCAAAAGACTGGAAGGATCATCTTTCATAAATTCAGTATGTATTTGAACACGATCAGAAAAAAAATTCTAAATGATTAAGATTGAAAATATTTTGTCTAAGTATTTTGACCGTCACTTGATGAGCTAGAATATGACTATTGATTAAATTGGAGGAAGAGGCATAAGAACTAAACAGAAAATGTCTTTAGACTAAACTAGACTAAAAATTAATTTCTAAAAAGTGGAGAACTTAAGTTTCAATGTTGTTCTATGTTATGGAAGATATATGATACAATGCACATTTCACTCTGATGATAAATGTTGGTCATTTAATCAGATGGTAAGTTACAAGCAGCAACAGGATATCTGTGGTAAATGCCATATAATTGTAGGGTACAGAAACAATGATCCCTGCCTCTCAAGCCAAAGTGCAGGTTACAACATAATTATGTTTAGACTTAGTAAACCTGATCATCAGATGTGGCTGGATTGTATTTGCCAAGAAAAAGCCATTTGGGGTCTGCCCAAAGAAAACATGTTCAGTCCTTTCAACATTAGGAGTTGGTAAAGAACAGCTGTAGCCCTATGACTCATCACCCATCCAAAAGATAAAAGTTGTATCAGGAAAGCTAGAAGTCTAATCTTAATGTAGAAAGCCTTAGACAGACATTAGCTGTAAAGAGGATAAGGCCGTTACGTCATGCTTTGGTGGAAAATGTCTGTTTGCGGCATAAGACACAATAGGCTGCTCTTCACATCAGATGACAGCTATAGAAGAGTGGTGACAGTTTTTTCCATGGGCATTTTAACCACTTCCGTTTGAATGAATAACAAAATAGAGAGTATGGATTAAACCACCAAGATGCAAGAAGAAAATCTTGCCTCCCATGAAATCCCAGGAAACATAATATAGTCATATTCACATTCTATTATTTTTTTAAGAAATAAAGTTCCTGAAAAATTAAATTCAGGAAGCATGCACAGGCAGGTGCAGAAACAAAAGTGCTTTCAGCTACCACCGGCATTCATAGTTGTTTTCATTGTTGCAGGTCACGAATGGCAGCAGAGGGAAAATGGAGAACCTAGGAATTTTTTTTACTTCATTCATTTTGAACAAAATAATGCAGGTTCTATTTATTTCCCTTGAGAGAGTGTAGACATATGGCTTGTCATTCTTCTGTCTGCTGTCATGGCTCCATTAGGGAACTGATTATTACATTTTTATCTTGCACAAAATTTGTATCCCAGAAGCTGCTACTTTCACAAGATGCCATCAGTATGGCAACTCACACTCCATTTTTGAGGAACATAATCACTTGTTCAGAGTACATGATCTCATTAGGTAAGGTGCACATACATCTTAATAGAGGGAAAAAATATTTTTTCACCACAGGATTTGATGACCTTTGTCAAGAAATTAAGAAAAAGGCAGCAAGAAAAGATTTCATATGTCCACCCTAAGTATATATTTTGAGGCACTAAGACAACAAAGAAAATTTTCAAAGGTTAACATCAGTACTATTTATGCTTTGACAATCTGCTCACAAAACTGTGTATCTTTTCTCTCTGATCTGGGGACTCAGTTGCAATGGCCAGTCCTCAGTGAAGATTACAATGTTTTAAAATTCACCATGGACAGGAAAACACATAAAAACAATCATAATTTGTTCTAAACAGAAATGTGTTTTGTAAATGTAAGCAAGGAAGAACCAGCTTTTTACCTTCTGTTACTAACTGTGCTGAATATTTCAAAGGCAAGTCATCGCTAGCAGTAAGCAAGATTTTGTTACTGAGTCCAAGTAAAGGCCCCCTGAAGGTTTGATTCATATGGAAATGTAAAGAAGGGATAGCTAGTACAAAGGGTAGTGCAATCCATTTAGTCACACAAAAATTTTAGGAGACATTTCAGAGAACCAGGAACCTGGTAAGGAGTCAGACCCAGCCTCATATGTACACTGCTGACATAGGTCAATCACTATAATAGTGAGTAGCGAAGTTGTAGTGATTCCTGACATTCTTCGAGCACAACTTCCTGAGCCCAGAGACTGCTGGTGAGGAAGGCAAGACCACAAGTGACCAAGAGCAGCAGAGTGACTTTGTTGATATCAACAGACCCGCTATCATGTGCATCCTGACTTCTTTGTATGGTATCAGACAGAGTGGGGTTTTGAAAAATAGAATGTCTAGAAACTTCCTACATCGAGCAAACTGACAGAAGGAAAACTCTGAGTGTGGCATACAATGTGAGAGAATAACATGTTTTATTGACAGAGAAAATAATGGTTGGGACATGTCTGATCAACAGGACTGATACAAGAAAGCCATCAAATCAAAGCCACTATGATCACCCTGACATCTTTTATTCAGTGATAATACTGGACTGGAGAGCTGAGGGATATCATCTCCTGAACTGCACTGGTGCTTGTTGCCTCTTTTGCACTCTGCTATCTGGAGCAGAGAAGGTCAGTTTCCAATTGGTCACATCAGCTCTTTTGCTCTGTCACCTAAAGCACTGCATAAGATACATGCTCAACATGGAATTTAAAGAACATATTTCTGTCTCTAATTTTTCTATTCACTACCCATCCTCCTCTATTTGAAGATAAAATTTAACTACTTAAACTACTTTAACTTCTTACTCTTTGCACAAACTCAGTCATACAGAATAGACAACATCTCAAAAACATCACTGCTGAGGATTTCTGCCAATGTGACTGATATGACTTAAATTGATACCATCTGTCTGTGCTCAACTAAATAATGTAAAATATCAACTAAGACCAGCAAAGCTCCTAGCACAAGAAACCTTGATACTAGTGTACACAGGATGAATGTAATTATGTACAGATCCATGTGGCTTTTCCTTCTGCAGCAGGTAAAAGTGGAAAAGTATAAGTGGAAAGAGGACTGCTCTGGTAGTGTCCAAACCCAAGCTGTAGTCACCAGCGAACCATGTCTAGTTGCTTTCTCTGTAGCTCTTTGTTAAAATGATGACTGGTATCAGAAGTGAAAACTTTCTCCCTCCTGCCTTTTTCGGACAACCGCCTTGAAATCTCCATCACAGAACAGGATAGCCTTCCATTTGCATACAGTACAGAGGGCTGGCACCAAAATAAAAGCCCAGTATGTGTTTATAACCTTAACAGTGGTTGTCACCAATCTGCCACTAATGATCTTCATGCCAGTCTTTTTGCCTCCAAGACTAGACTCACACTTTCCTACTGAAATTCAACTTTCAGTTCTTTATCTTGTTTAATAAACCCATCAAGGTGACATAAACTCACATCCTCATACAATGTCACATCCAAAGTGGTCTCCAACCACTTTACCTGCTTCCACATACCTCCTACCAAGGAACAGAAAATTAAGCTGGCAATAATACAAAGGAAGGAAAGCGTCATCACCCCACTTCACTGAACTGCAGTATAAGCACTTCTGCTATCCCAGGATAGCTAGCAGACAAGGTCAGCAGTAAGGGAAACTGTTTCTTCTCTTGGCTGTGAAGGTTTATATCAAATAAAAGCTTTCATGAATTCCTAGCCTTACACAACTTGTTATGATGAACATCACTTTGAAAATCTCTTGAGCTTTCAATTTCCACTTAAGACTCTCATTAGGCTAGCCTATTGCCTCTCAATCTTCTAAAATTTTTGGCCTAAACTACACCTAACAAATTTTGTTACTGCTGAAAGTGTAAAGTAAGAGCAAATCTGATAGACTTCACTTCTTTTTCATCAGTTCTAGGAAGATGCCTAATCACCACTTCCTGAACTGAAATAACGTCTACATGTCTAAGGCAGCTGAAAAACCTTTTCAACAATGACTGAAAGACGCTTCTGAATACAGGAGAGACATTGGTTTTTTTTCTCATTTGCAAGTACACAGATTCAGTGATGAGGCATGAGAAGGAAATCACATGGTGTGAAAATTCTGAGCTTGAATGTCTAACATTCAAGGTCATTCAAGATCAATGTGTTCAACACTCGTGTTCAGCTACAAAATAAGCCAGTAAAAAGAAATTAAAATATTATTATAACAAGACACTTAAAACTACTCAACCAGAAATGCTTCTCTATTGCAGAAAATATTGGTTCTTAAGAAACCATAACCCAACACTTTCAGCTTTTGAAAACTCCTTAAGCCTTACCAGGTTGAACACAATGGCTTATAAATTTGATTTAAATGAATACCAAGCCATTTCTCAATAGAAAAAAAAGCAGACATGTCTCTTTAATTCTTATCACTTAACATAAACTATAGAAAGAGTAGAAGGACCAAGTGCCATTAAAAATACTATTGAAGTAAGACTGATGAATTCACAAGCTGGAATCACAAAGAGAGAACTCAACTATTCAATTTATATTAAATATAAAAACGAAATTTTAATGTAGATTTTAAAACACTCAGTTTTTCATAAAATACATGCACATTATTTACATTGAAAGCTGTACAAAATCCGTTCATTTTATGACAGTGTGTAATGCTTCAGCTATTCCGCAAAAGTTGGAAACACAAATAAATGAAAATCTAAAGGGGTGAATATTCTACAAGTTGCAGAGACGGGTTTTCTCATTTAGGAAATTATAAAAGTATCTAAGGGCCTGTGTCTGCAAAGGCTTGAAGGACCCTCAGTACCTATTGAGTTCAGTCAATATTTAGGGTACCTACAGTGGACAAAAAGGCTGGTGGTTTTGACAGGAAGTCTTGTTTTCCACTTACTGATTTTTTCTAACAAAGGGAATGCCTATTCTCTATCTCCTGCCAATATTTTCATTGCACTGAAGTAGAATCTCAGCCACCATTCAGCCATATTTGGAATCTGAGTTCAAACTTGTACACACTTAAGCTACTACCTTAAAAGATGGAGTACATATTTGGGAACACCAAGTCAGGATGGATCTTTGGCCCTAATGAGACATTCACACAGTCCTCTTGGCAGTCAAATATGTCTTGCAGCAAAAGTGGCTGAATGCCATGGACAGTGTTTCCCATTTTGCTGAACAGACTCATAGAAAAACAGAATCCAGCCATGCCTGGGGACCTTTCTGCCTCAGGCTGCTTCCAGACCTTCCATCCAACCTCAAGAGAAAAACTGTATTTACACCTCTGGCAAATGGAAATCATACATTCACTTAAGCACAAGAGAGGAAATCTTTGCATGCTTGGCACTGGCTGCTCTCTCAGCATGTTTCCAGACTGCAGAGGGGGAAGAGGCCAGGTCTGAGGAGGGAATTCTATTGCACAGGCTAACAGGCTTTCATCCAAGAAGGCTAAGTTAGGTGCTCGGAATTATCTTTTTCATTTCATTGACTACATAAGTAAATATATGCCTTAATTGAAAGTGAGTTCCATCTCTCTTGTCCTGTTTCCTGTTCCATCTTTCCTTCTACATTTAGAAAAAGATATTTCATTGCAGAAATTTAAAAAATCACAATAACAAAAACATTCTTTTGTCCAGTACATTTAATTAAGCATTTATAATGCTCAGATCATATAGCCACTTTTTAGGTAGAAAAGATATTTTGTAAAAACTTATTTTCCGTCATGTCTATATTATTGCTAGCTAGACAACAACTCTATAATACCACTGATTTGTTTCTTCTTTCTTAGTATTTATTGAAATGAGCAAGCAGAGAATATATTTGAAAGAATCAATAAAGGTGGCAGGCTATTTTGGGCAGAGGGATGGTACTACTTCTCTTTCTAGAAGAACAATGACAATTTTTCTTTCCTTATTTCATCTCACTGTCTCAAGTTGTCAATTTTTTCTTTTTTTTTGTTTTTTGTACAGATGGCATTAATCATTCTACATGTAGGTTTTACAGCTTTGTACATTTACTTCTACTACCGTTGCTTTGTTTTCTTCTTCTGGCTCTCCTTTGTTAATTGTTTTAAAACATGGGAGATTTTTGTGTAGATCACGATGCTGGAAGTCTACACAGAGAGTAAACAGCAGCATACCATTTCTACTATAACATCACTTATTTGCACATTTTCTCATCAGCACTATATATCTCACTTCCAAAGTAGAGATGTGCAGTCAAGCATTTCTGTAGTGACAATTTAATTTCAGCTACTCTTAAACCTTATTTGGGAATGTGTCATTGGCATGGTTTTGCACATTTAATTTTCTTATAAGATGTGCACGTTGTATCCTTTCACTTAACCTGCAAATTACTAAACTGGGAAAACCCACACACTGTAGAATAAGTACCAGTATCAGCTAGTAGGAGCTGTTGGGTGAAGTCCAAATTGAACTGCTGTGTGAAAATGTAACTACATAACATGAATCATCCAAACTCAGGAACAAATTTAGACCTGATGGATGTGATCTTTAGAAAAGCATCTGTCTTGACAGAGTAGACACAAATCCTACTCTGATATTGCTGAGCTTCCATTGAGTTAGTAATGTGAAATATAACTCATAAGTTGTCCTGTTAGGAAGAAAGTTCTAATGAAATCTATTTTCATCAGTTAAAAATTTGGGTATAACTCGACCACAGTTTTTCCAGGTCTCCTAACAGTAATTAAACATGGAACAAGAAAATTCACCTCTCCTCAACTCCTCCCTCCCCACCCGCAAAGAAAAAAAATAAACACCAAGCCCAAACAAACCCAATATTTCCTTCAAAAAATACCAACCAACCAAAACAAACCAAAACCAACCAACCAACCCCAAAAAAACCAACAAAAAAGAAGCTCAAATTTCACTAGCTGTTACTACTGGCAAATGACTTCTTTTGCTCTAAACTAGTGCTTTATCTTCGTAAAACAAAATTATGTCTAAATTTTATATGGAAAGCTGAATTGTTCATGTTGTGCTCATAGGGAATCCTTGGCAAAATCTCTACATTTGTTGTAAACAGTTAGTAGAACTTGGCACAAAATACTTGGCTTATCTAATTCATGCAGTTCTTGGGCACACCTCTCTACTGGATCTACACCCTTTAATCTTATGCATAGTCAGTCGGATGTTTGCTGAATGAGATGCCAGAAGAGAAAGTACTCAGCTGACTTTTGATACCTTAATAAAAGTTGGCAGGATTTATCAAAGTCCTTCCTGCTTTTTCTTCCTCTTACTGCTGATGAAGAAAGGAATTTAAGATACCAATGTTGCAGATTAAGTCCTTTGCAGGGTACTGCTCACTGCTCATTGCATATATTGAATATTTCATCTTGACTTTTCACTGCTACTGATCCTCTTCTGCTCAGAGATAAATTTTCCCTTTACTGTCAGTTCTCAACACATCACAATTCAGTCTTTTTTCCCATCCTCTTTAATCTGAGAAGTTCTTTCCTGAGGCACTTGCACCAGTCTTTGCAATCAAGTCCTCTCTGCCTTCTCAAGGCTGCATGTTTCCAGTACTTTGTGTCTTTCTCCATTAAACAGGCTTTCTGTTTGCCAGAAACTTCTTCTGCAAGTGACTCTCTGCAAGATTTTTAATAGCTTTTCTGAATTTTATGGTTTAACTTAAACTATTTATTTTTAAGGGAGAGAATTTTTTGTGAAAAGATTAGGGCAAGGGATTCTGTACCTAATAGAGAAACTCTTGATTTTAACAATAATCTGTGTTATGGAGCCTGCATAATTCACAGAATTTTTGCCAGTATCATAAAAACCCTGCAAAAAGGATTGCCCAGCACCACAGAGATATGGAATCATTGGTGAGAGTTCAGTGAAGGATGCTCCAGTGAGGACATTCCAGCAAAGATGATTAGCAGGCTGTTTAGCCTAGAGAACACAAGGCTTAGTGTGGATTTCATCAAGGTATACAATCACCTGAAGGAAGGGTGTAAAAAATAAAAGGAGACAGGCTCTTCTTATTAGTGTCCAGTGACAGGAAAAGGGGCAATGGGCACAAACAGAAACACACATGGTGTAGTCTTTCTGAATATCAGAAAGCAAAATTTTACTGTAAGGGTGACTCATCAGAGGTTGCCCTGAGACACTGTGCACTATTAATCCGTGGAGATATTCAAAAGCTCTGTGGCCACTGCTGTAGGGAACTGGCTGCACATGGCCCTGCCTGGGAAAGGGGATGGACTCAATGACCTCTAGAGGTCCCTTCCCACCTCAATGTCTCTGTGTCCTGTGATACTTTTAGGTGTAAAAATAACCTTCTCTATGACTGACTGAAGGCAAATGCTTGCAAGGCTATTATGCATGTATTTTGTGACATATCCAATAATATCCAGACTAATAAGAAAAAAGCTTTTTCCACCTCAAGAAGTATAAATGAGCATTTCATGAATTCCCTTTCCAACCTCAGTAGCATGATGAGATCAAACTGATATACTAGGAAACAGAATATTTAATGAGGATCAAAGTCATTAAAACACAAGCAGACCTGCTAAACTGGTCCAGTCATGGTCCGTAGTGTTTATTGCCTGCCTACTTCAGTTGTTATCACCTGCCCCTTGGGGCAAAACAATTGAATTCTTAAATTGAACTGTTGGAGAAACTATAGTTTTAGAATAGGGCAGTCTTACAGAATAAAGTTGGAGTCATCCTCGAAAAAAATGAAGCAACTGGCGGAATTAGACAAAGTATCTGCAGTTTGCTGATAACCATACTGTTTTTCTACTGCTACAAACTTTACCTGGAGGTGAGGCAGTGTTGTTTAGATCACACCACAACTCTTTTCTTGATTTTCTGCTGTGTTACCATGGAAACTTTTCCCACAAAAAAATGCACATTGCATTACAAATTTATACAGACAGTGTTCAATTTGTTGAAGGGTTAAAGGAGGAGCCAAGTCTAAATGCTCCTTCATTTTAATTATCTAGTTAACTGCTAACAGTCTACTGAGTTCTAGTCAGTAATTTTTCTTATGGCTATTTTATTTTCTCAACCTTCTTGCAAGCTTGAAAAGTTTTTCCATGGATATCAATCAGCTCCTATAAATGAGATTCTTCTACTCAATGTATCCCTAAAGTTTCTTCCACTCACTCATTACAGAGGTAGACTTTTTTTGGTTTCATCTTCAGATTTATTGCTGTGAAACCACTGGGCTATAACCAGCTTAAGCGTTGTGATACAAAATGGTTTTATAGGCTGGTGATTTTAAATTGTTCTTTTTCTTGATGAGGTGAAAAGAAAAACACTTCATACATGTTTACTTTCATGAAGTCAGTCAGGGAAGCAGTCAGACTTAGATCTTTATATGGTAAGGACTGGTCAACATGTGCTCAGAATAACTGTAACAAAAGGCAGAACTTTTGTTTCTTTTTAGATAAGTCAAACCAAATCACCTGAAAATTCCTGTATTTCTGAAAACAGCTTCCTTCAGCTGTCCTCAGCTCTGATATTTTATCCAAGGATCACATAACATCTAATTAAGATGAAAATAATGGCTTAGGCCATTATTGGCCAATAACATGAAGATGACTTTAATGGTTAAAGAAGTTCCTGCCTATAGAAATTAGGTGGAACAAAGGGCAACAGGAATTTAATAGGTCCTTGTCTCCCATGACCATGATCTGACTTGCTTCACTGAATCTACAAGGGCCTCTACCCTCTGACTACACCTGAACTGGAAGGTCAGATGAATAGTTATGAAGCAGGGATGCATACAGACAGCCCACGATTTGCTGAAATCATGTTGTAAAATTCTTTTTCACATACCGTTGAAACTCACATACCAGTGAGTTTTCCTTGGTCCCTATTCTAAGTAAATTCTGTGTACTACTTCTCTAATATTACTGGAAATACTTAAAGTTTAAGTACCTAATTGCAAATTTTTTTGCAACTCATATTGGTTTCAATACCAACCCACCTAGATTATACACTTTAAATATACCAAAGGAATAATTATTTTAGGCAAGACTAATTTACTAGTTCCGTGCTTGGAGCATATGGTTGGATGCAGCAATCTCTGAAAGTCCTTCTCTTTTTGATATGCCCAATATTTCTCTGCTTATTTATATGGTTGTCCTATGGAGAGTTCACAATCAGCAGTCCAGCTCTTTTTTTTCCTGAAGCACGCCATAAACAGAATTGCTCCATTATCCAGCAGCTTTCAGTGTCAGTTAATGATGAGACACAGTAAGAGGATGAGGCTAAACTGCATCATACATTGATTCCCGCTCTTGCCGAAGTCAATAGTGACTCTCCTAAAGATTTTGAGGGCACAATGTTGAGTTTCAGCTAAAAGGTTGTTTCAACCTCTGTTTTAAAGTTTGAGAATATGCTGTAATATTCAGCAGAAACTGGCTCCTGAGTTGGAGCATTCTCACATAGAAGCAATATACAGAAGAAGTCAAAGCAACAGCAAGAAGATAAAGTGAATAGAGATAGGAAGAGACAAATCAGGTTGAAGCTCTAAGACTATCAGTGGGACAAGATGTTAGAGATGAATGGAATAAGATCAAGAATGTATTCATTGATTCATCTATATGAAATTAAAAGTTAATGTGAAAAAATAAAGGATAAAAAGCAAGTAGAAGCCAGAGCTACCCATATTTAATTTCAAAAGAGAAAATAACAGCTTTTGAAAAGCTGGTGAATTGATCACTGCCTTTGCTCCTACTTCCAGGCAGCAAAACCAGCTAGACACTCACGATCAATCATGCAGAAGAAAATCTACAAGAAATTTCATCAAAGAACACAAACAGACTCAAAGGTGCAACTAAAATTCAGAATTATTGTTGGAAATGGCAGAGAAAACAAAATAATGTTTCAATAGAAAACTCAGAAAATTTTCATCATAGTTTTATGACTTGTAGCAATCTGGTAACATGACTTTCCTGTCTAGTCATACAACAACCATTATAAATCTCTTAAAAATGGATTTATACCTTTGATTACCAGGACTTTGAGCAATTTAAACAAGTAATTTGTATTTTTCATAATCCTGATGTCACATAAACAGATACATACAAGGATATGGATGATCAGATGCGTTTCCCCATATTCCCATAAATTATTGCATTGGATTTTTTTCCTTTTTCTTTCCCTCTGGCAAAAATTAACGAGATCAATAAAATGATTTGTGAATTTTACCATGCCCACAGAAGACCACACTTCAATATTGTGTTGAATATAGGAATTCCTGTAAACTATGTCTGGACACAGGCTATCTGTCGGAATCAGCTATTGCCTCTTTCCACACAGGATGGTCATTCAATATTAAGGCCAGGCAGACTTCTCAGGACACACTGAACCCACACAGTTCATTATCTTTAGGAAGAAAATGAACCTTCTCCTTTTTTTTTTTTGTCTTTTGGTACCAACCCACAAGAGATCATAGCTGAAATGGCTGAGGATTTTATACAGGTTTGCCCATGAGAATGGGGTTTCACCAAGTTAAAAATTTAGGCAAATTTCTGTCATGCCAGGATTTATCTCATTACTCCAAAACATGAGACCAAAGAAGGCATGGCAATACTTACATGCACAGAAAGATGTGAGGACAAAAATTTTGTCTTTTGATTGACCTCTTGAGTCATAACTAAAAATCATATTTTTAAGCGCACAGCTCCAGTTGGTTGGAAGCTAGGGACATTAGTTTAAAGATAGTCTCCCTGCCTCAAAAAAAAAAAAAAAAGAAAATAAAGAAGAAAGATTCCCAAACACACTGAAGGAATGACGTTAGATTATTTAAAGTCAAAATGTTAATAGCAGTGCTAGTCTGCCACAGAAAATAGTGATGAGACGACAAGATCTCTGTAAACCTATTAAAAATGCACTCTCCTTTCTGCTGCTCCTTACACAGCAGCTTCTTCTAGTACATTGTTATCTTTTGAGCCCACCTGCTTCGCATTGTTGTCCAATAAATACACTTTCAGTGCCTACTGGCTTAAAGAACAAGCTGACTGGCTGCTGAACAGAATGTCTTTCCTCATTGTCCCAGTTTTACATTAATGTATTGAGATGACAAAGTCATTTGCCACAGTATCAGAACGCACAGGTTAATTGATGAGACAACTACTGTTTGCCTCCAGAGTGGCTGCTCTGGTGCGGTGCAATTAATGGGCACATTAATCAGATAGTAATCATTGAAGTGCACCAATGAGCTGCCCGCCAACACCATGCTGGTGCTTGCTCTGCAGTGGGCAAAGCTGCTGACTTGTCCAGGGGAGCCAACTGCCTGCTGAGGGCAAGGATACAGCAATGCTGGAGAACACAGTATGCACCCAGCAAAAAGACATCTATGGAGCCTATAGAGCCTTCTGACTGTCCAACTGCCTGTCACACACATGACATCATCAATAGGGGAGAACTCAATTTAGAAATTTTCAAAGTTGGACCATGCCCTGGTAATGCTAGGCCTTTGGTAGGAAAAGACAGTAGCTTTGCAATTTAAAGCTGGAGTTCTCCATCCTTCCTTCTATATCTAAACCACCAAACTAGTTTTTTTGAAAAAAATAAAGAAAAAAAAGAAAACAAACCTATTTTTGGACTGTGTAGTAGAAGAAGAAGAAGAACGCTTTTAATATGGCTGACAGTCATCTACAGTTATTGGCTTTGTAAGACCAAGAAGTGTCTCTATTAGGTGACAAATTTCATGTGACCACGTCAACAAGACCACACCTCCAGAACCATTGAGGGACAGAAGCTACAATTCATCATCAATTTCAGTGATCCTCATCTAAAGGAGCAAGGCTGAAACAGCTTCTCATGAAACAGTTTTCTAGAAGATGCAAACAGCAGAATCTGAGTGACCCAAGAGGAACTGCAAGTTCATAAGGGTGCTTATCTTTCATTTTACAAGAAAACATCCAGAAACAAAACTAGGAAAAACCTACATGACTGTGGCTACATCCACTGTAGATAATTTGACTACAAGGTAAAAATACAAAACTGCAAATACATCAGAAAAAAACAGACATCTAAATGGGAGCCACTGAATAAAAAACATGCCTGACCAGTTTTCAAATATTTGATAAGTTTAAAGTGCTTCTGTGAGTGGAAATGACCTTTAGTATCTATATTACTGACTGCAAAATTGACTATATTTAAAACAAAGCTAAATGTCAACAGTGCTATACTTCAAAACAACTAGATTTCAACCTCAGAAATATTTAAGAATATTCTTGACTGCCTAGCCCATACTTAATTTTTGCTTGGATGATAAATATTTTCAATACCTGCGAAAAGAAAACCTCATGTGAGATTCTTGGTAATTCCTATTCTTCCTCTCTCCCTAGTCTTAAAAAGCATATACAACAGAAATAGGTTAAGTTTCTGAACATATACAGAAAAGTCTCCAAACTAGAGATTTCCCCCCTCACATGGATTTTAAAATATACTTTTCTTTATGGATAAAGGACACTAGACTAATATTTTTCTACTTAAAAAAATATTATTTCACAATAAACCAAATACATAATTTACCACAGAAAATGCACATCTTACCATTCTTTTCTAGTCTGCATAAAATGTAATTAAACCTAGCAGAATAATTGATAATTTCACTGTCAGCCTCGAGCTTTTAATATGTGTACTATGGATTGATAATATTTGTGTTCCATTTATGTTTTAAGCAAACTTGTGCTTTCTCAATAAATGCCAGTGATGACAGAATAAAACAAAGACAGCCAACAGTGAAAACAGCCTTTAAATGACCCCAACTACGCCTTCCAAATGCCCAGAGCATATTCCTAAGAATTGCTTGACTTCTTTTTCATGTAGGGTAAAACCAGCTGAATGCCTCATAAAAATCTGTTCTGTTCCCTCCTTCACAATGGAAATAGATGAAAAATCGTATTTATAAAAATTGGAATAAATGTATTTTGCAATTGGCAATCTAGGGCTAGATTTTTAAAGTGCTATGAGTTCTGACAAGTACCAGAGGATGCAAGTTGCTCCACCAAATTTTTTCACTCTTTTTTGAGTGAATACATATGAAGAAATGTCAAATATTATTCCTTGGACATTTTCACAGCTGAATGCACAACTTTCTCGTCTCTGTGTTATCAGAAGTCCATGTTCATACTAGGAGTTGGAATTAATGAATAAAATCGTTATAAATGCTACAGCTGAAGAAGCACAAAAAAAGAAGAAAGCATCTGTAAAAATTCATAAACTTTTCTTAAAGAGAAATGTTTATGTACCTAATCAATCTGCTGGCTGGATGTTTATGGGCAGTGCAAGCATGTGTAAAAAACCGGTTTATCTTTCACATCACTATTTAAAAGAAACCAATAATTTAGCATGATGACTAAGAACAAAACTTGCTTCAAAACAGGCCTGAAGATTTTTTTTTCTGAAAATGTGGACATAGACTTTTATACTCGAGGTAAGCAATGCCATTGCTGTCTTAACCTTGCTCTGACACTTGAAAACAGTTACAGCTCAGAGCACTTAAGGTGGATAAAAGGCAGCAGTGGGCACAAGTAGGAGTGTATTATTCAGATAGGAAAGCAGGTATAAAACTCACACAGTAATTGCTCTGATCATGAAGGAGGCTCAAAAGGCTCTGGTTCTAATGGCTTACGTTGCTCCTCTTAGGATATAAATTCAGGTTATCAACTGGGAAACATATTTTTTCTCTTAAAATATTGGTTATGATGCAATTGTGAGAGAGGTAGAATCAGGGGGTAGGAATCAGAAAGTAAAATACACTCATATCTGTATGACCATCCAATAACACTACATAGAAATCTACACGGAAGAAGGAAAATATTTATTTTAGTGTATAGGATCGAGAGAGAAGGAGCATAAAACTCTTAGTCAATGCTCCATAGATATTTTTATTCCATTATATGTCTCCTCCACATTAGGCAGGAAATCAAAGTAGAACATAAACTGCAGTAAAAGAAAAACAATGGGCTGATGACTTTTATTGCCCTATTAAGTCATTGCCAAATAATGCCTTGTTTACTTTGGTGTCACTTGCATCTAGTGAGTGAGAAATCACACTAATAAGTGATTAGATGAAATCTCACATCTACTGTCTTTCAGCTCAGGATTTAACAATATTACAGCTAGTGTCCTTCAATAAATAAGTCATTAAGTTAATAAACATTTATTTCTTTGAAAAACAGTAATTTTTAGCAAGCCAGTTAAGCCCTTCGATTCCTAAAACAGTCATCATTCATGCTCTCTTCAACAGCCTTTAGACTCTCTGCTTTCAGATGTGCAGGCACGTACCAGTCTGCCATGTATGGCAGCTTAAAGTCAAAAAGTCACCATTTCTACTTGAGCAAATAGCAACAAAAAGGTTTTTCTAGGTAAGGAGCCCCAGGCATCATGGGTCATGATGCAGGTTATAGAGTCTGGCTTTCCTTTTTTCAGGTTGCTTAAAAGCAGAGTTATAGGCTACACTTCAGCCTGCACAAATTTTGCAGTACAGTAATGGGAGAAGATAAAACACTCCTAACATGAACTGCAGGGCAGACCCTGACTGAAGTTATACCAATGTTGTCTCTGGTAAGACAAGACAGTGTTGAACCCACAAACACTTGAAGGAGAAGCAGTATTGGCACTGATGGCACTTTATGGAGATGTCTATCCTCTTCTTGAGATCAGCACTGGTGAGTGAGGCAGGGTGAGAATCCCATGCTAGTGATTCTGGCTACCTTATCATTTCCTGGAAAACACACCGGAAAGACACATCAACAAGCTGCTTTTCCAGGCTGATGTAGCATCACCGACAAAATGACACACCTTACATGTGAAATTGTTACAGTATTATGGCCTAATGGTAGTAGTTCTAAACTGAAAGTCCTGCCTAGAATAGTGCGGCAAGAGATTGGGGCATGAAGAACCTCCTAAAAGTAAATGCAACTTAAACATGTGAAAACAAATGTGAAACGTGAAAACTACAAATGAGGTAAGCTTTCCACGAAAACAACAAAAAACTCATTTTTATTTTTACAGTTTTTCCTGACATGTCTTGTCATTAAATTTATGCTTTGTGACAAAATTATCACTTTAAGCCATGGCAAGGAAAACCTCCATAAATCTCTGGTGAATTCTTTCCTACGATTTTAGAAGAAATTTAGCCCTAAATACTTCTTTCCACTGCTCACACCTGGAACCATCTCCTCAGCAACAGGCATATGCATGAAAAAGCTTGAAGACTGGAGATGTCACAGCCCAGTGACAACATTGACAGAAGGAAGGGGAAAGGGTGTGAATGCAGCCAAGGCCAAGACTATAAGGAGGAGTGAGAAGCAAGTGAAAAAATTAAAGTCTCTATTGAAAACTGACAAAGATCCATGGGAATCTATTTATTTCAATAGCTTTGGTTTCAGAAAACTGACAGATATGAATCTGAGCAATTTGCAAGGGTAATGAATTTAACAAGGCCTGGTTTGACACAGGGTGGTTGCCAAGGAAGGAATGATGATATAATGAAGAGGTTGGCAACGGGCAACTGATTTTTCATAATGTGGCTCAGACAACACTTGCATACATTCTATTTTCCAGCTGTTGATCATGCAAAACACGTATCAGCATTTGCTTTTCTTAAGACTCTCCAGGAGTCAAGGATGGATGGACATGGACAGTTGTCATATGAACACTGCAGTACAGTAAAGATACTAAGAAAATCTGTACTCCCTGTACTGTCAGAGATGCAAAAGTAATTCCATGTGCAGAATCTTACTTGACAGATCCCAAGTAGTGAAATTAGAATACTTCCCCTGAAGTAAGGAATATAAAAAGCCTCACATTCATGTGCTTTTCATACTGTTCAACAGTTAGAGATACATACAGGAAATGGAAATTATGGGTGGTTTGTGGCTTTGGATACAACGCAGAAACTCAACAGCAAGAACAAAGAGAAATCATATTTACATTTTTAATAATGCTGCTGGTGACATGCAAAACTAAATAGTCTCTCAATGTGAGCCTGTGCCACTGGTAGGATGGTTCCAGTAAGATGGTTTTCTGTTCCTGCCTTCTTTTAGCTCTCACAAAATATTTCTGGCTTCCTCATCAGTGATGGCTCACACTGGGTCTCTGTGGGCTGATCTGGGGTCATTTTAGAATCCAATTTACTTAGTTAATTATATTTCTCCAGCAATAATTTCAGTGTTCACTTTAAATTCTTTCATTGATTTTAATTAATCCTGTGTAAGCTTCCAAACTTTTCTTTTTGATAACAACAAGCTGCTTATAGCAAAACAACAACCAGAAATTCCACACTTAATAATGCAGCTGGTAATCAAATGTACTGTCACTTGCTATAATTGCTTTGGACATACTGCCAGTGGCCAAAAAAATGGGTAAGTCTGAAGCAAAATAGAGGGGCAAGAAATCTTGTTTCCCAAAATATTACAAGTTGCAAATTAGGACACTGTTTCAAGACATTAGATTTTTATTTTTCTCGCAACTTGTTTTTGTTAGTAACTAATTTTTTGGATGATGGCGCTATACCAGATGTTGATATATCATGTTAAAGATACTTAGCTGAACTGGTATTGTAGCTGATGAGTACTTCCAAATATAATATTTCTAATATCTTTTCCTGACAGAATTAAAGGTACTTTATCTACGCAGGCAAAAAACTTGCCTGTACTCTCTTCTTGCACCTAACGCTGCCTATGCAGAGTGGAAAAAACCCAACTAAACAGACTTTGACACTTTTCCTTTGAGTACTGCTCTACTAAAATTTGTAAACATTCTCCACTACTTCAGAGAGAAGCAGTGGTGAGCGTTGCTGCTTCCCGCCATTGCAGAGCATGTTTTAACAGAGCACAGAATGACTAGGTTAGAAGAGACCTGTAAGATCATCGAATCCAACCCATGCCCTAAAACCTCAACTAAACCACGGAACTGATTGCCACATCCAGTCTTATTTCAAGCACATCCACGGATGGTGACTCCGCCACCTCCCATGGCAGACAATTCCAGTACTTTATCACTCTTTCCGTAAAAAACTTGTTCCTACTATCCAACCTATCTTTCCCTTGGTGCAGCTTGAGACTGTGTCCTCCCTCTCATTGTGTCAGTTGCTGCCTGGAGA
>VXBQ01011184.1:17905-28584 GCA_013400175.1 Phainopepla nitens | reverse complement strand
TACTACTAAGCAACACCAAAAGGCTAGTTCTGATTGGATATTAGAAAAAATTCTTCATGATGAAACAGGCTGCCCAGGTGTGTGGTTGAGAACACCAGCCTTTGAGTTATTTTAAAAGACATGTAGACATGCTGCTTAGGGACACGACTTAGTGGTAGACTTGGCAGTGTTAGTTTTATGGTTGGACTTGATGATCTTAGAGGCCTTTTTCAACTTTCAACTTTTTCAACTTAATTATAAAATCAAATGATTCTATAATTAAATGTAGAAAATGCCACTAATGCAGTTGTTTCATACTGTAAGTATGATAAAATTCTTAATTGCACAAAGAACTTATTATCCAACAAGGGAACAGAAAACTTCAACTCAACAGTCCAGTTATTAAAAAAAGTCTTGACCCTTTGAAAAGATCCTGAATTAACTGACTGTAGTTAAACAGGAAAACAATAAAAAGTTGCAGCCTACCATCTGTTATACTTCTTTAAAGCTTTAGAAGTAGGTGCTTTTCTTTTCAAATCCAGTTTCTGACAACAGCATCACTTTCTACATTCTCCTTCATTTCTTATTTTTCGTGCTCTAGTTCAATCCTCGTTCTCTTTACCTCTTTCCATTTTCTCCAAGTAAGATTTATCAGTAAGAATCATTACAAATTAGTAAAAGGAGACTTCACAAAGGAAGCACAAAATATACAGGAGTAAGAAAGCAAAAGTGAAGGAAACTGTCGGTAGGAGTAGCCTGCAATTTTATACTTTGACTATAATGCTGTAATATGTTGTAAAACGACAGCAGTATCTGTCTAGCAGTGCAAACACAAAAGTAAACCTACTATATGCACAAAATCCTGCATTTATTTTAAGCTTTTTCCAAATTAATTCTTCAGTGTTTTGAAAGCAGTGGTTGATGCAGAACAATTCTATTAGCTTACTGGTTGCTGCTGCTTATGGGTTTCCAACATGTTAAACTAGGCATAAAATTATTTTAAATGGCAGATTCTGGTCCACAGCCAGCTTGTACTTTGTCAAGGCTCTACCAATGGCCCAGATATGCAATGTCTTTTACATTCTGGCAGGAGATTCTTCCTCCACTCTCCCAGGGCTTTGGGAAGTAGCTGCAACATGCTGCTTCAGCTCCCAATTGTATAGAAAACATGCAGTGCCTTTTGGCATTGCAGAGCTGGAATCAGCTTACAGCAACTACTCCCTGATGCCTGTCCTTGTGGACAGTGAATTAATCAAGGTCTACTTTCAGTAGACTCAAATTAATTACGTAGTTCTTTGTTAACTGTGATATTCACAGAGTAAATGTCTCAGTGACCAAGTCAGTGTGATTCATAAAATAACTACAGATCATCATCAGGATATGAGATTTTCACCCAAAGCCTGTGAATGGAGCTTTCAGAGGCTGGTCCTTGTGAGCCATTCCAGTGGTGCTGCATCCAGCCCTCTAGAAAGAGACTTTTATAATCTCTATACAAATCACCTTATCTAAATAAACAATTCATCATCAGTGTGTTAGGAAAGTACATCTTAGCTTCAAAATGAGTTTCTTTGCAGGGAGAAGAAGTGATGGGAAGAAAGAGCAAGAGAGTTCAACTAGTGACAGGTTTTAAAATACTGGCTTCAAGTTGGTAAGTCACAATACCATGCTGAATGAGGCAGCAGCATCTGAACAGACATACCTGTAATTGTAAATTCAGAACCAGTTCAGGCTCTGAAACTGGGCCATACAAGTCATTAATTTCCTCCCCTGAAGCACATATTATGTCACCTGTGCAACTTCATATGGTTGGTGATTGCCCAGGCCCCTGACTTATTGAGGTCTCTCTGCAGGGCCTCCCTGCCCTCGAGGCAGTCAACATCTCCTCCCAGTTTTGTATCATCTGCAAACTTGCTCAGTATCCCTTCCAGTCCTGGGGACAGGTCATTTATGAAGATACTGAAGAGCAGAGGACCAAGGATGGGGCCCTGTGGAACCCCTCTTGTGACCGGCGCCCAGTCTGATGTCACCCCATTCACTGTAACCCTTTGTGCCTGACCCATGTGGCAGTTGCTCACCTATCCCATGATGTGTGTACCCAGCTGTGGGCTGGTCAGTAGGTCCAGAAGAATCCTGTGAAAGACAGTGTGGGAAACTTTACTGGCTTCCCTTGGTCAGCTGGGTGGGTTACCTTGTCATGAAAGAAAATTAGGTTCGACAGAAGATTAGGCTTTTCTCTCAAAGCCATGCTGCCTANTGCTGCCTACCACCAGTGACTGCATTACCCTTTAATGTTTTTCAGAAATTCCCAGAATTATCTTCTCCATAATTTTACCAGTCACTGAAATGAGACTGACAGGCCTGTATCTTCCAGGGTCCTCCTTTTCATCCTTCTTGAAAATCAGGACGTTTGACACTTCAGTCAACTAGGAACTCTTCAGATTCCCAAGATCACTTAAAAATCATTGAGAGAGACCTCACAATGACAGCAGGCAGCACTGAGTATTTTAACATTCTCAGATGAATCCCATCAGGCCCAATAGATTTGTAGGGATCCAGCTGGAGCAGCAGATCCCACAGAACTTCAGGGTCAGCTGAGGGTTTATGATTGTCACATTCACAGTCCTCCATCTCAGGACACTGGAACTCCCAGAGTCCATCATCAGTGTTGAAGACAGAGGTAAAGAAAGCATTAACAACTCTAGCTTGTCTTTGTCCCTGTTCTTGAGGTGACTATCCTCATTCTGCAATAGCCCAATGTCATTTCTGCACTGCCTTTTGCTATTAACGTATTTTTTAAAAACTCCTTTTATTGTTCCCCACAATTTTGGCCAGTTTCAACTCCAGTTGAACTTTGGCCATAAAAATCTTCTCCCTACAGTGATAAGCAGCATCTCTGTATACTTTCCATGACATCTGACCTTGCTTCCACTGGGCTTACACATTCTTTTTTTGCCTTACCACCGAAAGAATATCCTTGATTATCCAAGTCAGTCTTCCACTTTTCCTGTGTGACAGGTGACATTTGGGAGCTCCTGCTCCCGTGCCCTTCAGAGGAGGTGTTTAAAAAGTGGCCAATACTGATGTACCCCAGCACCTCAAAAGCATTTCCTACAGGACCTCACTAACTAGTTCCCTGAGAAGCCTGAAGTCTGCTCTTCCCGTGCCCAGGACTGAAGTTTTGCTGTCACATTTCCTCCTGACAACAGAAATTTTAAACCTGATCACTTCATGGTCACTGTGGCCAAGACAGCACAAATGACAACTTCACACATGAGACTTTCTCTGTTAGTGAGCAACAAAAAAAATCAAACCCTGAACAGGCACAAACCAAAGAATTCCATGAAGGATTCTGGTAGATTTTATTCTTCATCCACAGATTGACTATAGTGGAAAATACAGACCTTGCAATATTATACATGAATGTGAATGCTTTGCCTTTTGTGAAGATATATTCAGCATGCAATAAAAAAAATAAAGGGCCAACAACTGAGAATTTAAAAAAAAAAATTAAAGCAAATGCCTCTGGATTACTACAAGTTAGGAATCAAGTAGAGAACTTCGATTAATATAATAAGATTGCTTATGACCTGGCCAAGAATTATCCATAAAGCAAAGAGGTAAAGGACCAATTCAGATCTGCTGAATTTCACTAGTACCAAGTTAAACAAGTTTTGAGTATTCAATATGGCTTAAACCAATGAGTCTGTCCCATTCCTGAAGATTCCTTGTATCCTAAGTATATCCCCAGCCATAGTATAGATACTACCATGAAAAAACTTCCAAATCATACTGTTTAACTGAAATAAGAAGAGTAATGTGAATCTCACACTGAAAAAGACATGTTCTATGGATATTTTTTGGCAGAATTTGCTCACTACTCAACAGTAAAAGTGTAAGTATATTTTAATATTCAAGTTACAACTATACCTTGAGGCATCCAATAGTGACCAGAATGGAAATACACCAAATTTGTATGTTGTAAGTGGCCTGCTGCCAGCTTCAGATGTTGAAAATGGCATAAATAGGACTAAAACTTCTTTTCAATCATCCTATACTCCCAAAGAAAGAATACCGGCTCAGTGAAGCTGAAAAGCAATCACATAAAGAGGATGAAGTCAGAGAAAGCTCAAAAGTTTCTACACAAATATAATCTCATCCTTGTTGCATCAGCAACAAAACAAGTCCTTGGGGTCCCAGCTGCCCACCTGATGGATCTATACCCAGAAAGATTGAGGACACTCCCAGCTACACACTGATTTTGTACCACAGACACCTCCACTGCCTAATATAGGCGGCGTGGCAAATTATCTCATCCTGTGTAGCCCCTCACCATCGCTCCCAATGAACTCCATCCTTCCCCAAGCTATGGATGAAGCACTGCCCTCTGTCTCAAGGTGAGGAACCAGCCATACCTGCTACCAGGCAAAGTAGCAGAGGTCATCCACCTGTGGTCAGTTGCCACAGGCCACCACTGTCACCCCTCCATCAGATCTTGAGGCACAAAGGGATGTGTGAAGTATGTGTAGCAATGCCATTGTTGCTGTTCTTGATGCTACATTGCTAAAAACTTCAGCAAGAACAAGACCTGGGTCCTGCCTCCATGCCAAGAGATGAGGCATCCTTATAAACAGCGGGTGGGCAGTTGTGTATGAGGAAACGAAAACACCCTCTGCCCAATCACACCACACATAGGCAGAATGGATTCAAGACCAGAGATGCTGAATGACTGAGACTTTAGTCACACATCAAAAGATAATGGGCCAGAAAAGTTTCTGTTTTAAACTATCAAGTGGTTCAGGAGACAAATACTTGAGATGAAAATTTCAGATAATCATAGCAGTTTCCAGCCTTCAAGGATTTTCAGAATAATTTTAATCCACTGCCCCAAATAAAAAAAAAAAGCACCTTAAAAATAAAAAATAGATAAAAACATTAAAGCATGTCCTTTCTGCATGTGGCTGAGATATACCTCAGTGCAGAATTACATATACGTGCACTATATGTGGTAATAGCAGCAGTGGATGTGGGTAACACTGCTTGAGGAAGGATAACTTTGCTAAATTATGCTGAGATCCATTAAAAATTAGAAGTTGTCCACAAGTGACACATATACACTTTTTGCTTTTCTCCTCTCAGACACGTATAAATGCTTTAAAATAAACAAATAAATGCATTGAAATCCATAAATAACTAAATAAATAAATAAATAAATGTTTTTACAACTTAGTAATAAAATGTACTGATTCTCATTTACCTAAAAAACTTTTGCTAATACAAGGACATCTTTTGTGATCAGTAATTCAACCTTTACTATTAATACATAGAATTCAGTGAAGTACTGAGAAGGAATCAGAAAAATATTCCTAATAATCCTTTCTATAAATCATGTTGCATAAGAAATTGCATGCCCCAAAATTTCTCTCTTTAACTGAAATAGGTGTGTTTAGAGATTCATGCTCAAATAACACTTTACTAGCTCTTTCAATACAGGCTAAATTAGGTTTATGAAAATGGAAGAAGCTAAAAACTTGCTCTTAAATTTCTTACAAAAATCATATTATTAATGGGCTTGGTTACTCTTAGTTCATAAGCAGAGTAAGACTTGTATCTTCAAAAACACTGATGTGCTATTCTCAGAAAACTATTCATTATTAAAATGAATTTCCAACCTAACACTGTCTCTCTCCTGCAAAGTGCTTTCAAAGATCACTTTGTTATGATAAAAAGAAAATAATACAAAAATAGGACTGGCACACTTTTGTGACCTTTCTTTAAAGAATGTTACCTACATTGAAAGATCTATTTCAAAAAAAGTGAATACCTACCTGGGACCTTTATATTTGTCTCCTCCTAACCACAACAATTAATTAAGGAAAACAGAGCCAATACAGCCTTGCAAATTCCCTTTAAACTGATAATTCACTCTGTTTCACAGGCCAGTGGCAGGTGTGCCCAGGAGAACAAAGCGGTAGAGCAGCGCAGCAGCACAGTCAGTACACACGGCAGCATTCTCAGCCCGACCGACCCTGCACCGAGCAATCACTGACTGCAATCACCGACATTTGCATTTGAAGGCAGAATTTAGCCCACAAGATGAACTGCAAAGGTGGAAATGTTTACAAAATGCCCTCATCAGGCATAATTTACAGTAGTAAGCAATGACCTTCAGTTCCAAACCAGTCAAGATTTTTGCTTGCTAATTTTTGTCAGTAAAACCTGAAGACATAGTGGCATTACACACATGGAAAACAATTGAGCAAGTGCACTTGATTTAAAGTAGCAACCAGGAAAAAAACTACTGACACACAAAATAAAAAATTCCATTTTAATATTTGCCCTTTTTTCCTTTAGATTAATTGTCTGTAGTTGCCAATCTTCATAAATGTTATCCAATACTTCCATTTCCATTTGTAAGATTTCCTAAAGCTAGACATCATTTCCGTTTGTGTTCTGTTTTAACGGGATGGGCACTATTCAACTGAAAAGTAAACAAAATAAATGTCTACTAATTAAAATTAAACTATGGCTTGGAAGTGAGTTGGAGGTGTGGATTGTCTATATTACTACTTTCATGTATGCTCCTGGGCTTATCTCTTTTTCTTATAATTTCTTCAGTTCTTATCAGTTTCTGAAATTCGTACAAGACATTGAGATGAGCAATCTGTGAATTGTTCAAGGAAAAGCTATTGCTATATTGTTTATAGAAATACTATTGAAAAGTAGGTATCTTCTCTACGGTTTGTCATTTTCGAAAGGGTTGTATTCTTTTTTAATTTGGTGCTATTAAACAATTCAAATTTCAGATTCAACTCGGTATTTAATTATTTAATCCTTAATATTATGCAGAGAAAATTAAGAGAACACCTATAACATTCTGTTATGACAATAGCATGGTTTGTAACTTTCCCATTTTTCCCTGATTGCAACTCAGAATTGCAGACTGCACTAACATCATCACAGGAAACTCAGCTCATTATCTGTTTGCATCAGGAATAAAATCAGCTTTATTATACTACATCAAGCAAACAACCTCAGTATTCTGAGTACTTGAATAAGACTGTTTTTGTGAGAACTACATAACCTTACACAAATTATTTATTTGGCCTGACATCAGTTTAGAATTTTTGCATAAAATTAACTTTCAAAGCTCCTGTGATGCTCATGTATATAGGTAGTGAATCCTCAGTTTCTTGAAGAAGCATTACTGAAGATACTAGGTGTAACATTTAAATTAGCTATTGCTCTGGCTGGAAGTCCAAGACTGTCACTAGGTCTGTACCATCAGAGCTGGATACAATATTCTAAACCTCTGTTAACTTTGACACAGCAAGATAAGACCACTTACAGTATGTTTAGAAAAAATGTAGACCACCACCAAAACAAAGTCTTGCCTCCAAGAAAAAGACCCTCTTCAGTCAAGCTAACAAAACTGTAAGAATCCACATTTATTTCAGAGCAATTGCTTTTATGTACTGCTCACGTGCAGAGTCCAGATTCCAAGCATAATTCGGGAAATAAAGGTGACTCATGTATAATCCATTTATCTTCCACATATCCTCCACCATGTTGCTTCCACTGATTGCACTGGAACCACTCAGTTGATTTCATTCACTTTAATGCACATTGAAGTAGTTTTTCAAAAAAGAGCTAACCATTTCTCCAAACTAGATAGAAAATTTTGTTTCTCGCCCTGAGCTTTTGAAGTGGCTTGAATCTGAAAGCTGATCTATTTCCTGCAGGATGTTTTGCATTTGCTTCAAGGGGATGTTGCTAACTGGTTAAACAAACAGGAGTTGTACGTGCCTTAATATAAAATTTAAAAAATTGTGCAAGCTCTGTGTACTATTCATGGTATGGTTTTGCCTAAAGCTGATGCAAATCATAACCCTATTCCCACAGCAACATAGATTAACTGTAAAGCACTACATATAACTTCTAGTTTCCCTCCAAATCCACTCTGCTGGGAGTTGGACAAGCATGGATCCATTCAATTAGTCATATGATTATTTAACTGGCATCAGTGCATTTTAAGGTACCTAAACTTATGTGCCTTCATATTCAAAGACATTGGCTCAATTCATATTTTGTAGTTAACGAACATGTAATCTGTCATAGGCTCACTTATAACTGATGAAGATATTATATTTTAAGTACACTAAAATCTAGATTAAATGAAAGGTATATGTATTTGAATATCCCTCTCCTACATCTCTGGTATCAGCAGTAAGGAGAGCACTGTGCACACCTACATTCACTTCTGATTAGCCAATGAAGTTAAAGAGAAATCTACTGGAAAATAATAAAAAAAAATACTTTCATTTATCAGGTGTACCACATTGAACCTTCCACATAATAGCTCTGAGTAGTTAATGAATAATGAAGTAAGCATAAAAGTGGTTTTCCTTCATATATTTGTTCAGGAATAGAAAACTAACACTGTGAGTTGGTATTCTTCACCCCAAAATCTTAAATCACACTAAACAATCCTTTAAGGATAACTGTGAAATGTTCATTTAAAAATATTTGAGTTCATTAACTCCATCATTTTCTAGCAGACATTCCTTACATTGTTGTCTTTCAGCACTAACATATAAGCTGATTGCCTCATGCTGAAAGCCTGTTATCTAGTCTAATTTTAACTATTCTAGTTTAGTAAACTAATCTAGTCTAATTCAACATAAGCTAGGCAAATACCTTATACAAAACAACAGAAACACTTATTTTTTTTTCCTAAATGGAGTTTCACTTTCCCTAATACCTCAACATTCTTCTCCAAAACAGCAAACTTCATTGGAAGTCAATAAGCAGCTCACCTGCACTTGCACCTTATACAATGATCCCTAACACTTTGCTAAACCCCTGAGTTTTTCTACATTAAAATTTTCACATTAGAGATGCCAGCCATTTTTGATTGTCAAAAAGTGTAATATTTTTTTAAGAATTGAAAATCATACCTCTCAAGGTTAGAGTACATATGATATGCTGTATAAAAGTATATAAATTTTATAGTAATTGAAGTGCTCAATAGAGTTGAAACTCATCTTTCAAACTTGTAGATAATACTAGAGACAACCCCGAAACACGGAAAATATAAATCTAGATGACATCATCCAGAGGGCTGTGACCCTGCCAGCACACAACGGGGCAGTAGCAATCCGTGAGAATTCTCCATGCCAAATTCAAAGCAAAGAAGTATTAAAATATCATTTATTAATTACGAATGGGATTCCACTCCTAAGCATCCAAAGATTTATTACCTTCTTGGAAGCACACCTAATACACAACCAGCTTCACAGCCCATGCATCCTTGGCCTGTCAAGGAACGCTTTTAAAAACCTCTTACTTGTTCAGTTAATTTTGAAGTATGACAAAGCTCATGCTCTCATAACACACATCTACTTTGTTTCCTGAAATCATATTCTTACTACAAATAATCATTATTCATCCTAACCCGTAAGCAGACAAAAATAAAATAAATGAAGGCATTATTTCATTATTGTTATTATGTGACTACATTATCCCAATATTATATCCTCTAGCTTGCCAAATGTCATTCTGCTCCACTGGTATCTTTCCAAAAAATGATGCAAAGGTCTTTCCCATGGTCTCCTGCTTCAGTATATTTTTTTATGTAGTCAAATCCCTAGTTCTCATGGTCTCTAACATCTGTTGCAGAAACAACATGGCAAAGCACAAACAATCCAAGTGGTGGTTGGAAAGCACTGATGACAACTCTCTGCTACCAGTGATGGAAGGGCCAACCAGAAAAGCTGTGCTGCTGCACCTTAAACTACATAATAAGGAAGGTCTGATTGCAGATGTGAAGGCTGAGGCAACCTTCATTATGGTGACGATAAGATCATGGAATTCTGTATTGCTTGAGGAGAAAACAGCCCTGGGCTTCAGGAGAGTCAACCTCAGTCTCTTCAGGGACCTTCTTTGAGGAATTTCATTTGAACATGCTCTACAGGGAAGAAGAATCCTAGAGAGACGGTATTCAATGATCAGTTAATCCAGGCTCAAGACCAGTGCATGATGAGCAAGGAATTCCTTTCAAAACACAAACATAGGCAGGAGATATACATGAAGTGAAAGCAGGGACAGGGGCTGAATACTATGTTGTTGTTAGAGTATGCAAAAATGCAACAAAGAAGGCCAAGGCCCATTTGGAATTAATCTGTCTGAGAACATCCAAGATAACAAGAAGGGCTTTTTCCAATACGTCAAGAAGAAAAAGGAATGTGTGAGCCTGTTTCCGTGCAGAACAGGAACCACTGCAACAGAGGCTGTAGAGAAAGCAGAGATACTGAATGGCACCTTTGCTTCAGTCATCACTGACAAGATCAGCCCTCAGGAATCCCTGACCCAGGAACAAGGACTGAAGGGAGAAAGAGTTTCCTTTGGTTGAAGAAGATTGGCTTAGAGATTGCTTAGGTAAACATGATATCCACAAGTCCATGGGCCCTGATAGGAGTGATGGGAGTCCCACAAATGCTTGAGGGAGCTGGCAGGCACCATAGCTGGGCTGCTCACAATCATCTTTGAAAAATCATGGTGATCAGGAGAGATGCCTGAGGGTTGGAAGAAAGCAAATATCCCTTTGGTCTTCAAAAAGGAGGATGCAGGGAACTACTGGCCAGTCAGCCTCATCTCAGCCCTCAGAAAGGTGATGAAATGGCTCATCCTGGATACTATCTCTG
>VXBQ01011182.1:47761-151082 GCA_013400175.1 Phainopepla nitens | reverse complement strand
TCTTGTAACAATTCAGTGGTGTGCTCTTGGGACTGAAGCTCATGGTTTCCAGAGGGAAGAGGAAATATAAACTTTACTTTTAACACTGACATATTTCCTGCAATATTCATAAACCTCTTTTATTTGGCTTTTGACTCTGCCAATAATGAGGCTTCCCGGGGGGGGGGGAAGAGGGATAAAAATAGATAAAAACCACAAATTCTGCTTTGATTTTAATGATTTGAGAACTGGTCTAGAACAACAGCATGGAGATCACTTCTTTTATATGGCTGTAATATCTATGTATTTCACTAATTGGGATTATATTTAACTTCCCTAAAGATATTTCTTGCACATTACACTATTTCTCGCTCTCCTCATTCCATTATTCTTTTTCTTATAGCTTTCTTTTATGGTGCAATGTTTTGATAAACAGGTTATTGTTTAAGCAAAACTCTAGCTAATTACTTGTCTAAATATTGTGTATTAAATGGAGAAAAAAAAAGAAAACAAGCAAATAACAATAAAAAACCCAAACAAATTCCTTTGAGAAAAGTGAATATAAATTAATTTCCTGCAGGATTTTTTTATTTGCTACTTCAGTCTTTCATCACATATAACTGCTTTCCTACTGGAAGACTCTGAGTATGGAACAATTTTGATTTCACACACAAACACAGTTCTAAGGTTTGAGGTTTTTCATTAATTTTACTCTTTAAAGAAGAAGAATTTCAGTTGGGAAGCCATTCTAGTGAGTCATCAAGCTCAGCTTAGCACAGCAGAGGTATTGATTTGGTGGCTTACACACATCCTGGGTGTGTGCTGTCTTGTCTAGCACTGAACAAACCACTGATGACAACTCTCAAACAAGCCTTGGCAGGCTGTCTAACTGCTTATCTGTAGTCACAGACAGAAGCTCTTTTTCCCTCCTCTTAAACTTTACTTTTAACATACTGAAAGGAAAATTTATGTTTACATAAATTCAGTAGGATGGTAACATCTAATGCTGAGTTAATGCCATCCAGGAATTTCTTACATGGGAGCCTGTAAGAAAGATGGAGAGGGACTGTGATTCTTCTGTCATTCTTGTGCTTTCTACAAGAGCGTGCAGTGACAGGACAGAGGGGGAATGTCTTCAAAGTGAGAGGCGGCTTAGATCAGATATTAGGAATAAATTCTTTCCTGTGAGGGTGGTGAGGCCCTGGCGCAGGTTGCCCGGAGGAGCTGTGGCTGCCCCATCCCTGGAAGTTTCAAAGTCAGGCTGGATGGGGCTCTGAGCAACCTGGTCTGGTGGAACGTGTCCCTGTCCATGTCAGAGGGATTGGAACTAAATCATCTTTTAGCTCCCTTCCAACCCCAGGACATTCTCTGATTCTATAAACTTACAGACATACCTTTTTTTTCTTCAAACTAATGACTTGTAATAAAGCAATTAACAATGAAGCACCATACATGTATTACACCTGCAATTTTGAGACCTACATTTATGGCATTTGGCCAACAGTTTTGACTAGTTTGTCATAATTCAATGACTCAGCTTTGATTCTCTTTCTTAGGGTTATTTTTAATATATGGAGAAAAATTACCTTATAAAAAACACAATTTAGAGTACAAGACTGAGTTATTAATAGGAAAATCATAACTATTTGTGTCTGTCTATCAAGCTAAGCATTAATGGGCTTACCACCCCAAGTGAGACATCCAGTGAGCTTCTGCTGCCCAGACTGGTTTTGATCAAGTGGGCAAAGGTCAACTTCCACTGTCCCTTGAGAAAGTTTGGCTCTTGATGCTGCTACACATTAGTTTCCTGCACTTCTTGCCCCTACATTTTAAGTGGTTTCATGTCAGTGTTTTTTCTTTCAAGCCATTGAACTGCTAACTATTGTTTTCTCAATTGTCTGTCTAGGTTTTAACTTGCCTTATGTTGTTTGGCTCTGACATACCTCCCTTCCGACAACAGTTTCTTAGTAAAACTGCACCAAGGTCACAGAGTTGTGCTGCAACAAATCAGACCCTGTATAACAGGCAACTCAGTCCTTGGGCTGGAGGTTGTAGAGTTGTCAGCCTTTTAAAGCAGGTTGTTTCATTGTGTCATTCACTTACATTTACTATATGTAAAAATAGCATACCAGCACTTGTCATATCATGTACTGTCCCTATTATAATAAACTTCACAGGTTATGGTTAACTTCTGTCTAGTGATTTCTCCTCTGTGAAGCAGTTACATGATGCTTTTCCCTTTTGATATGGAACATATCACTGGGAGGCTAACTTTTGCTTCACTAGATTTTCAATTCAATTGCCTCTTACCAACTATATTTCTTGCAAGCTTCCCTTTTACATTTAAAAATAGTTCTACTCAGCATTTGAAATGTGGTCCTTTTAGGAAAAGAATATCTTGGTGTTTGCAAATGAATGCAGTTATTTAATATCATTGCTACATATTTGTTGATCTTTTTAAGGAAATTAATAAAGATTACTTTTTCAGTTGCTTATAATTTTGGCACACCTACTCGGGCACATACCTTTCATCCTACTGGATCTCATGCTCACATAAGTGTATCAGAAAATTCCACACTGAGGAGTTTAGCAGTTTCATAGAGAAGAGGAAGGTGTTTCACCTTTCATCCTCCCTGCAGCAGAGAGGTCTCCCATGTTTCTTAGATTTGGGATAACAATTCCCAGTCTGTCAAGAATCCCATGTAAGTATTTGCTCTGTGTTCCTGACACCTTGAAGGTTCCTGCCCCCTGAGCTGGAGTATCACACCTTGGCCACACAGAGACAGATTGGTGGGGACAGAAGGAGAGGAGGGAGAAAGTGGGAAGCTGGCTGGGACAGAAAACACAGGCTGAACTCCAGCACAGATATTTCCCTTTATCTGTAGTACTCTGGCCTCTTTAGTTACATAGTGCGTACCTGGAGATAATGCCAACATTTCTAAATTTACTTTTGTACTAAATTATGATGAAAATCACAACCCTACTATTGTGTGCAGTGAAATATTCAGAAGTATTTAGACTCAGTTATCTGTGAGATGGAATTTTAATTCAAGCTAATAGCATCCTGTATTCACCTGAGTATATGCAAATCATGCAGGAACAAAGTAAAACATTTTAATATTGCTGGAACTGCATTTTCAACCAAAAATTGTTGTTGAACTGATTTAGTATGTCCCTGTATAGAGGATTAAAATTTCTTTTTATCAACAGTTTTCAAGTCTGCTGCCTTCAACCTATTGTATTTAATACAGCCTCTGGCTTCTTTCACTCAGGTTGCAAAGTCCTTCCTCTGGCAGAATTTCCCATTCATGCGCTAGAAGGCTTTTTGCCAGCTGGATGTTAGCAGAGTATACAGAAAGGAACCAGTCAATTCCTTACAATATTTACTCTAATCTTTATTCTCTCTTTCATATTACTTCTCTTCCCTCTGTTCTTTGCCTCCATGGAATTCTAAATCTTCATACAGGTCTCAGGCTGTTGATAATGCAGAGTTATTATAAAGCATAAAATCCCCTTTCCCTAGCCTCACTCTCCAAAGGAAGAGACTGACTTTAAAACTCCTACATTTAAAAATACCCAACCCAAATCCCAACCCTCCAAAAAAACCAAACAAAACCAACCTTAAACCAATAAATACACAAGAACTAGAGTTTGAGCATTTCTATTTTGATAGTCTAGATACATTTTATTTTTTTTTTTTTCCCTGAGCTTTTAATTCAGTTTAAAAATTTTAGCAGTACCTGGAGAGTTCAGAAATTACTTCTCTTTTTACTCTCACTTCAGGACTCAAATATTAAAGAACTGTAGCTTGGGGGGAGGAATAACACTTTAAATCATGAAAATGTATGAAAGATCACAAAATTGATCAATTAACTTTGTTTCATTTTTGGAAGACGTGTTTCTGTTGCTGTTGTCACTACCAAATATTTAACACTTGGGTAGTTCTTGCAAGCATTAAGAAAATAAGTAATATTAACATATTTTACATATTAGGAATGAGTCAGAAATAAATTGGCTGAACATGAGCTAGGAATGTGGCCAAGTGGCCAAGGAGGCCAAAGGCACCTGGCCTATATCAGCAGTGGTGTGGCCAGAAAGACCATGGATGTAACTATCCCCCTGTGCTTGGGTGCTGGTGAGGCCACAGCTCAAATCCTGTGTTCAGTTTGGGCTCCTCACTGCGAGAAGGACATTGAGGTGCTGGAACTCATCCAGAGAAGGCAAGAGAGCTGGGGAAGGGACTGGAGCACAACTCTGAGGAGCAGCTGAGAGACAGCTGGAGGGGCTCAGCCTGGAGAAAAGGAGGCTCAGGGGAGAATCTTACAGCTCTCTACAGCTGCCTGACAGGAGGGTGGAGCCAGGTGGGGGATTGGTCTCTTCTCCCTATTAGCAAGTGGCAGGACTAAAGGAAATGGCCTCAGTTGTGCCACAGAAGGTTTAGATTGTATATTAGGAAACTGAAGGGGTATCAAACATTGGAACAGAATGTCCATGGAAGTGCTGGAGTCACATTCCTGGGTGTATTTCAAAGACATGTAGACGTTGCACACATGGATGGGGCAGAGTGGTGGCCTCCATAGTACTGCATTAATCATTGCTCTCAATGATCATAAAGGTCTCTTCCAACCTAAATGCTTTTCTGATTCTATAATTCTAAGAGCTAATCCTTTATGAGGGCTGCAGCTGGGGCCAGTAGTGCAGGTGAAATGGGAAGAGAAATGCCTCTTTGCCTACTCAGCCCCAGTGGGCTGGCTGGAGATATGTGCTGTGTCCTCCTCATGGATATGTCTCCAGCCCTGCGCCTGCTCCTGGCATTGGAAATCCAACACCAGGCACATCCACCCGCTAATCTGTAATAATTAGCCTGGACATGCCCAGAGAAGGGCAGGTTCTCCACACATAACCATAGAGCCCAATATTTCCAGACCTGTGGTAGAGGTTGTTTCTGAACATACAGTAAATCTGTCCTCTTGCTCTTCCACACACAAATCATCTTAGTTTCAATGTCCTCCAGTGATACTGGTACGAAGTAATAGTTCTTGGAGGCCAGAATTTGCAGCCTTCAATGGGAAAAGCACCTGTAGCACAGGCACTGGTTTCAAATGAGCTTAACTGGATCTACCTGGAAGTTCAGCCCTAGCATATGTTGCTCTCCCAGCACGATATAAGAAAGGTTTTAAGAGTTACTAGTGTGTACTGGCTTCCTGATGTGTGACTGAAGGAGAGCAGTACTTTTAAAGGAAGGAAGTTTGCGTGTCTGAGGATGAGGAAGGCAAAGAGAAAGATGATGGTAGTGAAAATCATCCTGAGGAACAGCATAGATAAGCTTAGAGCAGCATTCAAACTGCTTATGCTTGAATGAGCATATCTGAGGACAATAACTTTTTAATGAAGTTGTGTTGATTTTGGTGTTTGGTGGGTTTTTTTAATAAAATTTTGTTACAAAAATATTTTAAGACTTACGAATGTCTTTAAGATTTTTTTTTTAAAATTTTGAGAAAGATTTAAGTGGTAGTACGAAGCTGCTGTGAGTAGCTTCTCATGCCTTTTGTTGAACTCTGGATAAGGCAAGAAAATAATTGTGGGATTTTGTTTATTTGTTTTTAGACTTGTGAGTGTCAATGTTTTATGATGCAGAAGCTATTCTGCATGACTTATTTAAAGTTATGAGAGAAGCCCTTGTCAGTTTTAGTTTTTCATATTAAGTACTGCTCCTCTCATGTTGTTTTATCTGCTTACCCTTCAGGAAAAAGAGAGTATGAAAAAGAAAAACTACCATCCAAAATCTCCAGAACAATAATGCTGTTCTGTGTCCATTTATTTTTGAGTTCTTGATTAACTATCAGTGTTAATTCCACTAAAAGTGTGAAATTAGACTTTTTTTTTTTCTTATGTAATGCTCTAAACAGTAATTTTGTCTCCTCATTCTCCTCTATTTTCCAAAGCACACTTTCAGGCCTCTGAATGTTAGGTATTGTAAGATATTAAATTATTAGAGTAGTTTCTATTTATAAAAGAAACCATTTGAAATATCTGAATATATTTCATGGACAATAAATAATTAGATAAGCAGATTGATGGTGGAAAAAGCAGGTAATGAGAGAAGGTTTAGAACGATGCAGTTGCTGAAGTTAGTCACAAGCAGCTATTAGTCTAAACAGTCCCATCTGGCAGAGATTTGTAGGTATTGCAGGAGAGGTAGGTTTTAAGGAAGGATTTAAAAGAGGATAAAGTGATATGATCTCCAGGATTATCAATGACAGATGAAATAAGTGTGGATTTAAAGTGGAAGGCAGGTTTAGGGGTTTTTTAAGTACTCTGTACATTTAAGTACAAGACTTAGATTGTGAGATATCCAATTTGTCTTCCTTAGTAGTTTAAAAGATTTTGCATGATCAGTAGTAGGCTGAAGGGGTTTGTTGGTGGGCTTGAGATGTAGGTGACTGCTTTCTCTGTATAGCAGTTTTCTGTTTAGGTGAAAAATCAAATTTCTGAGCATTAACAGTACAAGTTCATGGTGAGTACTTGCCAGGCAAGCTCTTCTGTGTAGGTGATGCAAATGAGTAGTTTGGGTCAGTTAAAGAATCACCATCAACAATATTGTCAAAGGCAGATTTTGGTAAAATTTGTGAAAGCGTGATAAGGCTCTATAGCAAAGCTCACTGTTTTACTGCATAGAGGAAACATGCAAAGGAAAATTGGCTGAAATTCATGGTTTGCATGGAGAATAGGGATGAAAAGGATAAGGGAAACCTTCCCACCGAGTCCTGAGGTTTGGAATAGACACACCCACCACACCTTGCTTTCTGAACTCTTGACAGAATCTGGGTGTTGCTTGGATCCTGTCTTAGTCCCAGACCTGGTCAACAGTTATTCCATTGATGAATGGAAGGTTTAGAAAGTGACTCAATAGGCTATATTATAATTAAGTCACACTTTTAGATTTGAAACAGCAATATTCATACAATTCTTCCTAGAGAGTACAGGGTTTCAATTCACAAACACACACACATATTTATGCAATATAAATGTATGAAGGTAAGAGTCAAAAATTCTCCTTGACTTCAGTGAAATACTCACATTTAGAGTCTTTGCATTTCTCAGTGGACAAAGGGTTGAGCCTAGAGGAGTGGAGGATATTAGCCCAGGTCTTATTATCAGCTTTTGGAGATTTTCCTCCAAGTATTGCAAACTTGAGATCTGGTGACTTCTGAGAAGTGTCAAGAAGACTTGAAGGGCCTCACCTAAGACTGCTGTTAATAGAGTTCAAGGTGATTTGCTTTAGTCATTAGTCAGTTTTCATCCAGGCCATAGCCTGGGCTGGTAATCACTGCAGTTTTTCAGAAGTCTGGTAAAAATGACACCATTCCACTCAGGCTGTGATTAATGGGAGTGGTGTTCCAGAGGTGAGATTCTCTTGTTCCCCACCTTAATCAGCCAATAGCTATCCCTGGTATGCACAATTGTGCTCCCACCTTAGCCAGTAAGGCATGGTCAAGGGACACTTCACTACACAATTGGAACTGTTTGCAAACTTCCTTCACCAACTCTGAAATAGCTCAGCTCTTGTTGGCTGTTCTGTTTGTCTGTTAAATTGTCATCATACTTCCTAACGTTTATAGCAAAATATCAACTGTTTTGACAAATGAATGTTTCAACAGTGTTCTGTTCACTCTTGTTTGTTTTTCCTTTCTACCTCTTTTAATTTATCCCCAGCTGGCTACCAAACCCCACCCAAGATATTTTCTCACCACCCTCCCCCCAACATTGGGAGGGTAAAAGTGGGAAAACTTTGAGATCAAGACAGTTTAATAGGAGGAGAAAAAACTGCACATGAAAGCAAACCAAAACAAGGAATTCATTCACTACTTTCGGTGGGCCAGCAGGTGTTCAATCATCCCCAGGAGAGCAGGGCTCCATCACATGTAATGGTAACTTGAGAAGACAAATACCATCACTCTGAGGATTCCACTGTCATTGTTCTTCTTTCCACAGCTTTATATGCTGAGCATGACACCATATATTATGGAATATCCCTTGGATCACTTGAGATCAGCTGTCCCAGGTTTTTCTCCTCCCAGTTCCTTATGCACTCCCAGCTGCCTCACTGGCAGAATAGTCTGAGAAGCAAAAAAGGCCTTTGTAAGTAAGTACTGTTTAGCAGTAATAAAAAATACTTTTCAACACAAAGCCAAAACACAGCCCCCTGCTAGATACTATGATCAAAATTAAATCCATCTCAGCCACAAACAGCTTGAAACTCAATTCTTCATTCTGTTCTTTAAAGTTGTAATGAATTAATCATCTAGACACTGGATCTGAACAGAAATATTTATGTCGTAGAAAAGTCAGAAAATCCCCTCTAAGATGGTTTTGTCTGAAACCCTGTATGTCTGGATGCTGATCAAATAGACAGCTGTCTTTGTGATCTAATGTCTTGTATTCATGTATAAATTTAAATACAAAGTAACCTGGTTTTGGTTTTTTTATTTCCTTTGCACTCCTTGAGAACACAGATCTTGCAGTCCTTCTATAAGCGTCTTAAAGAGTTACGTTTTCTCCAGAATTTGTTGCAGAACACTGTTTGTGAGAGTGGCTACTACAGAAGTAAATTTTTGGATTAAAAAAAAGAAGTGCAATAACAGCATTCTTCAGAATACTTCATTCTACAGAATTGAATGGTGTGCTTGAGGTGGTGCCATTAAAAACTTCAGCATGCTAAGGAGATTTTCAAAAAGTTCTTAAGGGGGAAAATGTCTGCAATGGAAACTTGGATAATCCAAAAATATTCTGCTTTCTCCCTTTATGTGTATGAACTGCAACAATTAGTTTGCTTTGGGCTACTTATATGCAGAAGAAGAGCAAACTGCATAACCAGAGCTCCTGGAAGTAGGGAGGGAGCAGGGAGGGGTGGGTGGGTAAGGCAGGAAGAAAGCTATTTTTAAAAGAAAGCTGATATTTTCTAATAGTGGAATCCTGCCTGGCAGCACCTTTTTCACTGCTGTTCTCTTTGGCTTCCATTTTTAGTGGTTCTATATCTGTGGTGCCTCTCTTCTGCAGTTCTGCTATCTGCCCCTTTAAACATCCTTCTTGCAAGAAATTTCTGCAATTATCACGTAGTTGTGACTACAAAAGACAGGTTAAATACTAGTAAAAGAGCAGGCAATGTATATCTGTAACTTAGCTGAAATAAAGATTGCAGCTGAGGAAATGCCATCATGAGTTTCTGACAGTACACAAAATGTTTCTGTATAGGAATTGCAAACCATACTCTCTTGTACTCTAATCAAAGAAACTCTGCAGGCTCTGTGCAACACCTTTTGACATTATACATCTTTTCAGTGAGTTTTAAGGGAATTATACCTGCTTAGTCAGGGCAAAAAAGCGAATGAAGCTAAATATTAGCAACCTGTTGTTGTACGTGTTGGGAGGTAAAACTGGTACTGCATGTAGCTATGCAACATATGTGAGTATGGGTGCATATACCCAGGTGTGGGTGTGCTATAAAAATGCCCATTAAATAGCATAATAAACTAAACTAAACTCTGTTTTTACTGGGTGGAGAGCCAAGACTCTTATTAAAGGTCCTTGACGTTCACAGAAACAACTGGAATAATTTCATGCGCTAACTGGGATCCCAGATTATCTCAGAGTGGAAGTGACTTCAAAAGGTCCTCTGGACCAAACTTCTGTGAAAAAGGGGAAAGGAAAGGGAGCCTAAATTAGATTACCTGGCATCTTGTCCAGTAACATCTTGAAAAATATACAGTGATGAGACTCTACTGTATCCCAGAGGAGGTTATTCCAGTGGCTGAGTGTTCTTTCTGTAAAAATAAATTTCTTTCCTATTCTGAGATGAAACCTCCTCTTGTATTTGTTGTCACTTGTTTTTCCATGTATGTCCCTGTGAAGAGAAAGCCTCTGTCCTTTTTGTAGCTGCCTTTTAAATACCGAAATACTGTGGTAAGGTTTTTCTTCTGCCTCAACTTTTTCTTCTCCAGGGAGGGAAGGCTTAACTCCTTCAGCCTTTACTTATAGGGACTGCTGCTAGACCATTGAGCATCTAAAGAATGCTTGATTGGAATGGTACACTCAAGATTACTACTTTTAAATCTTTACATATATATCCATATATTCTGTTTATATCTATGTATTTCTCTATATCTATATATTTTAAAGCCTCAAAAATCATGATAAAATAATCTCCAAGAATTTAAGAATGCAAATTTACTGAGAGTTCAGGTGTACTTTTAGACTCTAACTTTTACACTTCATGATTTTAACCTTGTTCACACACAGGATATGTCAGAAATTTCACCTTTTGAAAAGAGATTTTCTGGGTTGCTTGTGTGATAGCATAAACTTTTGCTTTAAGGAATATCAGAAGAGCAATAATTCCTTTACAGATTGTGTAAATGCTAGGGATTTAACACGGAATAAAATAAGAAAAGTTTTAATTTCAGTCTTGAAGGGCATGGTTGATTTGTATAAACTGAGTATTGTTACTTTCTAGAATCTCCTTTTGTCTGTATGGTGTCTTTTTTCTTTTAAATGTAGTGATCTGAAGTATTGAACTTGTACTAACAAGATAAATTTTGAAAAGTAGCCCCTCCTGCAAAAAGAATTAACAGGGTGTAAAGTCTTGTCAGATGGATGAGAGCCTCTCAAGCTTTTGAATGTCATCAGCCTTAAAGCTTCAAGCATCAACCATCATGCTCCTCTCATCCTAAACAGCTTTAATTTTTTAGCCTGGTTTTCTCATGAAAAGAAGTCTCTAATCAAACGGTCTGTCCTTCTGGCTGTGAATCAGCCTTGAGATACTTTTGACTGAGCTAGCAAATTCCAAACAAATTTGACAGGAGGGTGGAAGCATCAAGTACCCTTCTCTAAGTTTTCTGACATGAGGTGAACAGATGGTAGAGAGAGTACCTGTTTGGCACTGTCAAGGAGGAGACAGTTATGACCTGAAGTTTATGCTTTACTAAATATCGTGGAATACAAACTGACGATCAGCTTTCTGACTTTTTTCTAGTTTCATCACTTACTAGAAATCAGGAAACAAAGATTTTTTTTTTTTCTTTGGGTTCTGTGTTTATGTGTGGGCAGGTGGGTTGGTTGACTGGTTGGATTTTTTTGGTGTTTTTTTGTTTTTACTTTGAAGCACTTGTAAATTGTCTTTGTCAGAGGCTAATTAAGGGTGAAAGCATCATCAGGTTTTCTGCACAGCACCAGACCTGCCACATTCTGGAAGAGAAGTGGTGGACAGATCTTCCCATGTTGTTTTCCTCTGGTAAACTATGTAAAATAAAATGGGGAGTCATGCTCAATGTCAGATGTGGTGTGTGGTGTTTCATGCAATTCTACTCTTCCCTTTTCCCCATCTCTGGAGTCTGTTGTAGTGTACAGCAGAGCTCCAGCTTTCTTTAAAGGAAGTCAGTCACATTAGGAAAGGTGAACTCCCAGATCTAGTATTGCATGTTTGGTTTGGAAGCACAGCCAGGCTTTCAGAGCTGTCTTGTAATACAAGTGAAATCAAAATATGCCTGAAATATTGATAGTTATGTGATAATACAGTATTTCTATTGAGGCAAATAGCCCAGATATCTGAAAAATAGATGCCTGCTCCGAGCTGTTCTGAGTTTCCCTTAGATCTCCCTACAGAAAAGGAAGATAATCAGCTCAAGACAAAGAGGAACCGAAGTAACCTGCTTCAAGTAAATCATTTTTCCTAACTATCCAATTAACTCTGACAGCTAATTCTAGGAGATTTAAGTCTCTTCCTGCTTGCCTGACAATTTTACTGAAGGTTTAGCGGGTATTTTATAAACCTCTGAAAAATCCAGTTGGGAAAAAAACCTCAAACAGTTTTTGCAAGCCTTTCAAGGGCACTACTCTAAAGAAGTATATCTGAAACATGTAGGACTTGAAGGCTGTTTCTGTGTTGTGCAGGCATAATCATAGTTTAGTGCTGGATTGTCTTTAAGCTGTGTGGCTGGAGTGGTGCTCTGACAGGTGATGAGGTGAGAAGCTGGCTTTTTGTTCTCTCACTCTACTGCTCTGCTCATTATCAGTCTCCAGCTCCTTTGTGTACCTGTGTTAGCTCTTTTCAGAGTACATTTGCAGAGACAGTCGTGTTGGGGAAAGTAGTGCTTTCTGCCCAGCTTTGGTGTTTCAGCACAGGCTGCTGCAGTGCCTGTTTGTACTGGTGACTGTGTAGTGACTGGAGTTGCCAAGGGGAGGAAGGGCCACTTTGTGGTATAAACCCTTAAGTTATAATCCTTTCTAAATTAACTTTTCCTTGACAAATTGCACATAAAATACGTTTGAAGTCTACTGAATCCTTTCCAGTCTCCGGATGGAAACACCAGGATGTCTGGCAGGGTTAACAGAAGTGAGTATACCTCATTACTCACTGAGTGAGCATCATGGTTTCTGCTCTCTTCAGAAGCAACTTGCTTCTTATTCTGCTCATAGGATCTAAAGGTGGACACAGTACCAAGCCAAAGAACATTTCTGACTCCAGGGACTTTTCAGGCAAGGCACTAGGGTTATATAGGAGCACGGTGCTTCTGGGGATTTTCTGCTTTGAAGTCTTCTGTCCTTGGTGCCACATGAGGATTCAGTGTGGCTCTGAACTGTTCCTGGCATCTTTTTCTAAGGCTCCTTAAGGGGGGATTGGAAGTCCATCCATGTACTTTGTCATTATAGTGTAGCTCACTGCTTTTTCATGGAGGCAAAGACAAAGGTGAAGAAAGCTGCAGAATCATCGTGTCTGCTGAAAACCTGCAGCTATATCTGTAGGTGAGACAGCAGGTGATCCCTTAAAAGCAACATCTTTCTGTGTTCTGTTGCTGATCTGGTCTTTTATATAGTGGAGGTAAGAAAGCAGTAGCTAACAAGGATAGATGTGCAGTCTTGGGTAGGCACCTGAAATGCTTCATCCTCAGTTATTCATTCCCACAACACTCAGCTGTTATCAACAGATGCTTTTGTCCCTCTGCAAACGAAGGGAAGAAAATGGAAACTGGAGTCATTGAAAAAAAAGAAAAGGAAGGGAAAGTGAGAAACTGTCTCCCTTGAGCCACACATAGAATAAAACTCAGAGAGGTCCAGCAGTGAAAAACAACTCTCCTCAAAAAGCAATGAACTACCGTGTTAATATCTGTGATAAAGATAACCCAAGCTCTGTAAAACTCATTAAATGCATGCATGAAATCTGTGGTCATCTGTATAACATCAGCAAGGATACTAGAATAAGGCCTTAAATACAAGTATCTAACTTCGGGAAAATTTAATTGTTTGAAGCCACAGTGCAACAGCTTTAGCAGCAGTATTTGCATGTGGGATTTTTTATTACTGTAATTTTAATAGTTTGGGGTTTAGATTGGTGACATTTTCTTGTTGCCTGCTCCAAGGCCCACATGTCATTGCCTCTTTCCACTGTCACTTCTAAGGTAGGATTTTTTTTTATTTCCAGAATAAAGAGTTAAAGGAACAGGAATAGCCTCCACACTTGCCAGCAACCTAATCAAGTGTTGAGTAGAGAAGGAAGTGGTGGCAACAGTAAAAGACCTGTAGGAGCAAAACTACATAAAAGGAACTCAAATTTACCTCAAAGCACACTTCACTGGAGAGTGGATTTTCAGAAGAATATAAAATTAGCCTGTACAGTCGGCTTCTGGAGAAGGCTGCTTAGCTACAGAGCTCAATTCTAATGCACAGTAGAGAGGAGGGGAAGAGGACAAAGACCTCAAGCAGAGGGCCAGAAGAAGGATAAGCTGATGAGAGAATATTGCTTTGAAGACATAGGTTAGCAGAAGGACATTGTCAACCTTTCAGTATGCTACAATTTTGCCGCATTTCACACCCTGAATGCAGATTGTGCTAAAGCCTTTACAGAAATAGAATTCTGCAGCATGTCCTGTATCCTGCACCCTCACTCTTCTGAGGGAAGTGTGACTTGGGGTCACAGTCCTTGCTGGCATCAGCAGGTTCAGCTTGCCTGGAGTCAGTGGAGCTGAACACCTACTCTTGGCAGCAGTAGTTTGTCCTTGTAGTTTTTTTGGTTGTTGTTTTTTGTTGTTGTTGTTTCTTTTTTTGTTGTTGTTTTTTTGTTGTTTTTCACAGCAGAAAAACAACAATTAACATGCTACTATTGACAATATATATTCAATAGAGAAGATAATACAACATGCAACAGTCTGGATACGTTACCCACTTATCTCTTATGCAGATTATGTCCATCATCTGAGATGGAGAAATATACTTAAGACAAAGAAAACTGCTTTTTTTTTCTCTCAGAGAATAATTTTGTAAATGCATTGGAAGAAGAGATTTGCTTTCCTTCTGGGTAGAATAACTTTTTTCTTTTTTTTCTTTTTTTTTGTCTGAATGAATCATTTTCATTTTCCTGTTACTGTGATTTCAGCTCTGCAGAAACACGAATCTTGTGGATTGTAACAGGGATTATCTAGTGATTATTGCACAGAGGTGCATGCACAGAATATTTCAACACGATTGTGTTAAGCGCAGATGCTCCAGAAGCACAGCTTCTTGCATTATCATTTTCCTTCTTCCTTTCCTTTCTTAATTCCAAGCTATTGTTTGTGTTGGGCTTGCTAGAGACTGTATCCAGAGTAGGTTAGGGGGTGGGGAATAGTCACAGAGAAGAAAATTCTAAAGTAGCTGACATAACCACCTCTGATATCTAATGTTTGCTGTCCCAGGTCTCTGTACCCTCAATGGCAAACCTGGATGATTCTGAATGCCTGAGGCTGTCTTGAATATAGATATGTGGGTTTTTGCAACAGGTAACAGAGGGATTTATTTCTTGGAAAACAGTGCTTCTGATACTCTCCTCCCTGATGCTGCTCTGAAAAATATGACTATTTAAAGACAGGTGGCACTATCTTAACCTTGGTCTCAGAGACACTGTTGACTAATTACTTCTTGGCAGTACAGTCAATGCTGATATGTCTCAAGAACAGGACAAACCTCAATTTTGTAACAACAAGATAAATTCTGTGAACAGGGAGGAAGTGAGACAGGGTCTTTGGGGCACAAGGAAAAAGAGACATGTCTAGGAGGGAGCCATGAGACACACACGGGAAGCTGGAATTCTGGAGACTGCGTGCTGAAAATAAAGGAAGGGGTTAGTAGAGATGTCACTATAAGGGGGGGAAAGGTGAAGACGGATGAGTGAAGTTTGAAATGGGTAAAGCGACCTCAGGATAGAGACATGAGCAGTTCTGGCTGCACAGCCTTTAGAGGAGCAGGCTCCTGGGTTTCTTCCCCATTCTGGACAATTGTCTGTTTATCCCGTGTCCTGCTCTGTGACAGCGGCGGCACGGACACAAACCTGTGCTACAAAATCTGTGCAATTTATCATCATGAACTGCAGATCTCTTGAAGGTACCACAAGAAGCTTTGACTAACTGAAACATCTGAAGCTTATGATGACTCAGAGTCTGGAAAATAAAAGCCCTGCATGAGGGGAATTCATCAGTAGATACTGTAATTTGGAATAGATAATATGCAGGACTTGTGTTCCAAAATAAGTATTTATCTAATTCTTAAGGACATCAAGGCTGGGGGGCGAGGGCAGGTACCAAACAAGATACAATCTGTCTAGGTTCAGTAAGTTAAGAAAGGAAAAGAATTTTTTCCTTGATTTTTCTCTGCTATCTAGAGACCTAAGGTCTGTTTTTCTTCTAAAAGAGAAGGTGAGATGTAAACAAGAAGTCTGAATAAATTGATGTGCAAGTAGAAGTAGAACATAAAAATTCAAATAATAAAAATAGATTTTGGTGAAATGTTTTGTTCGAGAACTAGACATGGCAAACCCTTATTACTATGAAATTTACTTAAATGTCTGAACTCATCGAATACTCACATTCTTGTCTATCAGGATAATTAAAATATTTGGCATATACAAAACTACATGCACTGCTTTTCTCTCTTATCTCATGTTTTTGAAAAAGCAGTCATTTTTAGAGAGAAAAATTATGGACAATTTTCATGTTTTGGCACCTGCGAGTGCATTAGCATGACTTTTTTCACAAGCGGTAAATATACAATGTGTTCCAATTATAAAAATTCTACTCTGTATCTTTAAATGTGCTGGGTGAGCTAAGAAGATTCTGAGCAATTTGCCTTGATTTCAGATCAAGTAAGCTATCTGAAACAATTAATTCACATTTGCATCACAGTGAGATCTGGCAGATAGAGATAGGCAGTTGACTTAAAGTTAGGAAAAGAGGCTGAAACTCTGGCGCGGTGCTGCCAAGTCTCAGATTAAGTCATAGCTCCTTCTAGCAATTTAACTTCTAGGAAGGTGGAGGGAAGGATTTGTTCTCACCTCTCTGGCTGTAAAATATGAAGGATGTCGCAGATTAGGTCCCTGTTGTGGTCAGTGATCGGGCTTCAAGAGGGGAGGCTCCTCTCAGCCTCTCTGTGTCTTCATCTGAAAAGGTGAGTCATGCCCATGATATCCTGTTTCTCTTCCCTGGCTATAAACCCTGTAGGATTGTACCACAGATCTCCATGTGTGAGCTAAGGTACTGTCAGGCAGATGACTCCTATCCTGTCATGGTCGAACTGGGCATCAGAAACTGTGACTTGCCAGAGATTTGGCAGCATGTCAAAGCTGGAGCTGCTGATGCTGCTTAGGTTACAGCATTTCTTGTCTTAAGTTATGGTGGATAAATCCCACAATGATGTGAGCATGGTTGAATTCTCCTCTTCTTGTATGATGTTTGATGCACAGACAGTGGTTTCTGTGTGCCACTGTAAACCTTTTATTTTTCTGTCAAGTAATGGTCATAAACTCATAAAGAATGGACTTTGGTTTTAAAAAAACTCTGCAAACAGCAAAACAAACCCCCAACCAAACTATAGTATTTCCTGAACAAACAACAAAGTGCAGAAATTTCCACAGCAGATATAATAAACCATATTTTCAAATTTATATTGATAGAGTTGAAGTGTCCTTAACATCTAACACCACTGATGTGCATATGTACAGTAAACCCTTGCATTTGTAAATTGAACTTCCATAACTATCAGCACAATATTTGAATATATAGAAGAAATGTTATTCCATTTTGTTTGAATTTTTTAATGAATCTATTTGGGAGATGGGAGGGATCATCCTCTTAAGCTTTAAAAGAAGTTATTCTAGAATGATGATCTCTACTAGAACTGTCTGAAAAAGTAAATAGTGAGTTCAAGTACCTGTATCAAAGTGGAAAAACTTAACAAGTGTTCTTCTGGGGCTTTCTTCCAAGTTATGTAAATGAGAGCTAAGATTTATTTACTTCAGTAGGATAGAATTAGTCATTTGCATATCATCATCATTATTGCTGTGGAAGTGTGAGGGGGATATAGTGTTAATGACATTCACAGCTTGTCATAAATTGAAAAGAGTTGGTAGTGCCAACTGAGAAGATAACAAAGAAGTAAACAGAAATACAAGCCAAGGCACTTAAATGGTAAACTAAACAGAGGCAAGAGATGAAAAATGTGCTCTAATAGAGATGCAGACTGGTAGTGGACAGTAAAGTTGGATGAATACTGAAAGCACTAATTCTTAAATAATTATCCCCTAAGGAAATGTCAGCACTTGCAGCTGGTAAACTATTTAGATGGTTCAAACAAGTAACAGATTAGAAATGCATTTGTCTTATGCTGTAGCCACAAAAAATGGGCTAAAGTCTCGATATGGAGAGTGTAGGTGTCTGTCTCAGAAGAGGTCTGTCTTTCCAGAGCTCAGATTTACTGGGCACTGTAATACCTACCAATTAATGGAAGAGGTGAAAAATCCTTGTAAAGTTTGAGGAATTTCTCAATATAGATTGAGCAGTAAGACTAAATCTAGTCAGTCCTTTGAGATCAGGAGCTCCCAGCAATTCATGGAGAAATGAACTAACAGTTTCTCACTCCTCAAAGAGATTTCTGTGGTTTACTGCCCAGTCCATGCAAGGGGTGCTGTCATTAGGAAAGGGAATGCCTTAGTTGATATAGCAGCAAAACCTGTGTCTTGCCAACCTGTGGTAAAGATCACAGCAATTGCTTTAGACAAGAACTTGAGGTCCAATGTTGACCATCCAAGACAGCTATAAACTATATTGATCAAATGCGACAAGCAAAGAACATTGGAGAAAATAGGAAAGAGTAGAAGATGATGAAGACAATATGGAAAATGAGAGGGAAAATCTGTCTTACTGAAAAAATTAACCAAGGAGTACCATGGTAAAGCTCTTGGAGGACTGGAAGCAGTGACTATCCAAGTGCTACAAGTATGGGTGGCACTGAGTGTCTATGCAGCCACAAAAGTAATTATTAATAGCTGTCCTATTGGTAAGAAATTCTCGAATATAAAGCCTATGGATATCAGCCTTTTATTCCCATCCTGAAGACTTCATGTAAACAATGCTGTTATGTCCACAATAGGTGGATATAAATATTTGCTAGTTATAGGGGACCAATTATCAGTATGGGTGGAGGCTTTCCTGATAAGAAAAGCAGACACTGGGAGAGTAATAAAAGCTGTCCTTAAAGAAATTATTCCTAGGTATGGAATACAAGAATCTGACTCAGAAGAAGGTCAAGTTTCACAGAAGAAAAAAAAAATCAATTGCTTTTATAAAAGGTTAGGAATTAAAAAGCTTGCAGACCCTTATCAACCTCAAGAATCTGGACAGGTAGAAAGGCTGAATTATCTATTAAGAAGAGAATAGCTAAAATTAGCACATATATGGGGTTAAAATTACCTGAAGCATTAAATTTAACTTTATGGGACATTTGAAATACCCCAAGGCAATGCCTTGTACTATTGCTTGGTGAAGTTCTTTTTGGGAGACTCTTGTCTATACTGGGAACTTATATTCCAGCCCTAACAGCTTCTTGAATGCAGATGAGCATTTGACACACTATGTCCTAAATTTACAGGAAAGTTTCAAAACTAAAAGGGATCATGATTAGTGGTACTAACCTATGTCTCTGGAGGTATATGATTTGTAGCCTGGAGATAAAATTTTATTAAAAGTGTTTTCCCATAAATCTAAATTGGAATGTGGGAGTGGCTGCAGACAGTCTTATTAAATTCTTACTTTGCTGTAAAAGTTAGAGGACAGGAAGTCTGGATCCATCACTTGCATGTTAAGTGGTTGTCAAAGGGTCATTGTTGTTCAGGACGAACAACAATGAGTGCAGGAAGAATTCAGCATGGTCACTGTTTTAAAAACTGAAATAGGTTTTGGTTTCTTTCAGACCTACTTGAGTGTGAGGTTTCCAAATGCCTGAGAAAATTCTAGAAATCTTACATGTAAAGTTAGTAGCCTTAGCCATGCTTTTTTTACATGAGATAGCATCTGAAGTTATACAGCCTTGTTACCAGGAGGGAAAATTTTTATTTCAACAGATCAAGAACCACAGTCCAAATTACTGATAAAACTCACTATTGGATATGTCCTTTTTTCCAAGCCACTTGACTTTGAGCACTCCTCTGTTAGGGATCTCTGTACCAAATAACATCTCATGGACTATGTTATATCCAGATATTTCTTTCCACCAAGACCACACACACTCACAACCGTTGGAGGTGGCAGTCCCAGGAGCAAAGAATAAATATGCAGCATGTAAAACATTACACTTGCCTCACTCAACTTATACTCCTATAGTAATATTACTCCTGTGAGCAACCCTGATGATTGTAACCAAACAATGGGCATATAAATAACAAGAAGAATTGGAGAGTTTTCCATGTACCTTGGCCTGTACCTGAGGGCAAAGGGTGATCTGGGATTTGTGGTAAGAGAGCTCGCAAAAAATTACCAGGAGAGCGGTCAGAAATTTGTCTTAGGAGCCACAATGCCTAATATTTCTGTTCTCAAATTTAGCTGTGATATCAGGATTATGGTACAAACATTTGTTTTACCATGGAGTAATTACCATGTAGTAATTTATTAGTAGAAAGTCCTGCATACTGCTTATTCCTTTTGCGTGTGTGTGGGTTTTGTTTGGGTTTTTTTGGTTTTTTTCTGATTGGGAGTGAATTAGAAGAGGATTTAGTTAACATTTAAGTGGCAATAGAAACTTTAGGCAGTAATACTGCTGATGTAATTGTGACTTTCCAAAAAAAGTTTCAGAACTCTCTGAAATTCCACTGAAAAGAATGCCAGCAAACTCTCTTAGCCTTACAAGGGGGAGCATGTACAATTATTAATACTAGTTGTTGCGTGTTTGTTGACCAGAGTGGAAGGATTTCAGCTGATGTCTGGAAGTTGTGGTAGTAAGTAAAATTCCTGCATAAAATACAATTGGCTAATACTTCAACAGGCTTAAAAGAAGTATGGTCTCGGCTCATCTCCTAGATATCAGATTTAAGAGCCTGGGCAAAATTAATTCTTTATGGGTTACTGTTTTTATAATGATCTTTGTCATACTGTTTGTATTTAACATTGTAACACGTTTACTGTGTTTACACATCAGAGGCTACAAATATTCTGCTCCCATATAATAAATAGCAAGAGTGTTAATAAAAACAAAGGTAGGACTGTTCTGGAGAGAGCCATTAGGTAGTTTGCATGAGCAGGTAAAGTCTACGGATTGTGATACATGAACTATAACAACCACATTGCAGCTGCTGGAAAGATAACCACAGAGCCCATTCCAACCAGCCTCAGAGGGGGTGAAAGAGGGGAGAGGAACACTATCTTGCAGAAAAATGTATCTTCCCCAATGAAACAACAAACAAACCAAACCAAAAAGGTGTAAGATCCCAGATCTTAATATAACTATTGGTCTAAGCTATTGCTTCAGGGACGAGAAACTTGGATTGTGGCAGTACAACTACACAGGGATTTCTTTGTTCAGGTTTCCTCTTTGGAGGCACGCAGATCAAGCTGTAGCACTATTAATAAAGTGAGCTTTATTAAAAAAAAACTTCTCTTGCTTTCCTGACTCAGTGAGATCCTGGAGTGTAATCCTGTTATGGTGGCTGGCATGTAAAATTCCCATAACATCAGGTCAATCTCATGATATTTGATGGGCATGTAGACAGGTCAAGTGTCACACAAGTAGTGGAACTAAGAAAGGAGAACTCTTAAGCTAGCTTTTTTTCCTCCTCCATAATATGCTCTTAAATAAAAAAAAAAAAAAAAAAAAAAAATCACTAAGGTTAATTCAAAACTGTTTCAATTAAAGAATCTCTACTTTCCATTTAACTTGCTAGTCATGCTCTAGAAAGGCAAATTTGCCACCCAGAAAAACAAGATCTATGTTGTCAGTTATATATTCAAGCGTGCTAGATCCTGGTTATAAATTTAATCAATAACTTGATAGCACAATTATTAGAAAGCCTGTACTTTCAGCATGGGAAATTAGTATTTTTAAGTTTATTTTCTGTTTTAGTAATAAGTTTCGTGTTTGTGGTTTAGAGGGCGGTTGGTTGAGGGGTTTTCTTTGGTCTTTTTTTTTGTTTAGTTTATTTGTTTTGTTGTCTTGGTTTGTTCAGTTTTTGTTTTTTTGGTGGTGGCGTTCTTTTGGAACGCATTAATGAGTTGTCTTTGCAGTTATAGTTTACAGTGTTGATATTTGAAGGTGATTAACCAATTCAAAATGTCCAATAGTACACCACAGTTTAGATATATGCTTTGAAATTCTAAATCTAAAAAAAAAATTAAAAATTGTGTGGCATTATGCTGTATATCCAGGTGGTTTTCTTTAATTAGAGGGAAAAAAGTGTGCTTAAGATAAATTGTCCTTACATAAGTACTTACGCTCAAAATTTGTTTAAAGAACCCGTGAAAATGCATGTGTAGAAAATACATCTCTACGAATACCTGTGGAAGGCAGATTACTAGCATGCACTCTCAAATCCACTATGTAGCTGTATTTGAGGAAGGATCAGACTTCCTTGGCCAGTTGAAAGCAGAATTCTTATTTTCCCCAGCTTTGATTTTCCTGTGAACTTTAGGAGCTGCAGATTCTGTACCCAGGCTGACCCCTGATCTTGGACCTGAGATGTTATTCCCCACTAGAGTGGTGGTGGTGTGGGAAATCCATCATTTGTTTATTTGCATTCTCTTTCTAAATTGACTCAGCACAACATCTCTCATATCCCCAAGTAGCGTTCTGTCCTTTAATGAGTGAATAATTTATGAAAAAATTTGCCTTAACACAAGCTGTGCTTGTCCCCCCTTCCATGGAGAAACTTCTGTGAATTTATGACTTTTTTAAGAAAATAGCAAGCAGAGGGAAGTCAACTGAAGAGTACATACATCATGCATAACAGTGCATATGGATGCAATCTGAGGTGACAGGGTATTTATCTTTTTCTATACCAGCAAGTTGTCTGAACATGATGCACTCAAAATCCTGTAGGTATTCCCTATTTGTGCATGCACCTATCTTTGCAAGCATGATTGTGAATTTTTCAGAGCTAGAAAAATTATCTTCTGTTTTCTGTTCACACAAGTCCTGAAGCAGTACACACATTCGCAAAAGTTTATCTCAGGGATGATGTCTGCAGCTTGCTGTAGGCAGTGAGGGGAGGTGCTGAAGGCAAGTTTCAGTATCTACTGCTTCTTTTAATGGCAGGGTATAACCAAGAAGTATGATGGGGAACATAACCTACTAAGAATGAAGAGCTAAATGAACCGACTTCAGCCTCCGGACTTAGAGAAGGTTGGGTGGAGACACCACAGTAACTTTCCAGTATCTGAAGGGAGCCTCCAAGGAAACCAGAGGGGACTTCCTCTGGGACTGTAGTGACAGGGCAAGGAATAATGGGCTCAAATTGAAGGAGAGAGAATTTAGATTACATATACAGAAGAAGTTTTTTTACTATGAGGGTGATGAGGAACCGAAATAGGTTGCCCAGAGAATCTGGATGTGGATCATTTCTGGAAGTGTTAAGAGCCTGATTGGACTGAGCTCTGAGAAACCTGGTCTGGTGGCAATGTCCCTGACCATGGCAGGGGGTTGGAACCACGTTAACTCTAAGGTCCCTTCCAACCCAGGCCTTTCTGTGATTCTATAGCCTGTATTCTGCAGGAAGCATTTCATGTTCTTACACACTGCTTGAATTTTGCAGTTAACAGTCAACAAGCAGAATTTTACAGGCCATTAGTCTATAAGTGAATTATTGCCCCTGGGTGTTGTAGAAATGAAAAACATTATTTCATTTTTGAAATGCTCTTTTCTTTGCAATTAAAATTTCATTATGATATTTAGACACATCAGTGTAGAACATGTGCCTAGTAACTGAATCAGCGTTTAAAGACTTTAATATTGCCTTTGGAACAGTTGGTCTCACTGTTTGTAATCCACAAAAGGCAAGAATTTAGACAAAGAATAGGAGCTACTATTGTCCACAGTAGTAAATTATTTTATGTAATTGTTAAGTTTATCAAAATATGTATACCCAGGAGCCCTGAAGACTGTTTAAATCATATGTTGCAAAACTGATGTTAGTCAGTTAAACTGTAAACATTTTAAAAAATCTTCATTATGAATTCAGCTATTGTGAGTCATTCATCTGTCTGCCATCCAGGGAGGCTAGAAAGATTTCCCAATCTTTGGAGACTGAGTAAGGTACAATTTATATATTAAAATTGGACAAAAAAGAAAAGCCACGCTTGGAGCATATGAACAAAGAAAACCACAAAAGCCAGAGCTTTGAAATTTAAATAAGTAATTAAAGGATGCTCTTGCTTTTGAATTTTCAGGGTTTTGTCAGCATGTATCTGAGCCATAATGCTATTAAATGCAGGTTTTTGTCTACATCAGCTTTCTGATTGAAACAAGATAAAAAGCTGTTTGAATTTATTATTCAGGTGTATTTGTAGAGCAAAAAAGCTGTCCCACACAAGTGTCAAGCAAGATTTTTTTCCTTGCTTCTATTTAATTCATGAGACACAGGGATTGTAATTCCTTTTACATTCAAGACAGAGAGAAAAATTTTTGCATTTAAGAATGACTTTGGGGATATATCTCTTTCCTAGCAGCTACTTAATAGCATGTTCCTTACCTTTCTTTTGTCATATAAAGTTCTTTCTAGAAAGACTGTTAAAGACAAGTAGAGTAGAACTATTATCACCATTAAAATTATATGATGAAATGCTATTATGTAAGCACATAAACAGAGAAGTCTCTAAAGAGATCAATCCTTAACACATCAGTTAAGGCTTATCCAGCAAGTAATTTCTGCTTGTTGCATATGTCAATATTGAAGAACTATTAAAAGCAATGAAATCTAGTTTGGGGATCTCATCTTTAAATCTAGTTGCTTCAGTTTCATTTCGGACTACCTCACAAACTGGACAAGCATTGTCTATATTTCTCTTCTTCTAAACAAAATCTGTTATTGCAAAAGATAAACTCTTTTTCTTTTTTTTTCCCTTTGAATTCAGTGCTTAAAGCATTTGCCTGAAGCTTCTTTTCAGCTTCCATTCAACATACCTCTTCCCATAGGCATTGCAAAACACTAGCGGCTTATCCCAGAGCTTGTGCTGCACTATAGGCTCACTTTCTCTGCTTGTGCAGAAATATCAAATTCCTTAAACTTTTACTGTTAGCGCTTTCTGATTATTTTTAAACGTATTTCCCTCTACTCTTCTTCAACTTCTCCAATCTTTTTTTTTTTTTTTCTCTGTGTAGGTAGTTGTGAATTGTAAGGTTTCAGGTTCACGATTCTTCTTTAATAACCTTTGTGGGAAATTTTGTGTCCACAGGTGTGTTGCTTCCTGAATCTCAGTCAGTAACTTAATGCTATATTATGAACTCTGTCTTATTTCTTCAGTCCTGGATCTCCTGTATCTTGATGTTAGTCCTATATAACTGACTGCCAGACTAAACTTATCAAAAGCAAGACAAATGCACATATCTCTCTGGGGCTGTTCAGTTCTTTATTTGTTCTGATTTCCTCTTACACTGAGAAATAATGTGTGATTCAGGGGTATGACGAGGTTGTGAATTGGTTTTGTGGTTTTTTTAGTTTGTTTTTCAGACAGTGTCATGGGCTACTTGACAGCTGTGAAGATCACTTCCCATCTCTTGTCCAAACACAGTTATATTTCCCAAGTAATCCACCTATTTTAAAATCCATGGCAAAATCAAACCATGTACTAATTTAGCTAAAACCTTACAATATAAATGAATACTCCCCACACCCAAGTGCACACAATTTCACTAGGTGAAAAAATACATTTTTATTCTCCCTTTACCCTGTTTCACCCTGGAAACAGGATCTTGAACCCAGTGAAACTCTTTTTCATTTAGGTACTGCTCAGTGAGGTGCATTGAACTGCAGTCCTATAAGAGCTATGTGGACTTTTGATCCAAGAAATCTCAAGAGCAACCACATGATAAAGAAGGCTTAGGTTGGTTTTGGTATCATGCTGTCTTGTTTCCGTTCAATAAAAGGAACTGTTGACACTTTTAAAGTGTCATGGGACTTGTTTAAAACTTAAAGTAGAGTCCAACAAATTACCTTCTGGGGACCAAGTGTGTAGAAGTAAATATGGCACTCCTTCAGAATGAGCTGTATCTGTAGATCCTTACCATTTCTCCAATGGTCTTCTGATCACTAGAGGGTGGTGAATTTAAAGCACTGTATCCAATGCTTTCTTCTAGATTAACAAAAGATAATAACAAATGTATAGGGAATCACTAAAGTGAGGAGAAAAATGCCTTTTTCATTATTTTTCCTGCTGGTTCTTGGTTTAGGGAGTTAGGACAGTAGTTGCTAAACAGAGAGCAGGAAATACTATTTGGCAGAGGAGTACCTCATATCCAATGCTTTTATTCCTGCATGGCCTGTTTTGTGGTGGACTAAATTTAGCCTAATTTGCTTTGCTTTCGGTTCCTTTGTGTTACCAGTACAATCACATTAAAAATCTCTCAGCTTAAATTCCTTAGGAGAATAGTCAATGCTTAACTCCCAAACCTGGATTTTTTTCCTTTGTAACTTTGTTGATTAGAGAAAGAAACTCTTCTTCCTTACCCATCACACCCCCCACCCCCCCTCAAGTAATAAGAAATTATGGTTTTAAGGCCTTAGAAATTCTGGAGGAAGATATTATAGGGAGCCTTATTTTGGTACCATTTGCATATATCCGAGACTTTGCAACAGAGGGAAAAGCACACAGATGAAAAATATTGACCATGATGTACTTCTGTAGGTCTTAAGCTATTAATTATATCACTAAGCATCTTCTTGCTAAAAACTGACATCAGCAGAAAGGGAGACAAATGTCATATATGGATTGACAGGAGACACTGTGTCCTATATTACACAGAATCCCTGAACGGGTCAGGGTTGGAAAGGACCACATTGGTCATCTGCTCAAACAGGGTCATCCCAGAGCACACGGCACGAGATTGCATCCCAATGGTTCTGGAATATCTCCAGTGAGGGAGACTCCACACCTCACTGGGTGATCTGTTGCAGTGCTCGGCCACCACCCAATAAAGAAGCTCTTCCTCCTGATCAGGTGGAACTTCCTGTGCACCCATTTCTCCTTCTACCTCTGCCTCTCTCATCTGAGCCCTGTGGAGCACATCCTCCGTTCCCCATGGCTCAAGCAGCAGGCAGAGGGTCTGGGGGGTGAAGGAGTGATGTTGAGCCTGGGAAGGAGGGTGAAAGATACTTTGCTTTTATTTCTTGCTATGCAACTCTATATTTCAATTGGTGAGCAGGTAATTTTCCCCAGACTGTGCCTCTGTTGCCTGTGATGGTAACTGATAAACGCTCCTTGTCTTTGAGTCAGTCCATGAGCTCTTCCAGGTTATGTTGTGCCCCTTCTGCCCTGCTGAGGAGGGGGATTTGTGGGAGTTTTGGCTGTGTGGAGATTTGACAGCCAGTCAAGGTTAACACGCCGCAGTGAGAAAGCTCTGCTCAATGAACCTGGGGGAGATCAACATAAAGGCTACATCAGTAGCCATGAAAGAGGCGTAACTAGGACAGCTGTTCTAATAAATTAAACGTTTCCCCAGGCATTTTCACAGTCTTTTTTTCGTAATGTGTCAGTCACACCTTCCAGATGTGTCTCTTTTAGCTCTCCTCCCCCTGGGATAAAGGACAAACAGTATAGCAGCAATATTATGTTTTTCCCTGTGTAGCTGTAAATGTCCTCAACGGCCTGGGGGAAGAAGGGCTTGTGTAAGAAAACAGAATGACTTCAGAACTTTAGTTCACATCATCAGGCCTGATCCTTGAATATCATTGGAAGCACTCAACTGGCTGAATACATATGGTGATGGAATTCTATATGATTTTAAAAATAACTCTATGAAAACTGGCTGGGGGTTTTTAAGAAGGTAGTAGTATTTGTTTGGTTTTTAACTTGGATGTAATGCTGAAGGTGTGAAACCAGGCTTTGTTCATTATGATTGTCACCAACTTTCTGTTATTGGGCCAAGAATTACTCTGCCTTCAGAACATGTACTGCCACCTGTGAGATTGAGGCAATTGCTTTTAAAGGTCTTTTTTTCTTGTTCTTGTTCTTTTTTCCCTTTCACCTCTGTTTATCTAATAAGGTTGCAGTTAGATCATGATGTTCCAAAAATATGTAACAGCTATACCTGTCACTGAGCTGGTCTTTATCTGCTGGCTCCCTTGTCTGCCTGCCTGCCTGCTGAGCTATCGAGCAAGCTTCTGCTATGAAGATTCTGAAATGATAGACTTTTGACAATAGAAGAACACTTTATTCCCATTACATGTAGCCTTAAGTATACACATTACTCATACCAATACTGTCATTTATTGACAGTGCTGAACTGTCAGTGATCTAGTTAGCACAGTTTGGTGCTGCAGCTTCAGTTGCTAGACAGAATGACATTTTGCTCAAAGAGCTTGTTATTACATTTTGATTTTATACAGGGGATTAAAGCCAAAACACAGGCTGGTTTACAAAGGAAAAAGAAATACAGCCAGGAATGGTTTACTGTTTGCACAATGTTTCACAGAATTTGGATATAAATCTTAGCTTGTAACAAACTGGGGAGTTGAATTCTCTGGGTTGGGGTTTCTGCTCTTTTAGATAGGCTTATATCTATAAATGTGAAACTGTTGAATATTGATGAACTTAAAACTAATAGAAATATTAGCTTCAAATTACATCATTTAAGGGCCCCATACTAGAATGGAATACAAGATATTCATAAAAAGAACCTTCATTCTGAGTTCAGTGAATTCTGTAGAGCTTTGTAGAAAAAAACAAAGAATCATATGAACAAATTACAAAGGGGAATGTGCAAAAATGTGTTCAACTGGGATTAAGACTGGCTTGTGTTGGTAGTGGAGAATACCATTTCCAGGACAGCAGTTCCAGGATGGTGTTCAATGTGTAAGTGTTGTTTATATTAAAGTAAGAAAGTTTTCACTTTGGTTGGACCCCACTATAGGTGATTTGCCAGCAGTAAAGAAACTCACAAAATGTGGTGATGACCAGAGAGCTGCCATCTCTTTTTTTTTTATTTTTCCTTCTATGTTACATGTGTGGACCTGGCTAGACCGTTCTGGTGCATTTGTTTGTGCTTGTAAGTGCAAAAGTCCATCTTGATTAAAGATGCAAACACAAGAAACCCTTCCACTTTATAAGGCCCTGCACTAAATTTTTGCCATTCCAAATTTTTAGTATCTTGATGATTCAGAAAGGCATATTTACCAACTGACTTTAAGAAAAAACATAAATTTTAGAAACTGTGAGAAAATCTCACATGGCTTTTGACGTACTTTTTAGATTTTTTGGCCAGGTTGTGATTAGATTAAAGCAACAAGTAAATATGCTCAGTGTGTAGGATTCTAGTCTTGCTGTGATTTACTCATGTATTGTTTTTAATGAACATTTAATAAAAAATGAGAGGGATACCTTCTAATAAAATAAATTCTGACCTAAAACACAATGATGTTACACTACATTAATTTGACATATGTGCTGAGTCTAGGCAATTTGATTTGTGCTTTATACTTTTAACAGTGGCCTGTGTAGCACCTGTTATTTCCCACCTCAGAAGTTGAAAAATTTTAGGTAATATCTCTAGAGATGCACTCACTTTTAAAAGCAGTGGTCATTTGGTTAATTGCCTGTTTTCAGAGTCTTCAGAATATCCTTGGATCGTAGTTTTTGTCACATTAGGTACACCACTAGTTAGCAAAGTACAAAGGTTTTTTTGGTCTAAAATATAAGCTCTTAAAGGGAAACTCAAATGCTGAAAGACAAATTGCACTTTCATGTAGGAGGATAAAGCAGAGAATTCTAAGTGCTACAGGAGAGTCACTTTGAGCCTCTTCTTGCATTACTGAGGCTTGTGGCTTAGTCCATGAATAGGAGTTAATACAATCCTGTTTATATGCAATTGTAATCGTTTTTTAAATTTGGAAAAATCTGCATTTAGGTCTCTTTTCTTATCGACCTTTTCAATAAATTTAGACAAGTTGGAATTGTACAGCCTTTACTTTCCAGGATGTCTGTTTAATGGTGCACATCCAAGACATTTCGTGGTTGGTGGGAAGGGGCCTGAACACACACCCATAGTTCTCTCACATGTCAGCATGTTTGAGCAAGAAGAAATTCCCATGTTTGTCATAGCAAATTATAAAGGCTGAATATACTTGCCCTTCTTTTCACTGCACTTCAAAAAATTACACAAGTGCAAGGGACAAAGGATTTACAAGAATTTTCTTAAGTGCACTGAGAAGCCTGCGTAGTCTAATAAATATATCTTCCTGCCTCATTTGTACATGTCCTATTTTTTCAGTGTGGATACACATATAATTTAGGAGCAGGCACATCAAGTAGGATGCTGAATTGGTGTTGTCTCAGCCTGTTCTTGGTACCACTTGTGCAGGCGTCTGTCTTCCAGACACTACCTTTTCAGCACAGGAGAAAGAGTCTCTCACACAGCTCTAGCAGTGCTGTCTGTTGTAAGGGTGGGAGTAAGGAGAATTTAAATCTTTTTTTAGGGACGCTGTCTTGGGTCTCCACTACCTTTAACCATGATTCCTTTTCTATGGTGAAGCAGCAAGCTTGATCTTTCTCTCCTCAAAACTGCCTGTTCTCCCCTATCAGTAATACACATTGAAAACAATAGTCAAAAAAAACCCCACAAACAAGCAAAAGTACTCTCTGAAAATCTATGAGAACTTTGTGAGAAACTAGATAGAAAAACTAAAGAAGGAAGGGGAGAGAGAAAAATTAGGGAATTGGACAAGGTAGCAGCAATTAATAAATTTTAAGCTCTACTCATGTTATTTAATATTCCTTTTACTCTATTTCCATGTAGATAGTGCTCACTGTATACTATCAGGACCTCTAAAGCTCTAAGAAATGTAAAAATATTGAGAAGCACAACAGACTATTTCTGGCAGGTTGCAATGTCATAATGTCCTTGGATATCACACGCTTCTGTTCCTTCCAGTTTTATAATGTGTTAAGGGATTTGTGCAAACTGTATCTTTCTTGTAGTGGTCCAGAACATCTGATAGCAAATCCTTCATGTTCTTCCTAAATCTCTTTTCTCTGCTAGAGTAGGTTTTGTGGTTTGGAAAGTATCTTCTAATGGCATAGTCAACTTTTATAGGAATGTTTCCTGGCATCCATTTCCATCAGCTGTCCCTTTTAAACACGTCAAAGTTAAGAAATTGCAGCCATGAATTAGCCATCTGGTAGCTGATGATTCATCTATGTCCCTTAGAGATAGCAATTTTTCTTCATTTTTCCTTAAAACCTGGATTTGTATGTGCTCACAAGAGAATAAACTTCAGGGGATTCACTAAGTTCAGGACTCCTGTCTTCCTCACCATACTCTTCTGAGGATGCACTGGTAATGACAGGTGTTTCTAGGGCCAAATCATTTCCATGTGAGAGCAAAAGCACTGTATGTTTCAGGAGACATGGATTTCAAAGCATTCAGGGTCGTCCCCTTGATGTTAAGCTGCACTGAAACAGAGCTGCAAAGTGTTCCCCTACCTGCCGGTACACTTTGAAACACCCTGGTGGTCAGTGATGCTTACTCTTGCATTCTTTCTCAGCATTCTTTAATGAGTAGGAGGGAGATTTAAGATAGGGTTCCACTTGCTGTCTTGCCCTGTCCTGCCTCTTAGTTTTTAAGAAAATTAAATATGAAAAAGGGAGGATTGGTAAAAGATAATTTCTCAGTTTCTAGAAGTCTTTAGTTTGCAGAGAAATGACCCCTTGTTATTTTAATACTGTTAGCACCTTTAAAAAATGGTTAAAAATAACATAAATATTCTATTTCTGCATTTACATAGGAATGTGATATTTGTATACTAAAAGGTGATAACTACTGAAGTCATAATTAGAATGGGAAGAGGGAGGAAATGGTATAGTAATTAAGGTTGAGCTGTCCTTTAAATTCATCTCCATAACATTTAAATGCATTCATTAACTCAATGCATAATTGGGAGGCATGCCATTAATGCAACAGTTCTGAATGTTTATCAAATTACTTCCAATCATCAGTGTATCTTGATGACACCTGGCAATCCAGTGTATGGACATCAATAAAATACTAATTATGAAATACTAATTGTAATCACTCTGTAAGGTCTAAAAAGAAGCATTGCTGTTTAAATTAAATTAAGTTAATTTTATTGACTTAATTATTGAAGGATGAGCTATTCCAAGCTGTAAAATTCTGAACTGACATTTCAAATTACTTTCATACTTATAATTAATGTCAATTCTTTTAAAGAAAAGACCACAAACAAATAGATGCCAGAGATAATAGGTCATGTAAATTAGCACATGCTTCCTCATCGACTGCTGAAAAACAGTTTATTTGAAAATGGGTTATAAAATATTTTTTTCTTTTTAGCAGAGACAAAAAACCCACAGAAGGTCTGTAATCTTGAACTGTTTGTTAAGTAAGCCTTCTCTGTTTGTCATGTAGTTAGATAAACTACAATTGCAGTAGGAAGTGTTCATTAACAGCTCAGCAAAATATGTACGTAACTCACAACTCAATCTGCCTTTTGGTTTTTTTCTTCTTCTCTCTTTGCAATCTCATTTCCCAACGTCTGAGCTCACAGCTAACCTGAAGGCAATGTGCTTGATCATTACTCTTCTCATTCACAGTCTATTGCATTAATAATACAATGAACAATCTGCGTTGAAGGAAAATGTTGGTATCCAAAGCTTACAGCTATTTAAATAATCCTAGATTTGTTTTCCACTGTGTTAGCAAGTGTTTAACCCATTTGACTTTCACTTGTAATAATGGATTAATTAATTAAGCACACTATAAACTTTATCAGGAGTTATTCACAGGGAAATGATTAGTTTGTAAAATGATTATACAAACAGATACAGTTTTATATTCAGGGCTTTGTTTTGTGTTGTACAACAAAGAGTAAAAAGGCAGTTTGGAGGGAATAGGGTCATGCTGCTTTTGGTTGGGGTAGAGTTAATTGTCTTCCTAGTATCTAGAATGGTGTTTTGGGTTTGTGCTGGAAACACTGTTGATAATACAGGGATATTTTGGATAATGGTGAGTATCGCTTTCACACCACCACACTAGCAATTTGGCTAGAGGTGCACGAGATGCTGGGAGGGGGCACAGGCAGGACAGCTGAGCCCAAGTGATAAAAGGCATATTAAGTGCTGCAAGGTACCATGGTCAGTGTATACAGCTGAGGGGAGAAGAAGAATGAAGAGCAGAGTGCTTGGCACACTTGGAGTGATGCTGTTTGTCTTCCCAAGACACCATTCCATGTGAGGGATCCTTGCTCTCCTGGGGATGCTGAACAACTCGCTGCCCACAGGGAGCAGCGAATGGATTCCTTGTTTTGCTTTGATTTGTGCAGCTCTTGCTTTCCTATTAAACTTTATCTCAGCCTACAAGTTTCCTACCTTTTGCCCTTGTGATTCTCCCCCCATCCCAGTGTGGGCAGTAGCTGAATGCCAGCGTGGGGTTTAGTTGTAGGCTGTGGTTAAAGCATTACAGGTAGTTATGGGAGGCACTGCTTTGCAGAGGTGTTGGAGCTCTGGCAAAATTTTGGTGCCTCGCAGAATTTAAAGGATTTTTACTCTCTTCAGGATATTTAAAAGGCATATTGTTGGATTTCTTTCTGCTGCCACAGATACTGCATTAATGCATATGAAAATTATCTGTTTTTCAGGTCAGTTCTTCAGCACATAATTGAAAGCTAAGCTTTATTCTTAAAGACAAACCAGCTGGGGCAAATGGGGCAGAGCTAAGACACCTTAGGCATGTAAAAATCTTGGCTGTGGCAGAATGTGGGCTGAGATTAACTAAAACTGTATCTGTTCTGTAGTACTTCAGAAATTAGCGTACAGCTTGAATTGGATATCTCCAAATAGTGTCAGACATCCTTAAATCTGTAAAAAATGCATTTGAATTTCTCCAGATTTTCACATATAAATATTAATAATTAATTTAAATGGATGTGATTGAATTTCCATTCAATTACATCATTGAAGTAATGAGGTGAAATTATGGTACAGGAATACTTTCAAGATGCAACAATTACAAATATGAAAATAAAGTCCTTTTTAACTCCTGATATACTTTTATTTGCAGAGGATGACTGAAATCTGAAAGACCTTCAGTTATTCAGAGCCCCCAGTAAAATATCAAAAGCATCAAAATCCTTTATTTTTCAAGGGAAATTATTTAATTATATTTACTGTAAAAGCTATTCTCATATGAGCATACTCTTATACAGAACCAGAGGTGTGCGGGTTCAAGCAAGCAGAATTAAATTTTTACGGCCTTGTAATGAAATTAGAAGCTGCTTTCAGACAGGATCAAAAAGTTAGGTCAATATCAGTTGAACTCAGCAGACTCAGTAAAGCTTTTACTTCACAAGCATAATACCTGAAAGGATAACTGCAAAATACACAAGAATCACAAAAGCAAAATTGTTATTTCTGCCTTATTATGATGGTAGTTTATCAGAGTTGATTAGAAACTTTGCTCTTCTAGGTTTACAGGAAATTTCTTGGGCCAGTATCCTCTGAGGTGTTGGCCTTTAGATTTCCCTGATTTTATGTCATAATTATATAATATATCATTGTTTCTGGAAAGATGCAGCAGTGTTTACTACATGTATTTATTTCACATTGTTTTCACAACCTAACATCTTTTTTACAAGTAGTAATTGAATACTAGTATTAGTAAATTGTGTTTATTTCCTTCCTTATGAAAAGCATGCTGCCCTGATATGCTACATTTCTGTTAGATTGTTTGCATTCCAAGACATACTACTGGTGAAGACTGGAATGTTTCATCTGCTGGGACCTAATCTCAGAGTCTTAAAATGTCTTTTTTTGCCTTTTTCTTTCTTTTTCAGTTGTTTCATTCATTTATTTTTGTAGCAATATTTTTTAACTCTCATTGATCTGTTCCAACAGATTGATGGAACACCTGATACTGAGCTGTTTGGTTCTTCTTGTTTTCTAGATGAGTGAAACAATTATTTTCCTTTGTCAGCACAGGAATCTCTGTATTGTCTTCAGCTCAAGTCTTAGAAATATGCTCTGGAGAAATAGTGCTCCCAATGAGAGATTTTGCAAATTTGTTACACTCTGATCAGTGGATTTTACTTTTTAAATTGTTTCAGAAGGCACTCCACCCAGCCTCGTATCACCTAAAATGTAGGTAGAGTGTCTGGCCATCGTCTAGATTCACTGACAAATGCTGGACATTTTCAAGGTCTCCACTGGCTGCAAAATGTGTGCAGACATCTTATCATAGAATGGCCTAGATTGGAGGGAGCTTATAGATCACTGAGTTCCAACCTCTAGACCAGGTTGTTCAGACTGCTATCCCATCTGGCCTTGGGCACTTCCAGGGATGGGGCACCTACAGCTTCTCTGGGAAACCTGTGCCTGTGCCTCATGCCTCATCACCCTCACAGGGAAGATTTCTCCCTAATCACTTGTCGAAACCTACTCTCTGTCAATTTGAAGCCATTCCCCCTTATCCTGTCACTCCAGGCCCTTGTAAATTGTCCCTCTCCATCTTTCCTGTAGGCTCCCTTCAGGTACTGGAAGGCCACTGATTTCTACAGGAAAGGCTGACAGGAGGTACCACATGCAACTTACATTATATTAATCAAGTGGGAATAGGGAAGACAGGTGCAGTCATGTAGAAAGCAACAGCACCTAAAAAGACCTTGAGGCTATCACAAAACTTGAAGCTACTTATGTTTGGGGTGGGGCTGGTGCTGGAGGTAAGAAGACATTTGGTCGTATGGCCAGCAATGCTCAGAGAGGTATTTGTGGGAGTGGGAGAGGTGTGTCTTTGATATGTACTCGAAATTTTGGGATAGACCAAGATCTAAGGAACCCAGCAAAAGCAGGAGAGGGAAAATAATGTCTTTAGATATTTTTTTTTTTATGTTTTTTAGATGCCTTTGCAAGATCACAGTCCTTGGTAAGGACACTTTAGTGAACTCAGATGGCAATTCCCCAGCTTTGAATCCCCTGTGAAACCTATTTCTTCAGCATACCTCAATGTTGCTTACTGTGCATTCTCTACTGTCAGAGGTTCACTAACACTTACATATCATGGCCTAGAGGAAAATCATAAGTGGAAGGTTTTCAGAAGATAGCAGCTGATTTTGCTAATGAAAAACTGAAACTTAGTACTCAGTGGCTTCTGAATATGAGGTTAATTTATCTTAGTCCTTTTCTTTGGTCCAAGTTAGTTTGTCTTAGCATCCTTATTTAATGAAATCTTTTACTGAACATTTGGTTAGAGAAAAGGCCTATCTTGCTATAGCCAAAGTAGCTCTAAAACCACAGTAGAGTGTATTTGGAAGACTGAGAGGGGAATGGAAACCTATAATGGCTGTGAATATGCTGAGCAATGTCTCCCTTGCAGCATTAAAGCTCACTGTATTTTGTACAGTGTGGCATATTGTACTGTACATGAGCTGCAGAGATATTTTCATGTTAGTCTTTTCCTCTTAAAACACTAGACAGTTTCAAATACTTTCTCTTTAATCCTCTATGACAGCATGTGAAAAATGTTTAATGAAACTTCTTTCTCCTCTTGCAAAAATTACTGTTTTAGAAAACAGTGGAGGTATTAATGATATTAGATGCATAAACTGTCAGTCAGAAGAAGAAAAGGCAAAACAAGCCAAACTTTGGATTGACACACTATAAACAAGAAAGGCTTTTCAAATTTTATAGCAGTGAGAGGCACTCATGCAAGATTACATCTTGAAAAACAGGAAGCTGAAGACTTACACCTACAGTAATTATTCCTTGCCTAGTGCAAGTGTCGTGTCTGAAGAACAGGGTGGGAGTTTCAGAGCTCATAATTTTCCTAATTCCAGGTTATGAACCAGGCTTCATGTCAAAAGCCTGTGGAGGGAGCTCTTGCTTTCAGAAAGCAGAGTTCGCTGTGGGATGAAGGATATCACTGGGTTCTGACAATACTAGTGGCTGTGATGCTTGTAAAAATATTTCTTTGGCATAATCTGCAGCAAAGCTATTGTCTTGGGCTTGCTTTTGCATACTCCCTGTCCTTCTCCCTTATCAGTTGTCTGTCTCCCCCATGGCAAGGCTCTTCCTTTCTCCTTCTTATGCATAAACTGGTAGGTTGAGCATTAAGGCTGACTGAACATTATTCTAAGTAAACCAGGAGGCTTTTGGCCTTGGCTGTGAGCAGGATCCGACTTTATTTTCTTAGGAAACTTGATGAAATTTAAAAGCTTGTTATTGCACCTATTTCAGTTTCCATGGGAACACTGATAAAACATTTCACTTCTTCTGTAATCTCTTCTCATTATCTTCCAGAACATGAGTAAGCTGCTACCTAATTTTCTGGGCACTTATGTCAAGTAATTTTTTTTTTTTTAATATTGGATAAAATTTTCGAGCTGCTTGTGTGCCACTCCTACAGTCTCACTCGCCACAACTGAATTTGTATGTCACCAGTAAGAGCAAATGGTGAACGGAAATCCTGGTTTGTGGGTAGAAATGGTGAGATAAGAAAAAGTAGGATACTATTAGGAATTAGAATCATAGAATCATTTAGATTGGAAAATAATGTTGATAGGTTTAATAGGCTGGTATTCCTCCTGCACTGGACTGAGAAACACTTCCATCAGAGGTGTGATATAAGCAACTGAAAGGAAGGGGTTGTTCACTCATTCAAAGGACAGAGAAGTGGTACCAAGGTCATGGTTTATCTTTTCATGGTATGCCCTGGAATCCTATGGGATCTCCAAGATCCCAAGAATTATAATGGGGTATGGAATATCACTCAATTCTGTGTCAGTTTTGTTTTATATGACCACAAAATCTCTGCAGTGACAGCCCTGTATCTTAGAAACCACTTAATAAATTGTTATTAGGCAAGCATCTGAGAACCTTGATGCACTGGTGTTTTTGTGACAGTAGCACTGAACCAAAGAATTAACAAGAATGAGAATTAAAATTTCTGAAAATATTTTGAGAGCTGAAGTAACTTTTATGTTGCTCTGTTTTTATTTTTACATGGGATTTTTTTTCTGAGTTGCAACCATCCAAACCCAACTTTGGCTCTAGTCGGCATCATAGGGAGAAACCCCAAATGGATTTATTTGATCTATATGGTGTATTGGCTCTGGCTGAGAGCACGGGAGACCTCACAGGTCTGTGCTTTGCATTGGGATCTAGAAAGATTTGGAGAACACACCTGTGTTCTGGTCCTGCTGGGCAGTGCTCCCACAGCACCAGGGCCAGCTCTCCAATACACCAGCAAGGCTTCCCTACCCCAGTAAGGTGGGAGTAGGTAAGACTTGGAAAGGGTCACAGCCAGGACAGATGACCCAAGCTGAGCAAAGGGATATTCCATACCTTACAGCACTTGCTCAGATATAAAAGCTAAGAGAGAGGAGAAAAAAGGAGGACAAACATTATTTTGGTATTTGTCTTCCAGAGAAACCACTATCTGTGCTGAAGCTCTGCTTTTTGGGAGTACCTGGACATTGTCTGCTGACAGGAATTAGAGAATTAAATCTTCTGTATTCCTTTTCTTCCACATTCAGACTTTTCTTTGTCTTATTAAATTGTCTGTGTCTTGTTCCATAGGGCTTTTTCCGTCTTATTTTCTCCCCTCCTGTCCTGTTGAGGAGGGGAGTCATGGAGTATCTTAGTGGGCAACTGGCATCCAGGCAAGGTCAGTCCCCCACAGTCCACGCTGGCATCCGACATCTGGCATTACAAATTCAAACAAAGATAGTAATTGGGAAGTGTAATCAACAAAATACAGACTGAAAAATATTAGATAGCTAAAAGATCCTAGAGAACATTCAGTTGTCATAATTGTGGCAAAAGGATGAGTGTTGAATAGTGTATAAATCATTCACTTTTGTTTGGTGTAATGATGATGATTTTGGAGCACAGAATTATTTTTGTTGATATGAGAGAAGTTTGTGAAGATTATGTGAGGACTGTGGATTTTAAAGATTATTCTTAAATACATAATTTCCAGATAAGGGGGATGGATGGATGATTTATGTGGCAAAGTTTTGGTAGCAGGGGGCTACAGGGCTTCCATGAGAAGGTGCCAGAAGCTTCCCCCTGTCCAAGAGAACCATTGCCAGTTGGCTCCAAGAGGGACCAGCCCCTGGCCAAGGCTGAGCCCAACAGCAGTGGTGATAGTGCCTCAAGAATAATATTATTTAAGAAGAGGGGAAAAGTCACTGCCCAATAGCAATAACATTCCCCAATGAAAGTATTCTCTTCTACTGGAACATCTCTTAAAGAGCTGCAGCCTGTGGGAAGGACCCGCATTTGTGAACTTTGTGAAAGACTGGATGTCATGTTAAAAACACCACACTGGAGCAGAGGAAAAGCATCAGAGCAACAGAGATGAAGGGTTCTGAAATGATCACAGCTGCCATTTTCCACCTGCTTGTGTCACTTGTGAGGATGGAGGGCAAAGAGTCGGGGCTGCAGTTGATCTTGGGAAGAATGGGCTGGGAAGAAGGTGGTTTTAGCTTTGTATTTATTTCTCACTGTTCTACTGTCTTATTGTAGTATGTAGTGGGCAGTACATTGAATTAATGTCCCCCAAGTTGTGTCTGTTTTGCCCACAGCAGTAACTGGAAAGTGATATCCCTGTCCTTACCTCAGCCTTCAGGCATTTCCATTGTATTTTCTTCCTCTGCCCTGCTGACGAAAGGAGAGTGATGGAGCATTTGGTGGGTACCTGGTGGGCAGTCAGGGTCAGCCTATGACAGTGAGCCAGCAATTGATGTATTGGGAGTGGACACTGGCCTGGTGAACCCTAAAGAACTGCCAAAGCTCAGACTTCTCTTTTCTGTGTTAGGACTTAGACCCCTGAGCATGATTGTCATTCTGGGCATATAGATAGAGCATTCAGAGTTTGAAGTCAGTCTCCAGATATTATCCCTATCATATATATAGCATAGCAGCGCCTTAATTTTATCTGTAGTTAAATATCAGTTAAACAATCTAATTTCCATCTGACTTTCCCATGACACAGGGCTATAGCCATCTTGGCTATCTGCTACCCATCTGTCCTAGGCAGTGCTGAATAGAAGAACTGCCTAAGGAACTGGGGGCCCCACCAGCCCTCACTCCAGGTGCTATCTTGCCAAAAGTCCCCTGATTGTCTCTTGAAAAAGGATGTTGTATCCAGCTCCTCCCTATAGTGCAGCTCTCTGGAGCGCTATCGGAGTAAAATAGAAGGAAATAAAAAACAGGATCAAAGTCCATCTGAATTTCTTGCCTTTGCCCCATTGAATATGCTCTAGAGAACATTTTTTTTTTTTTCAAATTTGCTGTCCTGGTCTTTTTTACTGAGGTGGCTGTTATTCTGAGAGAGTGTATTTATCTTGTCCCAGTGCACATTACATTTTTATGTACATGTCTCTTGGAAGGTGCAAAGGCAAGGGGTCCACAATCAGCTTTTTCCAGTCAATTCCAGAGCAGAAGAGTTACAATAAAAAAATGTTGGAATAATAGAGGCAATGCAGGAAAGTAGCTGGAAGACAGCCAACCTAATACAAAAGCTGTGCATGAACCTTACTCCTACTGAAATAATAGAAAGAATTTAATTCATTTTAAAGGCCCATTTGAGAATTTGCACCAACTGGCCAGTTAACTCTAAGTAGTCACTGTGCTATATGATCACAGGGTAATATCATTTGGAAGAAAACCCCCAAACATTGATGACAAATTAAATCTATTTAAAGAAGATCTTAAACATCTCTGACCTTCCAAAGCTTGCCTTGACTGTTCAAGGGAAATATTGATAAATTAAATATAGAATAAGACACGTATTTTTTTATTAATATTCTACTCTGAAACCATCTCTGAATATTTAAAAGCACAGACTCTTTTGCTACTCTTGTCCTCATTTATTTTTTTTGTTGTTAATCTTCAACAATTGTTTCTATTATCTTGAAAAAGATTATTAATGCAAATCTCTGTGCTATAGCATTGCAGTTGCCTGCAATCAAATGTATCTCATATCTATTTATTTGTATTTTCTTTGCTTTCCTATACGGAAATGTATAACTACCATATTGTATGCCATTCTTTCTGCTTTCATATTTTCTCCCCTCTTTTTTCCTGTTTATAGCTCACCATGTGCACAAGTCCATGCAATTCATCCCCTGTCCCTTTTTTAAAAATCATTAGCATTAGCAAATGCAGTGTTCCTTCCCTAGCAGTCTCCTCTGGCAAGAATTCCTAGAGCACTTTTAGGTAGTATTCCCATCCTCATCTAACTTCAAAGGGTCAGTTTAGTGCCTTGGATCTGAGGACATCCACTTCTCTCTATTGATCACTTACGAAAATAAGAAATATTAATAGCAAAACACCTACATTTCACCCTAAAGTGTATATAAGGTGTATTTAATTGCCAAAGGTGAGTGTCATAAAAAGAGCTGTGATTTCTACTACAAGGATATGGAGCCAAAGGATTATGTCCTTGTCTCACTCCATAGGAATCTACAAGCTGGATCATACAATGCCTGGGATCAATTCACACGGTGAGTGTCATAAAAAGAGCTGTGATTTCTACTACAAGGATATGGAGCCAAAGGATTATGTCCTTGTCTCACTCCATAGGAATCTACAAGCTGGATCATACAATGCCTGGGATCAATTCACACGGTGAGTGTCATAAAAAGAGCTGTGATTTCTACTACAAGGATATGGAGCCAAAGGATTATGTCCTTGTCTCACTCCATAGGAATCTACAAGCTGGATCATACAATGCCTGGGATCAATTCACACGGCTTCTTTCCTTTTTTTGAGAGCTTAAATCCACTCTGTGGAGAAGTAGTTGAATACATGCCTGGCTTCATATTGCTCTGAAGTCAGGTCAAATCCATTGCAGTTGTTCCATCTGGGAGGGTAGATGGTCACTGAGCCAGAAAGAGCTCTCAAGGAATTCAGAAAAACTCCCTGTACACTCTTCCAGTGTTGCCTAGTCTGTGGTTTGTGCTACCTGCTTATTGCTGACAGCCACAAGAATAATAAGGAATTGAAACTGGAAGCAGAACTGAGTGAAGTGTGACACTGCAGGTGGACCTGGAGCTGCTGACAGGGAAGGAGCAAAGCTAGAGGTACACTTTATTGAAGTGTGAAGCACGGCACTGAAAGGTGTCATTATATTAATGGAAGCCACAAAAGTACCTTAACTTTCTGGTATTTAAGACAGCAATTTGCAGAGTCTGACAGCATGTAGAAATGTGACATTTTTTTTATTAAATAACAGAACTTTTATATTATTGCATGACAGAGTATATCCACTATATCATTCCTTTTGACTAATAGCAGCATTTACTGTTAGATTGTTAAGTCAAAACTCTAATTAAACCTCATATCTCAGGCATTTTATAGTTCTTTGTGATAAAAATGTTTTCTGGGTTTGGAAGAGAAGGATTTCTAGTCAGAAGTAAGGGCTGGCTTTTAATTTGTTTTTTTGTGTCTGTAGCAGACAGTAATAACTTCATTTATGGAGCTACAGTTCAGAGTTAGGTCTTATTCACTTTTTAAAAAACTTTCAGGCATACCAGTAAAATAATGTAAAAAATAAATTCTACTATTAAGTGCTACCTTTAACCTTGAGATAAAAATTGAAGGCAAGTGCTTGTTGATTTCTGCTTTCTGCAATAATAGGTTTAATTTTGCCATCCTAACTCAGATGCAGATAAAATATCTACATATGCTGTTGCGTGTTGAGATTCTTGTGAGTTGTGGTTCAAGACAGACAGGATTTGTACTGAGCAGGCAATAAACCTGCACAGCATCACAAGCTGTTAACTCACTCCCTGCCTGGTCTATGCAATTTTTGTCAGTTTTTATTCATGAAAACCTACATGAGAACTACCCCTTGCCTTCCATGAGTGAAAACCAGGCTTCCCTCGAGTGCCACCTCCTTTCCAAAGAATGCAGGGAATGTGGAGCTTAAAGAGAAGTCACTATGGCAGCTTTGACTGCAGCAGCTTCCACAAACCAAGAGACCCATTTGGTCAGGGCTGTGGTGCCAAGGTGTGGAGTGGGAATGCTGCTGCATTGACCAAACCCTTCCTCCCTCTTCACGCTCTTGGTGGAGGTAATGTTAGTGGCCAATCTTTTATGGATGCTGTTCCACAGAGCCTAGAAATGCCACTGATCTCCCTGTACTGAAGATATACAAGGTAGCACATGCTGCAAATTCCCTTTGGCTTTTGTGAGAAAAGGCATAATATGTGAAGACCTGAACTTTTATCCTACAGTATGCAAAAAAAAACCCCAGGATTTTCTTGGATGGACTTTTTTTGTTTTTTTGTTTTTGTGGGGTTTTTTTTGTTGTTTGTTTGTTTTTTTAAGTAGTATATTGAGTATGTGATGACTATTTAACACTTACATCATTCACTTCTGGGAATAAAATTTATTTTTTTGTATGCTTTGCCATTGGTTGAATGACAAAGTGGCAGAAAAACATTTCTATTTCAGCTGAGAGATGAGGTGTCTCTGCTCCAAACAATTTGCGGAACAACACTAGATCCTCCGTGACTTAATACAAACAGCAAGCCTGATCTTTCTGGGTAATTGTGCTACTTTGCCTCTTTGATTGTACACACTATCTCTGTTATTATGGTCTATTTGATGTTGGAACATTTCTAGAAGCTACTGCTGTTTAGAAACAAGCTGTAATCTAGGGTCAAAGATTTATAAATCTAACAGAATGTGTAGATAAAACAAAATATTTTAAACAACAAAGTTAGCTGCAATGTTGACACACTGTTTCTAAATTGATACAGAACACATTTTGCGAAGGTATTGAACCTCAATCCAGCAAACACTAGATGCACACTCAGGAAAGATTTTTCTTGCTTGCTGTGTAGCCTAAGGTCCAGAAGCTGCAAACAGCTCAGTCCTCCAAACTGCAACCAATATCTTCTTGGCATCTCTCCAAGGGCCCAATAGACACTGGCATTCATTAGGATGCATTGTTCATGTGAGTTTTAATTGCCTTTCCTGAGGGTTTGACACATGGATGCATTATTTCCCCTAAACTGACAGCAATTAATCGCTGATTTTTGACTAGAATGTCAGTTCCCATGAGGCACACACCTGCTATGTGCTTGATTCAGGAGTAGAAAGTGCCTGGATTGCTCAGGCCTGAGCTCCACAGCTGCTCCATGGGGAAAGAATGAGGGATGGCAGTGGAAGACTCCTTCCAGACAGGGATGAAGGTGTCTGTCTGCTGAGGTAACCTTCTGTCCAGGAAGGTTTACTGCTTGCTAGGGACTCAGAGAGGAGATCATGATGGGGCTGCTGAAGCTCCTTTGGTTCCTAGATGGTCCTTATGGACATTTTGAAAGCCACAAGGATGATGGAGGGACTACAGCACCTCTCACATAAGGAATGACTGACAGAGATGGGACTGTTCAGCCTGTGGAAGGGAGGGCTCAGGCTGGCTCTCAAAAATGTGTGTAAATACTGAAAGGAAGAATGTCAGGAGGATGGAGTCAGGCTTGTTTCAGCGGTGCCCAGTGGCAGGACAAGAGGCAACAGGCCCAAACTGGAATGCAGAAGGTTCCCTCTGAGCACATGGAAACACTTTTTCACTGTGTGGAGGACCAAGCCCTGGAGCAGGTTGCCCAGTGGCGTGGTAGAGTCTCCACCCCTGGAAATATTCTAAAGCTGTCTGGTCACTGCCTTGGGTAATGGGATTTAAATGACCCTGCTTGAGCAGGGGAGAGAGACCAGATGACTTTCAGAGGTGCCTTCTAACCTCAACCATTCCGTGGAGCTTCTTGTATGGTATAGTCAAGTAGGTCCATTGACTAAGGCACCAAAGTTATGGTAATGCACCTGGGGAAATCTCTGAATATAAATACTTTGTGCTTTATTTTTAAAACTAAAAATAACTTCCCTTCAAGTTGATACTCTTTTCCTTCCTAGCCTTCCTTCATGGATTTAAAGAAAAAGAAATCATTCTAAAAGTGCTTGTAATTTGACAAAGATCAGATTTGATAAAACATCCTTAGTAGATCATTTAGGCAAATAAAAATTTTAGGCAAGCATAATAGGGGTATGATTTGAATGCTCATAGACAAATGTCAGAAAATTAGTGACTTTGGAAGTTGTAGGCATGTAAAAATGCATAACCTTGTATTCATGATCGTGCCAGGAGTGTACCTGCGTGGAAATTGATCTCAAATATACTGACAGGGGATATAGAAATGTACTTAGAAAAATATGAGCGGACGGGAGGGAAAGGAGTGTCTTTTGAAAAATAATTTTTTTTTAAAAGATGATCAATAGAAAGATACTAGAGCAGCCATGGTTTAAATTGAAGGCTTATTTCAGGTAAGGTTAATACATTGTTCTGAAAAATTAACATACTTGAGATTTTTTTTTTTCCCCTTTGGTACTAGTGGTATGCTTCAAGTACTCTTACTATGTGTCATATGTCATGCAAATTTTCTTTATATAATTATCCATGGACACTGTACAATCATGAAATTTCAGGAATATGTCTCATCATTCTCAGCTCAGAAGAACAGCAGATGGTGTTTGCTATCAGGTTACCTCAGAGAACTCTTCTCTTTTTTTTTTTTCCCCCCCAAGCTTGAGTTTATATCTGAGCGTGTGCATAAATTTCATGATTCAATTTAAATAAGCATGCAAAGCATAAAAGTGATAATTGCATTAACCTGTAAATAACATGTTGCTTTAATAGCCTTAAATGCTGTTATTCCAGTCAAGATTTCCTGTATCAAGAGCGAAGGGTGGAGGTGAGGTACAGAGTTAGAGGGGGCAGTTAAGTGAAAAAATAGTTTCTGTCAGAGAAGTGGGATTACAATTAAAAATGCCATGGGGAAAATTGAAAATATGTTTTGGAGGCCAGATTGCAAATGCTCCTGGGGGAAGTACGGAGGCAGTGCCTTGGCTCCAGCTGTCCCTCACTCTGGCTACACAGGAGGGACTAACATCAGTACAGGCACCTCAAAGAGAGGCTCTATTTCCGTATTAATTGCCTATGTCTACATCCCAGGGGACCTTGTGGCGATTATTTTTAGGGACAAAATTTTGTCGCTTGTATTGTAGAGGGATGAATGCTTCAAGAGCTGCCAGCACTTGTCCCATTCTGAGGTTAATCCTCGCTGTGTAAAATCTGAGATGGCGATAACAAAGTGAACCCAACTCCCGGATAACACTCAGCTACATTTCTTACAGAAACTATCATATGGTTTAACAGTGACTATGTTAATAATTCTGATATCATGAAAATGATAAAAAAATTGATTAATATCACAAGTAGTGAAGAAATTAATTTTGAAAAAAAATTGCCTCGGAAGCTATTCAGAGAAGTGCAAATATATCTGAAATTCATATTCAGATTACAGTGTCTGTTAATTATTCCTTTTTTCCTGGTGCCTTTTACCTTCTTCCCATTGCTGGCTTTTATTTTCTTCTCTCCTCCTTTTTCTTATCTCTGTATGTGAAAATTCAATAGATACTTTTGAGTAATTCTGAAATGGGTAAAAAAAAGTCCATATTTAAAAAAAAAATAAAGCACAGTAGAACATACAAGGGTTTGGGGATTTTTTGGGTGTTTTTAAATGGGAAATCAGTGTTAATGTGTTAAACATGAGTAAGATTAGTAGCTTAGTTTAACTAGTATTTTGCCATTGGTAGTATAGCCTTTCTCCTTTTATTTGTGAAGTAGATATGTTAATAGGACATGTCACCAGTCTTGAATTTTTAATTATTGCAGTTACCTGCATATACAAGAAATTAATGCAAAGATGTATGCTGGCATACCTTGTTGTAATTTTCTTTAAAAAGATTGTAAAAATCTCAAGCATATTTGTTGGTATTTCCTTGTAAAAATTGCCAATGACTTCATCCTTCTCTTACTTCTCTTGTTATCTTAGTCTGCAGAGATTATCAATAGTAGTCTCTGGGAATGAGTTTACAATACGTTATTACTTTTTAATATTCTTTCAAATATTTGTTTTCATTTTACTATATGCAGTAAAATGTTGCTTCCTACATGCCACACGTGGGTTGAGCAGGGGTGTGCTGTAATACAACATTAGCTTTGATTCTGGTTTTTGTCCATCTCAAGCAAAGTACTAAGGCACACATGTGATTCATGCCTTACCTTTGTCTCATGCACAAAAAGTAGCATGGAGCCCACTCACAAATCAAGCTGCGGATGAAAAACTATTCTGCTATCTGCAAGTTGTTCCTTCCCTGTAACATGCTTGGGTGGAAAATCCCCAGGAAAATTTGGGAAAAGGAAAACAAACTTCTCTGTACCTAATTCCGAGTTCTATGTAGTCAGTCAATATATTGCAATGCAAATGAATGACACCACCAATTCTTCCAGTGTAGTCACGTGTTTAAAAGACAAGTGTAAGGCAGGTATCTAAACTGAAAGGGGAAACAGTAGTATGTGTTGAAGGGCAGAAACCAGTCTGGCGTTTGAATTATAGTTTTACATATGTCTGGGAGAACAGAAGGGGTAACGATTGCTTCCTCCTCTTGGTACTTCTGATTTTCTGGTTTAATTCTCCATTAGCAGGGGTTTATTACATTTTCATCTTTTATATTTTTATCTTTTGTTTGGACTTGGCTTTTTAAAGGATATTTCCTGCTGACTGTTCAAATTCTCTCTGAGAAATGAGGTGACTGGAAGCTAAATTGGCAATGCTTAAGACTGTTATGAATATCAAAGCTAAAAAACTTGCTTCACTTACTCTTAAAAATTAGGACGCACATAATTTGTATTTATTAACTTGTTTAGCCTATTGTCATTTGATTAGGAGTGACATTTTTTCTCTGCTTCTGGATGAAAATATGATATATCTTAGAGAGCAAGGGCTACATTACTCCCAGGTAGGACCAGGGACCTCCTGAGGGTCCTTCCAGCCTTAATCCCAGTATGTGAGAATCCTTGAGAAGATTCAGTTTCCTAAAAAACAAGCTATGAACGAGAGTAATTGAAGATGCAAACTCAAAGAAGGAAAATGAGAAACATAAGCCCAAAAATTAGATTTCACCATGCCAAGATAAGTGTGATAAACATTTCACATTTCCAAAGGTATGGAAATGAAGTTGGTAGGGTGGTAGGGCACCAGCTACTTATGTATATACGTATAATTTTAAGCCTTCAATAAAAGAATTTGGACTGGGATACACTGGAATTTATCTGTCCAAGTTAAAATGTTGCCATGAAATACTTTCTTATAGTTAACCTTTGAAAGGAATTAATTAGACTTGAGTCATGTAACATGGTAGCTATGTTGGTCAGTTGCTTCCCTTATTGCGTGTGAACTCAAAAGAAAAGTATCACAAAGATTTATCATCCATAAATTTCATTTAAATAGAAGGAAAACCTTCATTAATGTATGTTTTCTTCCCCTTCATGACTCCTGTGTTGGTTACTAGGGAATTAACTCACTCCAAGTGGTCTTAGAAATGGTCTTCTTTTAGGATAATCTCTAATGGTAACTTGGACTGTTCTCAAAATCAATTTTAAAGAAAGAAATAACTCAATAGGAATTATGATCCTTTTATTCTAGTACTCACTTAGAAGCTTATTTTGTTGTTTCAGTAAGATTTACAATGGCAGCTGTAGCTGAACATTTTAAACATTGCAGAAGTAGATTCCAGTATATGACATCCTGTCGTAGCAGAAGGGAAGGCAAAAAACCTCTGCATGCAGAACTTGAATGGGAATTCTAAAGCCAAAAATTTATAATTTTAAGTTTCAGTCTTGTGACACTTAATATAAATATAAAAATATTTTTATTGTTTAACTTAATAAACAAAAACATTATGGAGTATATATTCGCCCTACAAGAGAGATCTGTAGTACATAAAATTTTAAAAGGGACCTATTTGCTTTTGAAGGTGAATTGCCTGTGAGAAAAAAAGTTTCCTTTAATTGGTCTGTGCATTTCAAATAGAAGGAAAATAGATCAGTTTGTCATGTTTTTTTCTTGGCATTTGTTCAGAACAACCAGTCCCTGTTGCAAAGTCTTTCTCTGGTAGTGGTAGGTGTCTTTCAATTATTTCCAAGGATTCCTGTTTAGAAAACAAATCCAAACCTAAAAGTAAAGTAGAGATTATTCAATAAGAAGACATAGACTGAAAAAGTGAAAATTTACATAAATGAATTTTTCTATGAGCTGTTATAGAAGTTTAGGGGGAAATATTAAAGGCTGGATATGATAACTTACAATGTTACTCTAATCAACAGTGGTGCCAGCTAGGGTATGGGAATATATTGCTGAAAGGGGGTTTGGGATGGGCATATGTTGCCAGAACTTGTGACAATAAAGAATTATTTATATTTCTTACCAATTTAGTGCCATGGGTAGGGACACCTTCCACCCGACCAGGTTGCTCAGAGCTCCATCCAGCCTGGCCTTGAAAACTTCCAGGGATGGAGCATCCACAGCTTCTCTGGGCAACCTGTGCCTGGGCTTCAGCACCCTCAGGGTGAAGGATTTCTTCCTAATATCTGATCTAAACCTGCTCTCTTTCAGTTTTAAGCCATTCCTCTGTATCCTGCCACTATTATATCATTGTGAAAAGACCCTCTTCTCTGGGTCCTGCTAGGTGCTGGTATCAGGCTGATATAAGGTGCCCCTGGTGCCTTCTCTTCTCCAGGCTGAACAACCCCAATTCTCTCAGCCGGACTTCACATACTTAATGCAGCTCATATTTCACTTGAGCCTGATTTTCCAAAATCTCCACTTCCTCTTGACTTCAACTGAATTGAAAAGATCCAGCATATCTAAAATCAGGGCTGTAAATACTTCTGTAGCAAAAGCATAGATGTGGAAAGCTCTCATGTGATAAAAAATATCACTTTAACTGCACCATTCAGCAATCCTCAGAATTACCCAAATATGTATTCTCTGAACTCAGAAAAAGGGAAGAATATTTTTCTCTCCTTTTTGAGTCATCAGTCAGGAATATAACAATCTTGTTGATTTTTGGAAGAGGCAAATCTAATCTAAATTCTTATTATAGCAAGCATTGGTCACACCAGTAAAAATTGGAAAACTGTAGGTATCAGTAATATCAAATTTACTACTCAGCATGCTGAACGAAATGTTCATGTGTCAATAGACTGTATATTTACATTGCTTTGATAATAAAAAGAAATGCTAAAAGCATTAGCCATATGAATTTATGCCATCACTGTAATTTCTGTTATAGAGCCAATAAAAATAGGGTTCAATAAAAACACTCACATAAAATAAATAAATAAAGTGACAAGTTGAAATAATGGAGCAGTTTCTTTGGGCTCTAAAGTAAACAACAGTAATTTTTTTACCAATCCTCTTATTTCTTCTCCAGAATTGTAATTACTTACAACACAGAAGAAAGCTTTATCTGCAAAACTCTTAATCAGGAAATTTCTGGAAATGAAAATAAAGTAATAGAAAGGAATTGTTTGTTATCCAGACCAATGTTGTGAGATGCTTTTCTGTACGTGTTTTACATGCCACCCAGATACGTTCTCAAGCAAACTTGTATCACACCCTGATAGTGACAAAAGAAACTTTCTTTTTACATTTTTCATTCTCCTAAGCTGCAATAAAAATCTGTACTATAAATGACCTTTGAAATAAAACATCCAGAGTAGTGCTCCATATCTCTCATAAACTCTAGTTGGATTTTTTTTTTTTCCTGAGGATTGTGTAAAAGGAACAGTGAGTAGAATTGTACTGCTATTCTTTATACTTATGAAGTATCCAATGTTTAATTCAGCCATCTGGGTTTTCAAACCCACAGAAAGGGAAAAGAATGTGTCACTCTGGACAAGCAGCTCAGCCCTTTCTGGGTTTAAGAGTTATGGTAAACGTTCGATTGAAGATGATTTTATTTGGGCACATCTTCTGGAACAGTATAGCCTTCAGTATTTGTAATTAGGCAAAATAGAAAATCCTGCCATATACTCCAGGGAAGAACTGAAGTGCCTGAGGCGTGTGGCCTGGGCAGCCTTTGTCCTTTCTAACTAGTTCTTTGTAGCCCTGGAGCTGCAGACCCTGATTGCATCACAATTCTTGGTGTCTTTTTGGCAGCAGAGATTTTGATGCCACCAGTGGTTGGGGTGTAGCCTTGAGGTGGATCTAAATGTTTTCATGCACCATGACCATAGTATCAGTATTTATTTAAGTTTCGCCTGTATTTCTTTATTTCTAAACTTCTCTTTATGCACACCAGAGTTTGTTTTCAAGTAAATGTGCAAGAAAGTTTGAAGAACAAACATGTATGGGTGATTTTGATGTGGACATTCTCTAACTTTTCAGAAATTAACTTTACAAATTGATGATTTTTTTAAAGAGATGAGTTCTTAACCTTCCAGATATATTCCAAATAGTGGAGTTATGTTTAAGTTTTCTGGGATGGGAATAAGTCTGCTTTAAAAGGAAAACTTACTTTTCCCTTCTTTCACTTTGTTTTTAGAACTGATATAACTGATGTAACAGGAGTCTTTTTATCATTATGTAGGAGACTATTTTCCAAAGAAGAAAAAGAGCTGAACTTTTCATAAAGATTAGTCTATATGTCACTGTGGTGACAGCTCAAAATAAAAGGTGCTACAAGCACTGTTTCTGCTGTAAGTAGTGTATTATGGGACTAATTTTAACTTTCTTCTCAAGTTGCAAGTTTACTTTTCCTGTGAAATCTAGGCACGTCAAACATTTCTCCTGTCCCATGGTGGTACAGTTTTGGGGACAGAATTTGAACATGAATATTCTATGTCTTAACTCAGGGGTTTTGATTTCTATAGACTCAATCTCTGCTTTTGAAAAATGACTCCTAAGAGAGATTCAAATTCATGAGAGTAACAAATTAGCCAGTAATTTCTGAGTTTCTTTCCCCTCTTGTTTTCCCCTTGCTCTTTTTGATCAGAGATTCCATCCTTGTCAAGAAACATCTCCCAGTTCAAAAGTTTTGATGAAATTGATATGTTTTCAATGGAAAAAAAAGACTGACGTCATTGTCAAAATGTTTCTAGACAGCAGAGTTTCTAAAAGTTTAACAAACTCTTATTTTTTAAGTCAGAGAGTTCCTAGATTGGTAAAAGCATTGAAATTATGTAAATCTTTTCAAAGCTAATAAAATTCATGCAACATTCTCCATATACAGGAGCATACATTGAAATTCTGAATCTAATAAGACAAGAGGAAATAGTTTCTACACATTTTTCCACGAAGCCAAGACTTTTATCCCCTTACAATTTTTATGGTCAAAGATTCAGCACAACTGTATGTACATAAAACCAAGAATTTATGGAAATTAATATTATTCCATTATACAATGAAAATCTTGAGTTTAATTATTACTAATCCAGATGCAGTTGTTACAGAAAGAAAAATAATGCAGTTAAATTTTTAAACGTGCATACTCTATCTCCTTGGGCAATGTTCACTCTCCCTTTGCTCCTCTGGTTTCTGGGATCAGGTCTTTGGTGCTGGTGCTGAGAGGGGGGAGGTGTTCTGTGGGAGTCCTGAGTATTTGAGGTCCTTTACTGACAGGAATATGATGCTGATGTGGACTGCTGCCTCTTCCTTGGTCTACAATCCCCTTTAGATTATTTTCTGTGCGTTTTGTAACAATTTTTCGCCTTTCTGCTCCTTTGCTATCATAATTAGGCTGTGTTTCCCTGCACCGTGTCTGTGTTTGTTGTAGGTATTTTACTCTGCACAAAGTGCTTCTTGCCATAAAAACTGCACTTGTATCACACAGAACGAACAAAAGCAGGACAAATTAGCCATGGACACTTAGTCTGAGAAACTGCTGCCACAGCAGAAGCAGGTGAAATGAAATTGCAGGCAGGTCAGGAAAAGTTAACACGGTGCAGATGTGGCAAACCCCGCTGCTGAAGCCTTGCAAACTCTGTGCGGTGCCCATGGCCGTGGTAATGCCCAGCTGCAGGATTGCAGCCCTTGGCGATAACCAAAGCCTGGGCTGTGACTGCCTGCCGAGGGACTGCCCTGCCACTCGGCTGCAGTGGTTTCTGTGGTGCTGGTAGAAATCCTGCTCAACCAAGGATGAATGAGCTCAGGACATCTAACAGCCCATCCAGGGCACAGATCCTAGGGATGTAGTGTTGTGAGAACCGATTTTCAGGAAATTGCAAAGATGTGGAGCAGAAACCAATGATTTTTTTTCCTCACCTCTAATGCTTTCCTTGACTAGTCACCTTTTAATTACCAGTGGCCTGGACACAATTTTCAAAAATCACAAGGCAACTACAGACCCCGAGGCTTGCAGACTCTTCCAGAAGAACTTTTTAATCTTGCAGGATTGGAAAAGTAGTTAAAAGCAGTTGACAGACTCAAATTTTGATTAATTAACACTTACATTCTTGATCCTTTTCCAGGTGAAAGACCACTAAGTAGCTGCTCTGTCTTACAATTGAAATAACAGTTGCCATCCCTGAGGGTGAAGGATGCCAAAGGCAAAGGCAATTAAATCCTTGTTATGCTCTACCTGTTGGCAAAGCTGATAATTCACAGGTAGTTTGCTACCTGCAGCTTGAATAACGAGGTGTACAGCATTTACAAGTCGGGGCAGTAAAATGGACGTGGCAGGAGCATTCAGCTGCTCTACCTGAAGATGGGAGGTTTCATTAAAGCAGTCACGTTTATAGTGCTACAACCATGGAAAAACACGTGAATCACTGAAACAATTGTATGGAATAACAAATTTGTCTGTAAAAGCACTTACATTTGGCAGCTCAGAGAAAATCTAGTTTTGTTTATATATAGGTGTGTGTGAATTTTGGGGTTTTTTTCTTTATTTATTTCTCTTCTGTGTTTTCTTCAGACCTCAAAATAATAAAAAAAATTGATGAGCAGCGTATAAAACTATCCAAAATAAATTACACAGAGATAATATGCACACATACGACATTATTAAGTACTGTATGCAAAGAACACAATCTATATTAAGTTATCATAATAATTGCTACTGTTGCAGTAATGGCAGGTCTTCTAAGAAGGCATCCCAGTCTTTCTTTGACTTCTGTACCGGTCCTGGTGTCAATAGAAATTCTTATCTTTCAGAGAAAATGATGGACACAATTTTGTTAGGAATATCATCTCTTCATGAAAACAATGTCCTTTTTCCAACAAGCATAGGTGAAGCTGTGTTGTAAGAGAGAAAGGGATGTCTTGCAGAATTAATATGTCATTTTTTATCATAACTTGGTATTTTCTGAAGTACTTTGACATTACTTTGTAATTTCACATTTCATAGATCATTATTTTATTTTTTCAACCCAAATATAATCCTAAATAATCTCAGTTCCTAACCTTCTTTTATTACTCACTTTACAGAACTTTTTTTCCTGAATTTCCTTCAACAATGGCTGCTAATCCCCTGTAAGATAAATCAGCATTGCTCAAGCCTTCCTCTAAAAAAACAGAACATTGGGAGCCTGGAGACTGAGATGTCTATAACAAGATGTTTTAGAGAACTCTCTGTCCGAAGGCTCCTAGAAAAGTAAAACAATTAAAATATAACATCAGAATAGTTATAAGAGGCTGGACAGCAGGATGGACCATAAACTCCTTCCTCAGAGTAGTTCAGAGTAGATGGCCAGTGTGAGGGAGCCCATAAACTCTGATTTTACCCCCTCCCCATTTATTCCCTTAGAGAATTTACAGTGCCACTGGTATCTGGCCTTTCACTAGCATGTTTTCAGTCTATCACCAGCTGTAGTTTCCTTTTTTTTTTTTTTTTTTGTTCCTACCTTTGAGCGGACCGAAAATGATTCTTGTTTATATTTATTTAATGAGATACAGGAAAACCATGTCAGGAAAACTATGTCAAAATGTGTTTTCTATGTTATATCCTGAGGCCAGCAACAATGCTGGTTGCTCTGGGCTGCAGTGCAAATGAGTTATCTCAGCACAGACATGACACTGAGTAGCTTTTGCTAGGAATGCTTTATCCTGAGACTGCACAGTCTAAAGTAAAAATTCAATACTGGGCATTAAAAAATGTACAATTGGTTTAGCTGACAATATTAAGCCTACGAAATTTTTAAATCTGTATTCAGATTGTCATAGTGTCTCTTGCCAGACCAAAATCATAATCGAAAATTTACAGCTGACCTATTTTTAATGTTGTAAGACTTCTGTTAGAATGGCCTGAAGCACTTTCCCTCCACATTCAGATTACTATCAACTAGATAGGCACCCAGCAACATGTAATATGAAGGAAATGATGATTCATTGGCAGAATCCAACAAAATAAGAAAACTCTATCTTCTTGAACTACCCAGCTAATGTTTTTTTTTAGGTTGCATAATGCATTATGAATTATTAAATTCTTACTAAGTCAGCTGATGGGAATTCAGATTCTGATGAGTGTATGACTATCAGCTGCCTGAAATGGTATTTCTCAGACAGAATCTGGTATATTCAGGGCAGGTTATTGCCCAGCATCTTACTGACTTTTTGTCAGTTCAGATTTCTAAATAGAATATATGCAGGTATTTCTGATTTCTTTACAGTTTGTAACAACAACAACAACAATGGCAAAATAAAAGTCCAGATAGTTTGTAGGAGCTGGGCCTTTTAAAGAAAAGAGAAATGGAAAATTATCTCTAGACCAGCAAGATCTAAAGGAGGTCTTTTCGCTAAATAAAACTCAACTGCATTGGATTTCATCATGTTTCTCTTTTTTCTGTCCGTTCTCAATTTTCTAATGGAAAAAAGTCTCCCCTCAAAGGAAAAAAAAAAAGAAAACTACTTGGGCTTTCCCGTGGTATTTATGGATAGTCTAAACCAGAAAGACAATTTAGTGGCTTTGAGATCCCTACGTCCTTAACCTTTTCAATGTTGAGAAGAAAGGAGTAACGAATGAGCTTTAATTGTAGCCTACAACTTACTGTAGCCATCTCTACCCGAAAAGTTATGGTGGCAGCTGCCTAGTGCTCTTATGCTTAAAATCCTGTCAACACTGGCATTGTAAATCCCATTTGACTACTCTTTGGAATTTGGCCATAAAAAAAAGTGCTTCAAATTGAACCTTGCTGTACATGGCTACAGACTAACAGCTTTTCCTTTTCCTTCATACATATTTTAAATTAATGGGTTTTCAAGTAAACAGGGATAAAAGAGAGCTATACTTAAGAAAATAAGAGTTCTCATGCTAGTTCATTTATTTTTTCTTTATTGCTCAGTTGCTAAAGAAATAGATGAGATAAAAGCATTAATTTTATTTCTTTCCTATCCTGTTTCTCACTCATGTGAATTTATTGCTACTATCCTTCAGTCATGTGATATCTGTCCTTCACTTTCCTACCTCCTGTGTACTTCTTCTGTATTTTCAGTTTATTTCATTTTTGCAACACTCTCCCAAGTCATTCTAGGGTCTTCCAAATGACTTCCTGCTTATATTCTTTTACAGTTGTACAGCTGTTGTAATGGAAAGCCTGTGACAGAGGCTTTTAACTGCCTTTAACTGCAGCAACCACACCTTTTCCTTCTTACCTGTGTTTTCTTTCTTCCTGCAGTACTTCTCACTTAATCTGACTTTCACATTCTCACCTTTCTACTTTTCATTATCATTGCTGAGCCTGCTTACTAAAACATAAATGAGAAAAGTTGGTATCTTCACATATTTACTTATCTGTTTTTTGTCTTTCTGTCTGCCTTTACCTTCTTGTGAGATGTAGATTAGCAGTGGTCAAATTAAAGGTGTTCCTCTCTGTTTTTTTTTTTTTTTTTCTTTCCTGGAGTGTTGGTGGGTTTTTTCCCCTCCATCCATGATACACTATCTTGTTCTGTACAAATCTAGTTCTGCACTGCAAAGAACCAAGACATCCCAATTACAAGAATTAGCAGCATCTTTTCCTCATTTCTCCCATTAGAAGACCCAGATCTCAAGGAGGTTTAAACATATTTTTAAGCATCTTTCCTAAAGCCATCATTACAGGCTGAACACACATCACATAGACAACACATTAAAGAGAAAAATCTGCAATTTTTTTACCATAAAAAATGCAACAGTAAAATTAAAAATGACAATGTAAAATCCATTGGTATGTGAGGTGAAATTCTTGGTTAGGCAATGACACAGTAAAAAATACCATAACATAGAAAAATTGTTTCTATCTAAGAATTCTTATATTTTACACAGGAATTATAAGGAAAAGCATTTCAAAGCTGAGACATTTTTAGTCAAATTAGGACTGATTAGTCACAGTATGCACTAGCACTGAGGCCTTTCATATCTTGTGTATTCTGCAGAGGGAAAACAAGTAACCACACAAATATGTCCAGAGTGGCAACGATTGAGTATTAGCATATTAGCACTGTGATATCAGAGAAATCTCTGGAACTTTTCAGCGAACTCTACTGACTATAATGGAATTGCTTATTCATATTTTCCCTTCTGGGAAGGGAGTGGAAGTATAGAAAAATTTTAAAAAAATGTTAAATCTAAAGCTCTGTAATTTAAAAATATAATTGTGTTCAAGAAAATAGAGGAGAAAAATACTAAATTGAGTTGAGCTCTCTTCATTAACTGCATGCATTTGAACAATTTCATTATATGCAATAAAGTTAGGCTAATAAAACATTCTTAGGGCATTCTAGGATTTTAAATTGTTATTTATTTTTCAAACCCATTTGTGTAAGGGTATATTCTCGCTTCCTCAATTAATATTCATTTTTTTATGAGAAGGTATTACATGGAAATCCAACCCTACCAATGATTTTCATAGTCATCAGTTGTTATTTTTACATTTATTTTATAAAAGACAGAAAGCTGAAGATACTTGCTGACTTGCCATTTACGTTTATTGTCCACAGTGTATTACCTTTATTGTTTTGCCATATAAATAGATTGACTGAATAACTGTTAGAGATTATTATTCAATCTAAAACATTTTTTGTTCTTTCTTACAATTATAGCTGTAAAATATAGTAATTCTGACTACTGACAGGACTAGTTACTAAACTGATTTTTTAGGCAGTAGATATTATCTAAAATATTTCCCTAAGTGAGCTTTATTTCAGTGATCGTAATCTTGGCATCTGTGGTATACCTAATGCATTTCACTAGCCAACAGCTCCAGTTCTAGGGTCAATTATGAGTAAGAGTACAGTATAATTTCACCACAAATTAATACCATCTGTCAACATGATAAGTATCAAGCTGGGTTTTCAAACAATCAGCTTTTCTCTCATTAAAGTATCTGCAGAGAATAAGCTTTCTCAAAATGAAAGGAAGGGGCCAGGCTTAAAAGCAGATTTATCAACATATGAACAAAAATGGTAGAAAAGAATGGCAGAGAACACAGTAGTCTAAATAAAATAATGTGCTATCTATTCCTCTGCGGATTTTTTTCCCTTAAAAAAAGAACAACCTATTGCTTAGAACTGCCACAATGACTTTGTGTTTAATAAAGGTCACTTGTGCATCAGTCGAATTTCTTATGACCTTTGATGGTCTTTTCTATGGTTTTGAATGGTCTTTCAATTGTTGTGTTTGGTTTCTTTCCCACTTTGCCTGAAAACGGGAAAAACCACCTATTGGTAAACATCTGGGTTATCTATTGTTATGCCTTACCAGAGGAGTGATTTTTCTCAGCAGTGATGATGTAAAGAGGGATCACCAAGTATCTCCCTTTCAACATGCGTACTGGGTCCTGCTCTGGCAAATGTTCTAGGGGAGAAACTATCAGGAGAATATTTAGATCTGAACCTGCCACTGTGCACACAACAGTTTCATTTTTACTGTCTCTATTCTCTTGAGTATTGAATTCTCTTGAATATTCACTACTCAGATGATAAAAGTAACAAGTGACATCTTTCTCTCTGGAACTTTATTCCCTGCCTGCTGCTCTGGTGGGTAACTCCTTTGTCCTGTGACATCAGGTTCAAACAGACTCACAGGCACAAAAATTAAGTCATCGTGCTTGAGAACCAAGCCAAGGACTCTTAAGTCATCCTTGTCCTCTGCATTTGAACAAACATCTGAGCTTTGCATTTTTCAGTTAAGGCTGGGACAAAGCCTTAAAGTTGTTACATGATGTTGTGTTGAATGTTGTTACTAAGTAACAAAATATACCAAACTTTCCTGAAATTATTTAGTATCACTGTACTGTCTTGAATAAACTTACTACAAGGAAGATGATTCTGACTTTTTTTACCCCAGAACATGGTAATGGTTAGAAAAGGTCAATTGTACCTTGTTGAGGCTGGTTGGTAAGGGCGATCAAAGCAGCACTTGTCTCCAGGGGGTGATAGAAAGCAAAAGAAATGAAAAACATGGAGAAAGAACCAGAATTCTTCAGAGTTCTGCACTTGACCCATAGGGACAAACTAGAATAGAAGAGCAAGTGCTGTAACATTCTTATCACAAGGCTGCGCTTTGCATGTATTTGAAATATGAAGGAGTTTTTATTCTCTTATTTGAAGGGAGAATGTTGCCAAAAAAAAGGTACTGTCAAATTAATTGAATACAATATTTGCCAATTGTGATGCCCAGAGAGACCTCCAAAATTTATTTAAAGGAGTAATCACTGGGAAATTGCCAAGGTTTCAAAACATTTTTCTTCTTAACCTTATAAGCAATTGTCATCTCATGTCTTATTTTTTAGCTACAGTTTGCTATTTCATAGAGGAAGTGATTAGTGATATCATGCATCATTAACTGTGTGGCTGAAGTTTAAGCCTCAGACATAGTGAGCCAAATTAATTTTTAGTGTAGAACTACAGACTCCAGCATTTTACTTGTGGAGCCAGCAGAGGCTGAAATCACACAGAACGTATTGATTTTAGGTCCCCCAAGAATGGTGTGCCTCATGTAATTCTGCTGTTATCTCCTGCTGATTCATCAGAAATGGCTTTCAGGGAGTTCAGCCATTTTGGCAGAAGACATTTTTTGATTTAGTGGTAATAATGTACATAGGTATTTATGATATGCCCAGAACCGTAATGCTTGAATAAATCACTAGCTAGAATTTTCTCTTTCTTTTCCTATTTTGTCATACAAAACAAATTAAACTACTTTGGTGCGAAGTCTATGAAACCAATCAAGATTAGTATTATGCTAATACTGGGCAAAATGACTTTATGATTTATTTTTTTTTTAATACACATTTTTCCAATCTGAAATTTAAGGATATCTTGCCAAAGGACAATGAATCTTCAAAATACTTTGGATTTGTCATTGTTCCAATTTTTCTGCTCTTCTTTGAACTCCTATTTTAAATTAAAAACTTAAAACTGACTTGTTAGGTCACTGTTGGTTGAACCACAGTATTTATTATTGAGTGGAGACAGATGAATACAATGACCTGGAGATTTGATAGTTCCTGACTTTTCCATAAAAAAATCCTCAGACTCTTGAAAATCTATGTGGAAATCAACTCCTGTGAATTGTTTATTAGACTTATGTTTATAGTGTAGAGAACCAGGGAAAACAATTTGAATCATTAATATGTGTGACCGCCATTTCATTTTTCTTTTTGGCTGGACCCCTTATTACTCACTCCCATAAATTAACTTAGGGGACAGATCCTAGCTGAGTTCTTTTCTTTGAACAAAACTCCTTTAAGCTCCTTGACACTCATTGATGAAATAACTAGCTCTCTGCCATAATGTCCTTGATTTTAATGATACATTAATGGTACTTTCTCATTAATGATACCTCTATTACACCTCTCCATACTTTCTCTTTATTATTTTGTTATCCCCTTAAGTCACAGCCAATGTTGAGATAAGATCCCAAGGCTTCAATTGGAATAATACCTCTAAAGCCAATTTCAGGAGCCCCAGATAAGTCAGAACATTCTCAGTCAATGAGTTTGGCATTTTATAGGAAATTTGTTTTTATCAATTTAGCAGTTAAATATAAAGATTAAAATATAAGTAAAGGAAAGCTATAGCTCAAAAGAGATTTGACCTAATTAAAAGAAAACAAACAAACAAAAAACCCAAAAAACCCCAAAACATGTCAGTGTTATTTTACCAAAAGTCCAATGTTTCAGTTTGTCTTCTCATAAGTGTCCACCTTACCATGGAACATTCTGATAAGCTACCTTTGGTTATATTATTGGGAAAAAAAGTATTAAATTGATAATTAACTTTTAAGTTAATATTCAAGTTTTACACTTAATGCTATGAAATATTTCATTCAAATATTATTAAAATGGAACAGAATTAAATATTTTTAAAATTAAATTCCAACTTTTTTTTTATCCTGAATCTATTTACTTACTAAGACTTTTTAGCAGTTATTTGCTCAATGGTTGTTTTTTTCCTATAATTTCATTTATGTTTTCCTACGTGGAGATAAAAGTATTTAAAATGTTTATACACTCTATGTTCATACCCTTTCTGTGAGTTTTTCTCTTCACATAAAAAAAATGAACTAATTGCACACACTGATGTTTCTGTTACTGAGGTACAAAACCCAAGTAGAATCAGAAATTTTTGTTAACAAAAATGCATACAACTTTACTCTCATCATTATTACATCAAATATTACTTACATTTTACTTTGTCTAATAGCACCCAAAACATCTTCAGTATTTTTCAAGACCCCAAACAAAGGTCCTTATGCAGCAGAGCCCATAAGCATGAGCAAATTTGAACAGCTCCAAGTGTGGGGTGAGGAGGACAGGTTGGGATGTAGAAGTGAAGGGAAATGTTGTTTCCCAGCTCCCCAGCCTACCTGTAAGTTTTATTCATACTCATTTTCCAAACCAAAGAAGGAATTGTCATTCATAACATTCTGGGTCATGGATTTTTAAGAAAAACTACCAATTGAATTTGAGAGAGAGATGAGTTCAGAACAAACTGGGGACTTTGGTGGGTTTGTAACCATTGGGGAAGCAAGACTGTAGAAGAAGAAAAAAAGAATAGCTTGAAAGAGTAACTTGTAACTGGTGATTTGTTAGCTAATATTTAAGAAGAGCTTTCGGTTGGCTGACGTTTTATTTTTCACAGGGGTGATAACATATCAAAATTTGATTTTGGGAGCTTTAAAACTTGAGAACCTTTACATAACTTGCATGTTTTGGGATGATACGAGGATCATTCTAAAGCATTCCTGCAAAGAGACTTCAGGAAGTGGTGCACCTGTTACCTTTGCATCTCTGTATCTGCCACTGAGGATTAGTCCCAACTTGGACATCTGCCAGGGTCACACGTCTCCAACATCTTCTGGGCCTCCTCCCTGTGCCCCATAGTCCCTTGCTCTCCCAGTGGAAACCAGTCTAACCACTAATCAAATAATGAAACAGAGACTCTATAAATGTAATTGATTTTTATAGGCCAGGGAAAAACCTGAGCAGAGGTGACAAGTTGGTGCTTAACATAGTTCAAAGGGCTCCTCACAGATGCCCTGCGGATTCTGCAGCTGATCAGATATATGTACCTTTACTTGCTGAAAGCATATCTACCATTATTTAACAGGATTCTTTGCTTGCTTCCGATAAATCTTCCTAGCAGATTTTAGCCTCTTGGGGAGCATTAAGAACTGAGGTTTGAAGATGGAAATTAAGACTTTCAAATATAAAAGTCTGTGGAGCATATTTGAAATGTAAATGCAAATGTGTTTCCCATGTCTGATTTTGTGCCATTATGCTGGTGTGTGCAACTAGAGTTTTCGACTGGACTAAGTGCATCTTCTCAAAGAACTGTCCTGAAAAGTTATCATTTTAATTCCTGTTCACTGGAAGTTATCATCACACTTAGTAAATTGATATGGCGAGGTCAGGAAAAAAGAAAATGTGATGTAGAGAAAAGCAACCCAAATCTCATTCTCAAAAGCTCTTTCACAAAAGCCCTCCAGTACAAATTGTTTGAAGATACTTGGGAGATGTCTGCAAACAGTTACAATGTAAAAGCTGAAGTGTCACCTATTTACCCAAATCTGTGTAACCTTAAGAACAGACTTCTGAATAAAAACATTTAAGGACAGACTAGGTTCAAAACAGTCACATCATATATGTTCTGTTTTCAAACCCAGTCTATTCTCCTTGCAGAGTTACTCATATTATGTGAATATGTAAGTTCCAGTTAATAATGGTCCATGATGATTTTTGCATCTGCCTGGTGGCATGATGTTGTGTTTTTAGGTGCCAACAGCAGCTGGTGGAAAAAAAAAAAGACAATCGTAGAAGCAGAAGACAAATCTGTAAGCATAAAATATGTCCATAGTGAACCCAATAGAATATTTCTGGAAAGATGTCTTTGGGATAGTTTCATTTTCTTAGCTTAAAAATGATTAAAAATTCATATTAAAAACACTTAAAATTCAGTTACAGCCCAGCTAGATCAGTGTAGCACAGACTTTGAGCCTGGGTAGACATTATCCTAAGCAGGAGCTACAAAAAAAAAAAAAAAAAAAAAAAGAAATCCATATATAATTATAAATTCTGCTTTTTGATGCTTTTCCTTGTGTCTCCCCACACCCACCCAGAGACCACAGTTTATCTGGTCCTTTTCTGAAGTAGGAAAAGACTGGGGATAGTTGGGAACCACTCTCCTCCTCCTCCATTTCTCCTTTACACAGAAACAGCTTACGTGAACTGGTCCAGAAGAGAAAAATAAGCCTGCCATCACCTAGTCATTGTAAACTGAATGAGTTTTCACAATAAAGAAAACACCTTTCCTTTCTCACACGCTGATTTTCTTTCAGTCTTGCTGATTTACTTTTATGCATCTCTCATCAAGCTATTAAACGCCATAATAAATTTTCTTGTATGGTGAAGATGTATTACTAACTCTGGAGAGGAAGAGAATCCCTCTTTTCTAATTGATGCTGTAAAATATAGTAAACAGGATGATGCATTAAACTTTCTTTGTGAGAGAAAGACCTTCTTCATGAATAATGCATTAGCCTTTATTTAAAGCATATGGATTTTATTTGCTTTTTTATTAACTTACTACATTTGACACTGCTTCTGCATTACCACACCCCTTCTCCCCCTGGGAATGTCTTCTAATAAGGCATTTCATAAAATCTATGATTTCTCTCTTTTTTCCCCTTAAGAAGCTCTAGATGCAAGGCAAATGCTTTGTTTTTGCAGGAGTAGCTTGTTTACATCCCCTGGGTGGGAACTGCTTGCTGTGGAACATTTTAAATTCATTTGCATCTATATCAAGGATCACCTCATTGTTAAAACTTTGTGCCTAACTTGTAAAAATTATTCCTGTGCATAATATTTGCTGTTTTCTTGCACCCCTCTAGAGATTTTAAGGTGTGTATGGCCATTTATGTACACAAGTGAAATAAATGGTGCCTGGAGGGGGATGGTTCTTTGTCACACATGCACCTTTGAAAATAGCTCTTATTATTATTTTTCTTTTTGTAGTGCACTGCTGTACTTCAGCCTTTGACACTATTGAACTTTTGACATTTTGACACTGTTAGGCCTGTCTATGCTTTCATGGAATCCTAAAATTGCCTGGGTTGGAAAGGACCTTAAAGATCATCTCATTCAAAGATGATGCCATGGGCAGGGGCAATTTTCACTAGACCAGGTGTTTCAAAGTTCCATCCAACCTGGCCTTGAACACTTCCAGAGATGGGGCAGCTACAGCTTCTCTGGGCAACTTGTGCCAGGATCTCACTGTCCTCACAGCAAAGAATTTCTTCCTAATATCTAATCTAAACCTACTCTCTGACAGTTAGAATCTATTCCCTGCTGTCCTGTCACTTCCAGAACCTTGTAAATAGGCTCCCTTCAGGTACTGGAAGGCTGCAATTTTCTTCAGGCTGAATGGTCTCAATTCTCTCAGCCATTTGTCTGTTTGTTACTCTCTGAGCACTTCAGTCATTGCTGGATTTTACTGTCCCTATCTGATGTGAAGGTGGGATACTCTCCCTCCATTTACAGATATAACTTTTTATGAAGGTTACAGAGGCATCTGGTTGAGACAGGCACTGAAATCCTTCTCAGAAATGTCCAAATCTGCCATGATGGCAGAATGACCTCCATTTAAGTATATGAATAGTTCTTTGTTATGACATATCATAAGAATATATGGTATCTATATGTGGCATAGGAACTTCCTTCTGTTACATCATGCAGTTTACTGCTTGGAAGGAGCCAGCCTGCATCAAATAGGTGTCACGTTTAGGAATGCTCGTCTCTCAAAGTATTATTGCCTGGTAGAGTGTAATTATCACTGGTTTAGGCCTTCTGACTTTCTCCATCAGAGTATTCCTCCTTTAGCAGCTGTAGTCTACCTGATCACTTCAGCTATTCCTAAATGAAGGGAGCCCAAGTGTCCCAATAATGGCAGTGGAACCAACTGTAACTGTTTACCAATGTTTCAGACTTTTTCTCTTACTGTCAGTGTGCAGGACTGATCATATGCTCATCTGTTCTCTCAAATACCAGTTACATAGCTCTATGACTAAGTTAAATTGTCTGAATTCCTCAATATCTGTATTTTTCCATATGTTCTTTGTCAAGTATTTTCATCACCACCCCTGAAATGAAGATGTGAATGTGGCAAATAAACACAGCAAAATTTAATGAGAAAACAAGAAAATCAAAACCCTGGGTCAGGAAACATATGTAGCAATACATACATAATTTCACCAGTTCCAATAACATATTTCAGTGATTAGTACAGTATTTGGGTGTAGTGGTTTTCATGGAAGAGTGGTGTTAGGTCTGACTTTGCAGCTATTGGCATGAGCAATTGAAAAAGCACAGTTCATTGCATTTGTGTAGCAGACCCCTTACAGCTCAGCAGCACTGGTTGCAATAGGGATTGAAAGATCCAAGTGCATTGGAAATGTGTTTCTGTGTTTTGCACTGGCTTCCCAGTTGGCACACAACCCAGCTGACCTAAAGAAAATTACCAACATCTGTCTCTGAAGCAAGTTGCCCTTGGTGTTCTTATGCCTATGAAGTAAACACACACTCCTGGGACACAACAGATGTTGTACCATGTTCTAAGAGTGACTTCATTACTCCACTGTTTGTTAAGGCAGCATTCAGGTCATTAGTTCAGATCTTGGTGTTGTAGAAGCCTAAAAGAGATGGGGTAATGTGTATGTGTGAAACACAGATAGCAAGATAGCGTGAAGCCAACCGTGGATTGCTGATAAATAACAGCCAAGGATTGCTGGTAATAACACACTGTGAGAAAGAACAGAATGTGGCTGGAGCAGGGGCCATAGGGAGGGAGGGCAGCCCTTTTCTGGGACAAACATGCTTATTCTGGCTCCTGAAGATAAACACAACAGAGCACAGCTCAGGAGCGAGCTTGAGAGGTGTGCATGGACTGTAGAGGGTGAACAAGACCACCAAAGACCCTGAACCCTCCAACCGCTTTCCAGAAAGGTCTGGAAGAATGGAGTGTGTGAGAACTAATTTGCATTGGAAGTGAGAACCTTATCTGCAGGGTGGGAAGAATTTATCTATAAAAAGGTATCCCACCAAGCCTAGTGTACTTGCCCTGTGCCTGCACCTCAGGACACTGGACATCCCAGCTGGATCAACACTGGAGCCAGAACTAGTGCTCTTTCCCTTTGTTTTTTTTTGTCTGTTTCTTCCTCCGTCCTCTTTAATTCATCTCTTTCTCAGCCCTGTCACCCAACCCATTACCCAAAACTCACTGTTTGTATGGGTGGTCAGGGACTAATATTCCTATTTCCATGCCAAGTATGGAATTTACTGGTAAAACTTTGTAAGCTTTTGAGGACACTCTGACTTTTGTTGTTCCTTTTGACCACAAGCACCCACAAATCTCAGGTGTTCCCTTCATTAGGGATGGGACATTGCAGATGTCTGCTTGGTCCTTTGATCTTGGCATCTGTGTGTGTCAGGCTGATAAAGAGCTGACTGCCTTTAAGCAGAATGGCTCCTTAAAGCTAGAAACTTGGCAAATGTTATTTGCTGTTGTGAAAAGCTAATTACCTACCAAAGCATTGATTTTTGTGTGGGACTAGCACACCCTTTTAAATATGGGATGGCAAAATTGATTATATTTCTTTGCTCTGTTTTGAATTCTTCATATTTATTTGCTTATATTTTAATTCAAATGGTCTGAAATCTCAAGTTTAATTTAAGAAGGAAAATAAATATTGTATATAGCCATCTTTCTGCTATTGTGTTCCTGCTGATTTCTATTTACTCACAGTGACTTTTTCACCTGTCTATAAACTTCATATCTTTCTCTCTCTCTCCTTGGTTTCAAATACCTTACTTTATTTTTTCTTCTGTATTTTTTGCCCCTTTGGGGGAGATTGGGCCCTTAAGAACATCAGTTCCATAAGCAGGATTGCAACTTTGGAGAAAACAGGAGTATTGGATACCAGTCTGAGGCAGTATATGATTTCATGACTTTCCAGACAAGAAATTGTGCAAAGACAAATAAGATACACACTGATAATCAGTTTCTAAAATCAAAACATGAGAAAAAAGACAACTCTGAATTTTAGTTTAAAGATCTGGGGTTTTTTATTCATTTCTATTTTCCTTTCTTATCGAGCAGAGTGAGAAGAGAGAAAAGGAAGGAAAAAAAGAGAAGAAGGTGAAAAAGAGCAAGTAAGGGCAGGAGGAGAGGGATTTTTTCCAGATAGGAAGAGATCCCAGTCAGTGGGACCTTTTCTCCTAAATTAATGTCGCTCTCCGATGACATGAGACAGCAATGCTTACCCATTATGTCTCAATAACCCAGGTTGGAAACAAACAGGCCAAACTTCTCAAATCCTTGAATTGATTAAGGCCTGCAACTTGTTGGTTGTTTTTGGCTTTTTCTTAAAATCCAAAAATAGCAAGAGTTATGCATTTAATTTCCTAAATGCAGTCTTTAGAGTGTACCTTAGGAAATGCATGATTTGTATAATAAATTTGCTAGAAAGCTGTCATTGTAATGATGAATTTGTTTTAGTTTTTATCACTACAGAATATAGCTATTTTGTGCATCTGTGCTCAAAGTTCATAGGCTCAGCAGCACCTGGCACATTGGTTATATTAAACACAATAATATTGTGACACACAGCACTCAACAAAAAGAGAAGTCATTAACCTTGCAGTGGAAAAAGATAATACTTCTTGTTCTAACATTTGATAATATAAAAACATTTCTGAATTTATTTTTAGAGGGCTGAATTTTTTTTTTTATATAGTGATTTGCACAAAGACTTGCTCTCAGCCATGTATTTTAGATTAAAATCCACCATCAGGAAAACCCTGAAAGGTTTATAACTGTACCTATCTGAAAGCATATGAACTGAGACAGAAAGGTTATGACATGCCCAAGATTATGCAAGTCAGTCTGAAGAGCAGGAACAGAACTCAACTGGTAACACAGTCAGCCCTGTCTCTCATTTTCTTCCCTGCTGTGTCCCAGCTGTCCAAATATTTTAGCTAAATTGGCTCCTGGAAGAAACCCAGGGAGCTCAAACTAAATATAAGTTCTGGTGGATATAGAGAATGCAACTAGTGTGAGGAGCAAGCTGAAATTATGGCTTTATTTTCAACATAGGACAGTCACCTGCTGAATCTTGAGAAAATGTCTTTATTTTTCTTTGCTTCTCTAGAAAGCAAAGCAAAACATCCAGAGGAATGTTCTTCTCAGCTCTCAGTGGAGTGCTGGAGCTTTGTTTGCTGTTTATCTGGTAAGTCCATGGCTGGAGCAGCACCATAAATGTCCCCAGAACAAAGCTCTTTAGTGATGCTGGCAGTAAGGCTTGGGAAAATGGATGTTCCACGGCAGCATCACAGGAAAGCTCTTACCATCATCTCCAGGAGCAGCCAAGGATCCCAGTACTCAGCTTCTGGTAGGTGCCCTGGGAGACACAGGGTCTGAGAAGTTTTCACTTCTGCGGGGGCAGTTGTTCTTTGCCTGTCCCTTAATCTACCTTCTCACTGCTTTCTATCTTTGAGGGAAAGAAACTGAGTTTGTTTCTCCCGGCTTTGTCTGGGATCTCTGCTGCTGGAGACTTGCCCCAGTTAGTGTCCACCACTGCAGATTCTAAACATTTTCTTTTCCCAAAAAAAAAAAAAAAAAAGCCTTACCTATGCTTACCAAGGTTATCAGGAATTTTGCAGTGAGCTTCACATAGACCAACACCTGATTTCCAGCCCAAAAGAGATGTGAGGCAGGAGTGCTCTCTAATGGATGCACCCAGCAGTCCAGCAGTCTTGCTTCCAGAGGCTGCTAATCCATCCTTGCAGGAGTCTGCAGTTAAAATAAAAACTGGGGAGAAAAAGGAGGATGGGGTGTGGTCCTCTGGCACACTTTGGGACACACTTTGATCTGTGCCTGGATTCAGCAAGCATTCCCATGTGCTGCAGTTTAGGTGTAAAAAAAGTGAATAATCTAAGGGAGAAAATACAGGGAAAAATCTATACAGTGAATTTATTGGGTGAAAAATTTATGACTTAAGATGTGGGTATGAATTTTGAACACAGGATAGTAGCTTTTTATTCTTTTTTCTCTATCTATGAGGCTGCCTTCTTGCATGTTATGATTTTCTGTTGAAAAGATAAGATTAAATTAGTAGACCTCGCTAGTGGTGAGTAAGAAAATGATTCTTAGGCCTGAAATCAGACTTCATTTGATAATTTTGTAATTTAGATAATTTGATAAAATTCTGAATGCTGAAACTGGAAAAAAAGGAGCATTATACTGGTGATGAATTAGCAGTAATTTAGTCTTCTCCAAAGGCAATAAGTTGTAATGAAAATGAAGTAGTACGAACTGCCATGGTAGGGTTAAAATAGCATTAATAAATATTAAATAGAATAAGTAGAGATATTATAGTTTGAACTACAACAGCAAGGACGGTACTATAAATAGAGAAAGCCAAGAAGTCAAAATGCTGATAATATATCAGAGCTCTATAAATTGTTCTCAATAAATTGATTGCTTTGCTAAATAAAATACTGTTATCACATCACCCCTGTATCATCTTTGATATCTCTTCTTCCCTCTTAGAAATTAATTGCTATCTTGAGTTAAGATTTTTAGTGTCACTGGCAAATGTAAATTGTCATTGCAAAGACTGAGGAGGTCTAGTAACAGGATTCTTAAGAAATTTTTGGTGCAAAAAAATCTTTCACAACCATTTTTTGCGAAGGGCCGTTTCATACAACTTTGATGAGTACAAAATTATTGTTTTAAAGCTCCTGTCATGTTAGAAAATAGTTATGCATGAGGTAAGCAATGATCTGTAGGCTGCAGATAAAGACTGGTAATATGCAGGTAATGACAATGTTAAGCAGCTGCACTATCCTGTCAAGTAGAGTTGTACAACTGCAATTATTCTTGAAGTCATGTCGGGATATGCATTCATTGCATGGTTATTATATGGGTTTTACATCCATACAAGGTCTGTATTGGTGCTCTTTGAGTGCTGCTGAAAACAAACCAGAATGTAGTAAACTGTGGACAGTAGAATTAAATCTTCGAAGAGGAGGAGGTTCATCATAATTTCTGTTCATTTAACTGGCAGTTAGGACAAAGAAAACAGATTGAAGGCTCTAAGAAGCTATAACTATGTGAGGGAATGTATCTGCAGCTGGAAATTCAGGAGGAAGCTTTCTTATTTTCCCCATCTTTGTGGGGCAGCAGGTTATTGTTCGTTGGTTTTGTTGTTTGGGGATTTGTTTCTTTTCTATTTATCAACTGGAAAAAATTCTAGCAGTTTTGTTTCCTATTCCAAGGCAGAATGAGTGACTTAAACAATCTGACTGAATTCCATTTTCCACTTAACAAAAAAACCCAATCATTTAGGTTATGGTGTTCCTCAAAACAAATTAATTTATTTTTGTTTTATTACACTCCCACTGAAACCGTAAAAGGTAAGTAAGTCCTACATCTTGCATAGGCTTAATTGGCAAATCAAACCAGGCTGTACAGATTGTCACATTAAGTTATATTCTGGATTAACATTCCCTTGCGTAATTGGACATTTGTATATTTGACATTTTAAAGGCTGAGTTTTCATAGAAGTCTACACATTTTTGGCATCTGAGTGGGAGGTGAGGTTTCACAAGGGACCTGGAATATACTCACTGAAATTAACTCAGTAAAGCATTGAAATCACGGGTTTTATTTGAGGGTGGTGAGGCAATTTTAACAATAGAGATAACAAAGGAAATACATGTGGTTTTCTGGCTCATAACCTTATTAATGATAACAAATAATATATTATTATACTGCTTTGTGCCTGTATAAAAATAGATGTGCCTAGTTTTTCAGACACACGGGGCTTGAAAGATCAAGAAAACCTTCTCAATATGAAGGAAATATAGGAAATGAATATTAGATATTTTGGTAAATATAATATCTTAAAATATTTGCAGAAACTTCTATCAAGTATTGAAGCCACAAGACAAGCTAAGAATAGACCTTTTGTTTTATGACCAAGAGTGCAATTAATACAGTTCACTCCTCCTTTGCCATAGGGTTTAAAGTACTTTAAGTTTCTAGTGGAAGGTACCATGACCCGATGATAACAGTAATTTGGTAGAACTGGTCACAGTGACCAACAGGTAGCAATGCAAGCACACTTTGCAGTCACAAGGCATTTATAAAGAGTCTAATGATTTCAGAGCTGTCAGCCTGAGTGGAGCGTGGCTGAGGGAGGAGGTGATGAGCTGTCATTCACCTGTTGAGGGTTTGCTATTGGCACATCATTAGGTACTGCCAGTCACCTCACCCTCGTGTCATTGTTCTGCTCACTAAATAATTGAGCAACTAGTGCAAGATGAGGACTTTTAATGCCAAAGGGACGGTGTGTCCCCTGTGGTAGTATGGGTATTTTTACTTAACAGAGGCTTTTTATTAAAACCTTCTGCAAGAACTAATCCATTTACTCAAATTCTTTCAAAATATCAAGAAATAAAGGTCATAAATGAATCAAATTTCCATGTGGCTAACAAAGGTGCCTTGTTTTCAGTGTTCTGCTGTTCATAAAGCTTGCTGATCTAGATTTTGTAATTTATTTGTTTCCTGTCACTGATAAATTGTTTATGACTCAAATTTCAGAAGGGCCGTGCAAGCCAGCTCCTGTTGACTCAGGAAGCTGTGTACACTCTGCTCCCCTGAGCATCTCCCATACCTAACTATGTCTGTAAAATGAAGGTAATAATTCCTAACTTTCCAGAGGCTGGCATAATGAAGAAGCGATTAATATTAGATGCAGATATGAGAATGTGTAAAACTGCCTAGATACCAGATTTTGTTAAGGGAAGAAATAAAAAAATCTTCAATCTGGTATTTCTTTAAATACACCTTCTTGGTTTAGTAGATAAGGCACTGTACAAAGTACTTCAGAGATACAGTAGAATAATTGAGGTGCAGAAGTTAAGTACTTTGGTTTTGATATGCTGAAAGGACTACAAATAGTGAAAGTAATGCTTTTGCTTGTCCTTTTTAATCTCTGTGCACACTGTCAAAAGCTGAAGATCATTGTTTTCCTATGACAGAGAATTGGATAAAGCTGAACCAAATACAGCTTCTATACAGAATATTTTTCATGGTTTTTACTGTTTCTCATGGCTTCTAGTCCATGCTGTGCTTGCAGAAGGGTTTCTCAGACTATTTCACATGCAGATGAATAATTTTCCTCTATTTCTCTAATTCATTGCTCAAATCATTCTCCAAGCACTGTCCAGAATTAACACTGTCTATAGTAACCCTTATGCCCCAAAGATGAACAGATTAAAAATCAAAAGTATAAATTAATTCAGTGATGTAGCATAGTGCTATTAAGTACTTATTGAATTTTCTACTTTGTTGTTGTTGTTGTTGTTGTTATTATTATTATTATTATTTTAGTGGATATTAATTACTCACAGAAAGCTGAATCACTCACCTTGAATCGTGCTGGAGACTTCTGTGAAGAACTTGTATTGTTTCAGTAGAGCTAAATCAAGGAACAAAGATACACAGAGAATCACAGAATAGCAGCGTTGTTTGGGTTGGGAGGGACCTTAAAAATCTTCTTGTTCTAACCCCTTTCCCTGGGCAGGAACACCTTCTACTAGACTGAGTTTCTCAGGGCTATATACAGCCTGGCCTGGATATGTACCTAAGTTTTCACTGTCCTAAATTCACACTGGGTATAGAGTTCCATATGGAATTTTTTCCATACGAAGAGGCATATAGAGTTGTTGATAAATTATTCTTGAAAATAACAGACCAAAATTTTGGCTCCTTACAAACAACCCAATTGTTTTCTGTAGGGAAGAAGAGACTAGTTATGGAGTTTAGCAACTACATAACTCCTGAATTTCAGTTCCCCATTTTGTAAGTCAGCAAACTTACCTGTTGTTTGAAAAAGTTACTCAATATATTTGTTTACTTATATGAAGGTGATATATAAGTAAGCCCAAGTTTGTATGTTTCCTTGGTCTGATTTTGATAAGATAAGCAGTTCTGGTAAGTTTTGTCATGAGCAAGAGAATGAGGAGCTCACAAAGGAGTCCAGTCCCCTGCCCTCTTGGATGCCTCTGTGATTTATCCCCTCCTGAAATCCATGGGATACACCTGCAGACATTGCTGATGCTGCACTGTCTTAGGGACCTGATCACTTCCCTTCCCCTAGGACCAGACCCTGTGACCACGTCCTCTAACATTTTCCTGCTGAAAATCAATCAACTGTTTCCTAAGCTTCACACCATAAACTCTATTACAGCTGGAATGATGGACGACTTCACATTACACAGACAATTAAATATTTTATCCCAAGGCAAATCTTCATGTAGTCTTTCTTCTACAATTCAAGGTGTTTTTGTGACCTTTATAGCTCTTGATGGACCTCAGTCCTGTTACTGCAGCTGAGATAAACTGGAAGAAAATTCAGCTCTCTGTCTCAGTTTGAGTGTACCATTCTGAGGACTGTCCCTTTGGCAGTTTATCAGAACTCAAGTCTAGTGACCTTCCAATTAAAACAAAAATTAAAAATCAAATGCTAAATATTAACAAAAAGCAGACATACCTGCTTTTTCTTCAGATGTTTTTCTGCTCAATTCTTGACTCTTATAAAAAAGGCCAGAGCTGACATTCATGTAAATACAAAGGGCCTCCTCCTTTTGGATTATTTATTTTGCATGTCCTCAAAACTTACCTGTTTCAACAGCACAAGGTACCACAAACTACTCTAATTTATCTACACAAGATAATGTTAATTGACTTGTTTTCCCAGCAGCTTTGTATTTTTTTCCAGTGGCTGAATGTGTTTATTCTCCTGTTTTCCCACATTAGCATGTATATTTTTATATATTGTATTATTAGTGCGAGTCAGAATGTGTCTTAAAAAGCACTAGAGAGGATGTGCTCCTGCTTTCCCTGGGATTGGATTAGTGAACATTGCATGTCAATAACTAATGAATGATCAAGTTACTGCATCACTTCTAAGAGTTTTTACTACTTTTTTTGTATTTTTTTACTCCGAGTTTATAACACGTATTGCAAGAACTTCAGTAGTCAAAAAGGTTTAAACATCAGAGAAAAAAAAAAAAAAGACTATCACAGCAAAGTTTACAGTAAATATTTGTAACATAGGCACTTTAGAAGACATACATCAAGAGGAGATAATACCATGTAAGTCTTGAGACCCAAATGAGCTCTAATTCAAACTGTTAAACTGTCAACTGCTCTGTGGCCTGAAGTTTGTATACATTAAATGTTTTAAGGCTATTGGGAAAGGTCAGAGTCCTTAAAAAAGAAAATACAAACCGAACATCAGATTTATCTCCTTCTTAGAAAAGTAAAATGATGATGAAGGAGGGTTTCTTCTGTCCTTGGACCTTTGGAACAACTCTAAGGATACAGCATATTTAGAGTAATAAGATGCTGAAGTTTTTATACAGTCAGATCACCTCTTGCCTCTGACAATGGTCCCTGTAAAGCCTCTTCAGCTTCCTCTGAGTCAGTGGAAAACCTTCTAGTGATTTCAAGAGAATTGGATGAGCTTTTAAATGCAGTTATCCAGCTGCACAATTAACAGCCAGAAAAGCACATTCTATAAATTATTTCGCTATTTAGGGATACATTTAGCATGTCCTAGCAATATCAATTAACCAGGAGAAGAATGACTCATCCAAGCCTTCTCCAAATCCATTAAGTCAATATCTGACTCACTTTTTGTGGTATGAAAAATGGTCTCTTTGCTAAATTCACTCTCGATTTTTATCAGATCATCCCAACTGTATTAAACTGAACTGCAATCAAGGCAAAAATACTGTGGCCAGAAAGTGCCAAGTTACAGTAGAAAAATAACAGGGGTTTATCTGCCATGCTAATATGTTTTGCCATTTGGCTGAAGATGCCTTGGCCCTAAGTGGTGTGGGAGCTTTAGAAGTCTTTTTTGCCGTAATTTTTTAAATATGAATATGAAGAATCAACTACTCCTTTCCTTGTGGAAGCAATCTTTGCAGATCTGAAAACAGTCACAATTTTTCTTTTTTTTTTCTCTCCCTCCTGCTAATTAAAGAACCCCTTTCAGGCATTAATTGTTAGTACCATCCTTCCTGGTTTCCTTTGGATAAATTCCAATGGGTGTACTTTTTCTCACCCTCTGGAGTCCAAAACCTACAATGCTATTATTTACTCCAATTCTTCTTTGCGCTTTGAGATACTATCAATACAAAATAAGGGAGTATTAATAAAAAATTACATACCTGATAGACTGTGCTCTTTTTTACTGTCCTCAGTTTGTCTTTTCCCAAGCTGCCTGAGACTGCTGGTGATCAATTGTAACCATAAATCCTTAGCTTCTCTCCTAGAAAGCAGACAGCTGACAGCTTGTATTCAAGTACCATATTATTTCAACCAAACACAATTTTGTTTTTATTTCCATTATCTTTTTGGATAATGGAAATATTTTTATTTTCTTTACAGAGCTCTTCTTCAGTTTGCCAAAATCATCTGGAATTCCAATCCCAATGCCAAAAATGTCCAGCACCTGTGGTGGTTTGTGCTCTTCCACAGAAGAGCTGGTAAATTGAGATAAGGTTCATTCCACCTTGGTGTGGAAAGCAGCACCCTCTCAAAATGCCGCAGAATGCCCTGCAATTGAGGCCATGAGTTGTATAACATGAAGATGAGGGAATTCATTCTTTGCCTTCAGGCAGTGCAATTTGCAGCCTGTCTGTCTAGCAGCCACAGCACTGTGCTCAGTCTGGCCATTAGCTGAACTGTAATGACATATGGTTCTGTAGGCACTTCATTTCCATCAGAAGCAGAACAGGTATGCATAGAGCATTATGGATTTGTATGTGTTTTAACATATTTATACAACTGTATTAATACACAGATTGTTCTCCTGCCATGCATCAGATGCTCCCAGTTCTCTCCAGCTCATTAAAACTCCACGGAAGCCTGCAGCAAAGCATTTTCCTGGGAGCCAGAATGAAGGTGGCACACATCTCAGTCTGGTTACCACTTTATTATTTGGCAAGCAGAGAAATATGACTGTGAGCCATAAAATGGTCTGCTAACATTTCTATGAAAATAACCTCCAACTGCTCTGAAACAGATTCTGTTTGTAAACAGGACTTGCTACTATTTGGATGCAGATTATTTCCAATGCATCCCCACTCCCCTTTCTATCTGAGCTGTATTTCACTGGTAAAGAAATGTGAGTGCTGAATCTCACAACCTACTTTGGCAATATTTAAATGCCAGACTTTCTGTATGTGATATGTGTTTTTTCCTTATATAATGCAAACTATTAACACAGAAAATTCACTACTGCAGCAGATATCTGGGACTTTAGGTTTATGATAGTTACGGAGAAATTGAAATTGAAACAAAATGAACTAATGAACAAAAATGGATAAATGAACAAAATTAATAAAATGAACTATTTTGCTACCTTTATCATATATATATTCTATATTCACAGAAGAGACCATTAACTCCTGAGCCCTCAATATAAGTCACAGTATGATTATACTAATGTCTTCTTTGCCTTGCCAGGATTAAACATTAACATTCCAGTTTTGAATCAAAAGGATTAAAAGAAAAGTTTAAACCTTAAATTGAGAGAACTCTCAGAATTTGAAGGGTTTGGGGTTTTTTTGTTTTAATTAAAAAAAAAAAGTTTCTATTTGAGAAAATAAAGGACAAGAGAAATGATCCCAAGGGATCATCCTTGGTTTCCAAGTGGTGCTTTAAAGATTTCTGGAAAAATATATAATAGCTTCCTTTTTCCTGTTTTTTTTTTTTGTTTGTTTGTTTTTTTTAATATTGTAATTATTGAAGATAGGGACATTGAAACTTATTGGGAAAATGTGTCTAGCAAAGCAAAGATATTTTAATCCAGATAGAAGAGAAATCTGGTGTTATGCTTTAAGGAATGAGTTTCTTGAAAGAAAGGAGAATTGGACTTCTGTGATTAATGTTTGTTCTGCCCCCTTGTGGTTTTGGAGTCCAGTAGGGCTTAGGTAAGACTGTCTGGGTTTAAATATTCGTGACTAATTAAAAATAAGCTTTCTATATATTTCAAGTGATGCACTCTTCCCAGAATATGCATAAACTAAGAAGCAAAGGAAAAAAAGATAAGACTCCTCAAATATGAGCAATGGATAGATTAATGTTTAATATTTAAAGTAGTTTTCCAAAAGAATATGTCTCTACATTGTGAAAAGAAGCTCAGAAACTTTAAATATAGAGAGTAATAAAGGATAATTTCAACTTTAAGCACAGCATTTCACTGTGGTTTTACTGGTACAACTCAGTATTAAGGATGCTTTTCTTTCCCACAAGTAAAAAATAATTATTCTTGCAGTTTAATTCACCTAAAATCAAACTTTATAATTTGATCCAGTTATGTTTGTAAGAGTGCACTTTTTTATGCCATGTATTCATTTATTTAGACAGATTCTGGAATTACTTCACTTAATTTTCAGAAGGTCCAGTTAGTCACAGATTAATTCTTAGATAACAGGTCAGATTTTTAAGTCAGAGATCATGTAGTACACAAACTCACTGACTCTATTATAAATAATGTCTTATTGTCATTTAAAGAATAAGGATTAGTTGGTTTTAAAGACAAATTTTCTTAGCCTTTTCTGGGTTTTGCTGCACAGAGAAGATAAGGTGATATTACTATTTAATTTATCTTCAAAATTTCACTAGAAAATATGTTAAAGTCATCTTTTATTGGGTACTAGTTGTTCAATTCCAGTTTACAGAACCTATCATTAAATAGTTTTCTTTATATTGTACTGAAGGAAATAACGTAAATATTTTTATTAGTCTTCAATACTTCCCAAAAAACTGTGCCCCACTGCCCCAGAATCCGTGTTTTGTTTCAATACACCTTCAAAATAACTAAGTTTGGGGGTTTTTTTTCTATGATTCTATGTAAAAGGAATTTCAGTATACAGAGAAAGTTAAGCCAAGCCTCTTTCATATATATCCATACATCTGCAGGGCATAGAGCAATAAAATATAGATAACTGATTTATTTTTTTCTAATGAGACATATATGTCCCTGTGTATTTTTTAACCCAAATCAGGTCCTTATCTGTAGAAGTATAGAAGGCTCTGTAGCAACAGGACATTATAAAAAGCACTGGATGGATATCACACCACAGTCTGTAACCTGACTAAGCTCAAACACATCACAAAGTCTCTGCAGGCCATAACATTTTCAGCTGGACTGTCAAGACAAACTTGTCCTTTAGATCAAACTCTTTCTCTCTTGTGTCCCCTTCAACCCAAGTTATGAACATATTGGCTCAATACACTCAAATACAGTTTTTTTGAGCGGTTTCAAATATAAATGGGTGAAAAAAAAATAGTCTGACTAAAGGAGAGCTTTCTGTTGGTGTCATAACTATAAGAAAAGTTACTACGCGATCTAGAAAGTCAAGAGACTGGATAGTCAAAGTCTTGCTCGGAATGGATGAGGAAATAGGATGCTGAGCTTTTATCACAGAATATTCTCCTGATCTTGTATATGGAATAGGCCTCTCCAACGTGAAATGGCTTTGTGTGGTGACAGCACCTCTAAAAAAACCTGATTTTCAAAAAGGGCCACTGCAATAACCCATGAAGGTACCTTATGACATTGTGAGTCCTTGGAGAGACTCAGAAATGAGTCTTTCTATCTTCTTCTAATGATTTTTAATAAGCTATCTTATATTAGTCTGCTTTCATAAGGATAGGTAGTGGGCCAGCAGGATAAACACAACTTGAAGAGTCACAAGTTCACTGTTAATAGCTTTTATTAGCCCAAATGCTAACAGGATTTTTTGCATAACATCAGAGGAAGTCTGCTACTAATGGAAATAGCACTCATTTTGGCACCAAAATACTCCGTGGGAGGTTATAAAGTACATGCAGAAACAGCAGAAAATGTTAGACTGCCCAGATAGAAAGTTAATTGTTTAGGAAATGAGGAAAGGAGACCTCAACAGTTCTGTATCTCATGGAAACTGATTTCATATTACAGAATAACAGAATGTTTAAGGTTGGAAGGGACCACTGGCGACCATCTAGTGCAATATCCCTGCCCAGGGAGGTTCTCTAGAGGACGGTGCTCAGGACTACCCAGACACATACAGCATCTGCACCTCATATAACTCATGCCTGTTAAAATGGTGTTCCTAGGAACAACTGCAGATAAAACACATTGTTGTGCGACTGACATAAGGAGACTGGGGACTTGTTGAAATAAGTAGGGTCTATAAAAAATTGTGTAACACAGATGCACTTATAATAATATGGTTTGTGTATCAGGGGTATACATGTTAAAGATGGTAGATTCTCATCTGTTGCACAGAAACTGAGTTGAGGTCATGATGTTTCATAGCTACTGCAACCACTAGGCTTCTGTGAGGGTTATGAATCAGCTGTGTGCTTTCTTTTCTACCTGCTCATCTGACACCATAGAGACCATGGTGCCAGGTTTTTACAGAGCATGTAGTTATTTGTACAATTTTGTATTCATCTCATGTAATGCATTTCTAATGAACTCTTCGCTGTAAAATTGGTGCTTTCTTGAATATGAAAAGACTAAATCCTTGGAATCCCTGCCTGCTTTTCAGACTAAACGGAGACCATGTGCATTATACATTTGTATTCATGAATATTTAAGCATATTTGTTCTTGTATTGATTTTGTATGATGCCTTTGGGTGTTTCCTAGCAGGACTCCCTATGTAAACCTAAGTGAGTGACTTACAGGGGGGCAGGGCTGGAGAAATCCATAAATATGTATTTTAAAAAGTAGAGGGTATAGTCAGTGTGTCAACATTTCATTTCCTTGCCGTACTTTCATTCCGTTTCAAAACCTGAATCTTAACCAAATACTAGAGTTCTCTTTTTCCTATTCTTGGACAGTCTGATCTACTCATAAAGATATTTAATGTTCTACGCTGCATAAAATGCACATACTTCTTACTATTTTAAATCTTATTTTCCCAGGCTATGTAATAGTTTTATGTTGGTGTTTTTTTCTTTTCTTATTCACTCATCTCCTATTTTTATTAAATGTTAATCTTGTAAGAAGTTTTAACAACTCTCTGTACAACAGGAGGTACAACAGACTCTCAATTTTCTTGGCTGGAATGGAGATTTGAGGAGCAGCTTCTTCCACTATAGTACTGAGATAAAGTTATATAGCTGGCTTTGTGTTATGCTTCCACTTGGGCTATTATCTTACATTCATATCTTTGTCGTTACCTAAAATAATCCAATATACCCCTGTTTGTGAAAATACTGTTGAAACATAGAATATTACAATCTAGGTGTGAGATCACAGGGTATTCTGAGCCCTGCATGTTGTGTGAATACTGGCAGTGAACTGATATATGACCATTTAGTTTCCTTTGGTTAACACAGAACCTGCATTGTTGTGATGGGTGGTTTCTGCAAATCATTTTAACAGATGGTAAAAGGGAGGTTTGTGCTCTGGTGTCCCTGCATATGATCAGTGCTCAGCTCTGTCTCAGCATCACAATAACAGATGCTCTAGAAACATCTGGCAAGAAAGAATCAGTGAAACAAAGAAACACTGAGATGTTATATATCACCTTCTTGGTTAGTAAGGGCCACATGTAGACAGTAAGTGTGGCCATCAAGGACAAGGGCAGTGATTGTCCCCCTGTACTCAGCACTGGGCACTGGTGAGGCCACAGCTTAAATCCTGTGATATAGATCAGAATCCTGTCACAGCTAAATCCTATGATTCTGGGCCCCTCACTGCAAGAAGGACATTGAGGTGCTGGAGCATGTCCAGAGAAAGGCAATGGAGCTGGAGAAGAGTCTGGAGCACAAGTCTGATGAGGAGAAGCTGAGGGACAGCTGAGAGGACTCAACCTGGAGAAAAGGAGGCTCAGGGGGAACATTATCACTCTCTACAATTGCCTGACAGGAGGGTGCATCCAGGTGGGAGTACAGCTCTTCTACCAGACAACCAGCAACAAGACAAGAGGGAATGGCCTCCAGTGCACCAGGGGAAGTTCAGGTTGGACATCAGGAAGAATTTCCTCAATGAACAAGCAGTTAGGGATTGGAGCAGACTGCCCAGAGAGGTGGTGAAATCACCATCCTTGGAAGTATTCAAGAAATGACTGGACATGGCACTCAGTGCTCTGGTCTGGTTGACAAGGCGGTGTTCAGTCAAAGGTTAGGCTTGATGATCTCAGAGGTCTTTTCCTACCTAATTGGTTTAGTGGTTTCTAGCAGATGTATTTAAGCACACCATGGCAAAGACTGTGCAGAACAAATTCAGATGAGACTCAAAGGGGATAGCTCCTCCAGCTCCACTACTTGATAAGAAAAGTGATGGGAGTTATTTTTAGACGTTTGAGCTGTCAGTAGTGTCACCAGCTACAATATACACGATCTCTTCTCAAGAAGCATACCTGAAAATCTCTGAATTCAACATTCTCTGCAAAGTTGTTCTGTGCTGCGTTACTTGTTCCAGAGATAACAGCTTACTTTTTCTTCTTGGTATGAAAGATGATAGTCTTCACTGCTGAAGGAAAATATATGTATTTTGAAAAATATAGTATATTTCAATTTTGCAGCTTGCCTAAACTAAAATTACGGAGATAGTTTTTCAATTACATTTTCAAAAGAAAGACAAAGAGAATCAGAATAATTCTAAACACTGAAGAAATCTCTTGAACTCTTTCTTCCTAGAATAATCTGTTGACAAACATCACATGAGCTTTTCTACAAGGAATGGAAAATGATTGAGTACAAGTCACATGAGTTTGAACGCTAATTACCAAAAATTGTCTTCATTTCCAAATTTTTTGTTGAAAACTGTCACTTTTACTGAATTTCTTGGGCCTGGTGTTGTATTTGTGTCTAACAGTTGATGATGCAACTGCAGTGAAGTTCTAACTTTCTTAGGTAGCCATGAGAACCACTTCCCTTGTTTAAAATCATTTTTTTCCTGAGCTGTGTTTGGAATGAGCTATCTTTGGACTTTCACTTCTCATTATGCTGCCTCTAGAAGGTTAATCAAGAGTCACAGCTTATGCCTTACACCCACCACTTCTCCTCAGACTCAGCTTTGATCCCTGAACATCCAGTTAGCTCCCGAATTGTGATGATTTCCAAGTATGACATTAAACACAGCAGCTAAAACCTCTGGCTATTTTAATCCTTTATATAGCTAAGACAAAAATTTTCCTTACCTCCTTAGATGTCTATCATCTCCACCATTTACTTAATGAAATTTCATAACAGAATTTGAGTCATTCCTTTCTTATTTATTTTCTTTACTTTGCCTCATGGTAGACTGAAAACTGCCCTTACTCAGATCATGAATATATTATCATTTACCATAGCAAAAGTGCCTTTCAGTGATTAAACCGTAAACAAGATTCCTCAGAAAAGCTGGGAAGAATGATGTACTTTATGCAGCACTTAGTTCAGTGGACACACATTGTCATCAGCTAATATCAGTCAATGACTCGGTACATAAAACTGACTCAGTGTGTAACATTTGCAAAGTCAGGGCCTTACATCTGAAAGGCTCATGCAGATGTAGGATTGTGAAAGTCCACTCATTAGTTTCCTGAGAGGTTGAAATATGTTCACCTCTTACAATGTATTTCAAACTCCATTGAAAATCAAGTGTTGTGAGCAATAGCCTAGGAAGTGCTCCTGCTTTGGTAGGGAGACTAGGAAAATAATCTAATAGGCTTTCTTCCTCAGTAATTTCTGTGATTCTGTTAACTGTGATAATGGGGCTAATTACATAATTTTAAATTAATTAAACCTGTAAACATTCCCTTCTCAAAGTATTTATGTACTCTCTGACAGTCTACTGATAGTAGAAAATGAACTGATTACTTAAATAAAATCTCCTTTTATATGTTTTGTTCAACCGTTTTATCAACATTTCTTGAAATCAGATGAGAATTAACACGAAAATTTCAGGTTCTGAAAAGATGACCTTTTTTTTTTTTTTTCTCTGTTTATGAAGATTAGGAAAGTTTTGCTTTAAGAGAGGCATTGATGCCTTAAAAAAAAGTTTAGGTTTTTAGGTTAGATGTCAGCACAGTACCTCAAAATCTAACACAGTATATCATAATATACAGAATTGAGATAATTTCCCTAAGAATCACAAATAGATAGAAAGCAAAGTTCTTTCCTAGAGAGAAAATTGTAAGTGAAGTCTATCTGAGATGGATTTAGACAGAAAATCCCTATCTTTAGCCCCTTAGAAAGAAATATCTGCTCATATCTTCCCATAGCCTTCTCAGTGTTGAGACGGAGAATAAATGGTGTGCTTTAAGAAGCCCATACCATTTTCTTTACCATTTATGCTACCTTCAAGACACCTTTAATTTAGGTTAAAATATTATGAGAGTTGAAATCCAGATGGTTTGTAGGAAAGTCTGTTTCCTGCCACTGAGTGTAGTCTAGATATTAGTTTATAACTTTTAGTTTGCTTGCTTATTTATGGGCCATCTTCTCTTGATACTTATATTGATTAAAGGTGATTTTGTCTTTTAAAACTATCCAAATTGGTACTTTTTGCATAAATACATTAACTATTTCTTCATCTTTCCAATTTAGTTAATAAGGTTTATCCTCAAGAGTTAATTTATTTTTTTATTTCACAATATAATTTTAAGGAAATTTATATTCACTCTAACTTTGTGAAGAGTTACATACTTCTTGATATTGAATATCATACATCTGATTTTTTAAAAACTTCAAAGGCTTCACAATGGCAGTCAGTATTGAACATTTTAAATACAGAATCACAGAATGGTGAGACAGGAAGGCAGCTTCAACCCCATGTTCAGAGCAGGGTCAGCCAGAGCAGATTGCCTTGGATCATGTCCAGTCAGGTTGTGGATTCATAGGGATGGAGAGTCAAGAATTATTCTTGACTCTTTCCAGTTCTATATGATCTGAAAACCAGCTGAGTATAGACTCTTTCCCATCATCCTGGTTAATGAAGGTGTTAAACAGGATTGAGCTCTGCATAAACTACTTGGGAACATTTATGGGGACCACTTTCCACCTTCTCCTTGTGCTGTTTACCACAGGCAATTTACTATCCACCTTGCTGTCCATTTCTCTAGCCCATGCTTCATCAGCTTGCCTGTGAGGGTAATATGGAAGACAATATCAAAAGCCTTACCAAGGTGAAGATAAACAACATTCACTTCTCCCCTTTCATGAACCAAACCAGTCATCTCATTATAGAAACCTATCAGGTTTTTCATGCATGATTTTCCCTTCATAAATCCAATCTGACTACTCCCAGTCACCTCCTTGTCCTTTGTGTGTTTACAAATGGTTACCAGGATTATTTGCTACACCCTCATCCTGAGGACTGAGGTGAGGTTGATTTACTTGCAGTTCCTTGGCCCTGCCCTTGAAGATGGAGGTGATATTTTCTTTCTTCTGGTCTTCACCAACTTCCCTGGATTGCCATAGTCTTCCACAGATAACTGTGAGGGGCCTCAGTGTCATTGCCCTCAGCACTTGTGAGTGCATCCCAACAGGTTTGAGAGACGTGGGTATATTCAGTCAGGTTAAATGGTCCCTAATTTCATCCTCCTCCACAGACAGTAAGCAGTACTTGCTCCAGACTTTCCTGTGAGTCTCAAGACCTGGGATTCGTGAAGAAATTATTGAGTGGCATCACCTTCTCCATGTCCTTTGTCACCAGGAGACTGCTCCATTCAGCTGAGTCCTTTTCTTGCCGTTGTACCTATAGATTCAGGGGAGGCAGATAACAACACAATAGCCAAGGGCTAGCATGAGCCACGGGCACACCTAACCCCAGTGCTGGTGAAGGTCTGACTCAAGTCATGTTTGGGAGACACTGACAGCTGTAGTCAGCATGCAGGTATGACCACGAGCCCATTTCCTCACTCCATAAACAGTGGAGAGCCCAGGACACCTCAGCTATCCTGGCAGGATCTACCCTGGAGTAGGGACACCTGGAAAGGTTACTGCTCAAGGTTTAGAGATTCCTTCTCTAATCAGACACCCAGTAAGTGCATTGGGAATGAGCACACTGAACTTTGAAATCTTAGCTAAGTGATATAAGGGCTTGATTGTGTACATATAGTCATTTAGACATAAGCCATTGATCAAGTCTGGGAGTAAATCTGGATCCAGCTGCAACTAAACTCCCCTCTGAGGAGATTAGAATGCAAGGAGGTCCTTTCTGAACCTTGTGACTCAAAAGGAGGGGCTCCCTGACAGTTTTGTCTGACCTTGTCGTCAGAACTTGTCAAATCCCTGTCACATTTACCATCAATTTTGATGAATTTCTGTTTTATATCAACAAATACATTGCTGCTTTTCTCTCACCAGAGAAGTGCATCACTCCATCCAAGACACTCCCACAGTCCTAAACCTGCAGCATGCACACTCTCTCAGAGTTGGGTTGAGACCTGTCCCCAAACACGTCAGGTGGCAACTGGCTCTCTCTGTTAGGAACGCAAAGCATTTTAACCAACTTGTTTAAAGTATAGTTTGCTTGGATGTGGTGTAAAAAGCTGCTTCAGGTGTTAGCTCTTACACAAAACCCAAAAACAACCAATGATTTACTTTTTCATACTAGTTCAAGCTTCCTTGGATTCTAAGTCTTACCCATACTTTTATAAGGCTTCAGCAATGTGGCTTCACAACTACTTGCCTTTTTTATTCTAGCTCTCCACTAACATGTTTTACTAGAAATATTTCAAAAGCAGTAGCAGAAAGAGGTCAGGACCCATTATTTTTTCTATAATGATATTATGGGAGAAAGAGATTCTAAGAATCTCCCATTAAAGCACAAATTGAAACAAAAACTAAAGTAAACAAAATCAGGACTAATTCTCAAGTGTGCCACAGAATAGGAAAAATATCCAATTTACATGTGTTTCTGGAAGAAAATAATTCCTTTATTGAACAGTTTGAACTTGACAAAATTATGTCTGATTCTAAAAATAGAGGAGAAAGATAAAATAAAAAATAGTGTCTGCCTGCTCTTCCCCTTTCGTATGACTGTGGCTGAACTTCATGACATGTTGCAGCACACTTTTGCACCTAAGCAACATTTGCAAAATGCAAATAATCTAATTAGGGAAATATCTACAAAACCACATTATTGAAGATAAGGGGAAAATACTTGCAAATTAATGTATTATCAAGCTCTTAATTTTTTCTTTCCACCTATAATACTAAATATAACTTTGCCATAATCACTTGTTACCATAAATCAAGGGAAGGCTCATTTTCTACCTTTGCAAAATACCAGGAAGCTGCAATGATTGTCAACTTGAACTTGTCTCGAATTAGCAAAATGTTCACAGTGTTTTGGACCAACATGTAGCCTTTATTACATAAGCTGCATTATTTTCTCATTAGTTTTCCACTAGATAACTTTTCTTGTCCTGAAAGAAATTATCTTTATATAACGATTTCTTTTACTACTTACACATTCTGATTTAATCTTTTGATCATGCATGAAATTACTCTGTCCTCACTGCTAAAAAAAAGTATGATACCCAAAACCACTGTAAGCCTCAAAGAAGATGACATTATTATTTTTTTTTTTAATTTGGATTTAAGATTTTATTTTGATACTTGTTTTCCATGTTTGTTGATATACTATATTTTAATAGCATTTGCTGACTAGCTCTGGGATTTTAAAAAGTGCCTTTTAATTGCATTTAAGTTGTTTAACCATTCAGGCTATTTTAAGTATAACTGCTTTGTAAGCTTTTTTAATTCCTGTCTTCTGCCACCATTCATTTTGCTTCCTTTTAATATTTTGTGACTAAATAGAACATCCTTCTCTTGCCAAACACAGTGAAAACAGCAGGACCCTATACTGGTGTTTGCAGTTCCATGTGTGACACGTACATCCATTTTTGCTTGTTTCTTCTCACATCATTTTTCTTTATTCCTCAAGGCAGCTCTTTATCCTCCTAAACTGCATGTATCTCCTGCAGTACCAGATGGCCTTGATAAAAGTCATCTTTGGGTGGTCAAGTAATAAGAGAGATTTTATAATGTTTCTTTGAAGGCTGTACATTCTGTCCAAAATTTCTCTGACAAATCCTATGTATCACTTGCTCATATATAACTGTTCTGTTTTGTCACCAAGGTATTTCATGAAACCATCCTGAGAAGCCTTAAACAGTGTTACTGTTCATTCTTCTTTGTTTGTTTTTTTTTCCTTTACTCAGCATTATTTTGCTTTTCTTATTAAATTCCAGACTGGGATGTGTGTTATTTGAGGTTCTTCTAGTGATTACTTCATATTAGGAAGGCTCACACCTTATGCATTGGGCTTCTGCTGTTCTATACTGGCTCTTGTTGATTTTAGTGTCTTCTGTAGATATGTTTCCTTTTCAAAATCGTTCTGTTCTTTTCCTCCTTTTCATGTAATGCTATGTTCCTTCAGGCTTTTGCTCTTGTTCTGATTGCTTTTGCTCTTGTTCTGATTTGGTGTAAGTATTTCTCTGGTGTCAGTTCTCTCTTCAGCCTTTTTTCCTCCTATGAGAATGCTCAAGGAACAGTTCATGTAAATAGCCTGTGGTGACAGGCACCTCTACCAATAAATTATCCCTAATGTCTCTTAAAGCGTTATCCACTGCAAGAGACTACCTTCCTCCTTAATATTCTTGCAGCAATAATACTTCATTTTTGGCTTCACATTTCCCTAAAATTATTTTTTCATTCCTTTGGCCTCATTCTATAAACTCCCCATCCTTTTCTGCGCTTGAAGTATTTTGTGTTTTATGTTTCACGCTTTATTCTCTTTGTATTAAAATGGTACCCTTGCACTTCAGTAATACCTTTTATGTGAAGACCTATATGCTTTATAATAACGAATGAGTTAAGCTCTGTTATGGAAATTGCACATGCCAGCAACTGGAAAAGGGTTTGTCTCCACATTTCTTCATAAGCCAAAAGAGTGATTCCTTTCTGAAAGGACTTTTTATTAATAGCACTACAGCTCGAGCTGGGTGCTCCCAAATAGGGACCCCACATAAAAAATCCCTGGGCAATTATATCCCCACAGTCTGAATCCTCCATTCCAAATGTAAAATTTTGTACCAGTAATAATAGTAAGGTCCAGGGTCCCCTTGTTTTTTATCCGTTTGATTTGTTTCCTGTTTGGTTACTAAGCAGTTGCTAAGTGGTTGTCTCCTTGTACAATATCACAGCCCCTCAGGTCAGCTTCTCCAGCTAGTTATTCAGCACGTTGGAATACTCTTTTTACAGTTCATACACCACAATCTACAAGCTTTGCCTACTCTAGCTATTGATGTTTAAGCTGCTGGCTTTGTCTGCTCTGGCTATTATTAATCTTTAAGCTGCTAGCTCTAAGTTTCAATTAACTTTTTCTACAACAGCTCTCAATATATTCTAAGTAATGCCTGTAATTTCTATATTAGTTAGAGGAAACTGAGGCACTGGAGCAAGCCAACTCACTTCTTGGAAATAAATGTGAAGTCTCAGACAAGCTGTAAGAAATGTAATTTTGTTCCCTGGGGTTTTTTGGGGGGCTGATTTCTTGGTATTTTTTACTGGTCTGCTTATCACAACATGCTTCTCCTACAAATAAGGTTTGAATGCAGTTATTATTTTCTCTTCATTCACTGATAGTAGCCCCTATGACTAATATGTGTTTTGCCACTTAACCTTGCAAACCTATCAGAAAGGAAGGAGAACACATAAATAAAAGCTCTTTCAAGCTCTTTATATTGTGACCTTCCTCATACTCAGTATAATAGCACATCTAGTACAAGATAGTCTTCTGGGTACGTGTTGCGTTCATATATTTTTTCATAAAATGAAAACTCAAAATCTAGAAATAATAATTGATATTATATTCCCTTCTGTGCATGTTTGTCACACTGGAATTTTTAGTTTTGTGATGACAATTACATTTCAAGGCTGTATTGTGGGCATATGCAGCACTGTCAGACTGACGTTCTGCTGGTTACCCCTTAAAATGCTTGTTTTGCTGAAATCTGTAATATAAAAATTTCTGAGTAGAGACCACATTACTAAAACATTAATTAAATTGACAACCTTACATTAATATGCATGTTTTAACCTTGCAGTAATATATAGGTCTTTTGGTTTCAAAAATTTTAATGGCCATGTTCAGCATTGTGTAATGTGATTTTGCACTTCTTATGGTATGTATTTGCGCTTGTTTTGACGGAGATAGAGATTTTTTTTCCGAATTAGCTTTTACTATTTTGATTGTGTTCAAAACTATTGGCACAGGGTTGTTTAGCTACAGTTGAGCAGTGCTTGCACAGTGTGAAGGCTGGGGGCACACTAGAAGTTGAGTGGGGACATGACCAGGACAGATGACCCCAGTCACCAGTGGGATATCCCAGATCCCATGGTGTTGTACATGAAGTTAGGAAAAGATGGAAGAAGAACGGCATATTTGCAGAGATGGCATTTGTTTTCCCAAGCCACCATTAGGTATGATGGGAGCCTGTTCTCCTGGGGATGACCGAACACCTGCCTGCTCGTGGGAAGGGGGGAATGAATTCCTTGTTTTGTTTTGCTTGTAGGCATGACTTTTCCTTGCCCTATTAAACCACCTTTTTCTCAACCCACAAGTTTCCTCCCCTTTGCTCTACAGATTCTGTCCCATCACACCACCGGGGGGAAAGTGTATAGGTGACTGTGTGAGGTGACTGTGTGAGGTGTAGTTGCTGGCTGGGGTTAAAGACAGTCCTTTTTTGGCTTGCAACATGGAGCTCCAAGATAGCAGATTTCAAGGTAACAACAGATTTGGTCAAAGTGTGCCAGATCATATGCAGACCTGTCATTGCTGCTTACGTTTTAATTGACAGGCTCCTGTGCCTGCAATGGGGCTTGCTCACCTTGCCCTGTATTCCAGTCTAGTCTTCATTAGTGGCTCTGCTCTTATTTTACTGCTTACTGTAGTGCTCTGCTGCTTCTTATTTCATTGTGGGAGCATTTTGGTAGCAGCAGTGGCCGTGCATCTGTCTGGCACGTGGCCAAGGCATAACCACTGCTGCTTTGCTGCTGCACTGGGCAGGCTGGAACTCCAGTGTGACCTTGGGTCAATAGCATGGTGAGCTGTGGGTGAGGAGGACACTCTGGAACACATGTGGCTGTGAATAAGAACGCAGTAAAGCAGGTTTATCTCCAAGTGTCTGTGCCAGTCACAGCTCTGCAGAGCAGCTATAGCTCTGGAGAGGCCGGCTCGCAGATAAGGCTCCACTAGGACCCCTAAGGGACTGCAGTCTCCAGATAAGTCCAAGATGAAGTGGGGGAAAAAGGAGGAGTCCATTCCAGTGTAGAAAGCTATGATCTGGTCCAAAGGGGACAGGGGGTGGAGATGGTAATGAAAATGCCTTCAAATTGTTGCAATCCAGGTTTTGAGCGGCATGTTATGGAAATTACATTTACGCAGGAGCCCCTTGTTGCTAGCCAGGCTGGGAACAAGGGGAGGAGTGCATCACAATGTTAAACAGCTCAAAAGAACCAGAGGTGGAGATTGTAATGGAGATATCTTTAAACTATTGTAAGTAATGATTTGAGTTGCTTGTTATAGGAATTATTACAGCAACATCACCTGAACAAGTGGAGGACAAACCTTAAAAGAAGCAGTGCAACTGCAGCAGTGACCTGACCTGACCTGACTTTTGTGCCCAAAGGTGTCTTATAGCAAAGACCCTTTATGTATCTACAGAAAATTTGAACCAATACCTTGCTCTTTTTATTGTCACATATTGACCATTGGAGATTTTACCCAATATGTAAGATCCTTCAGATCTCTGCATGCATTTACAAATGCCAGGTCTACTCAATTATGAAACATGATTCTATTTCCTGCCAATTCATTGATGTCTTTGGAGAGCTATACTTCCCTGCTTTAATGGAGTCAGTGCCTGTCTCCACATCAGAAACAGTACAAGGAGAAAATATGAAGTGCTGCTTTTATAAATTTTAACTGCTCTTCTCAGTTATATAATTTATTTTTTTTATTTGCCTGAGAAGAATGCCCTTCATTTTTTGCAATAAATACTGTTCTCTCAAAATTGTTTACGTTAAAATGTGTCCTTTGGAGAAGCAAGTATGAAGGAAAGACAAAAAAACAAGTTATGTTAATGTTTGTGGGAGTTCTCCCAGTCAAAGCCTCACTATGGCACATCATGACATAAAAGACCACACAAAGTAACAACCCCTGACACAAGGTGTTTATGATTAGCAAATATCATAGAGGCTTGATTTTGTCATCCCTATGGATTAAGAGTCTAATCAAAACCCACATAAGTATAACTTTACCTCAGGATGAATCAGAGCAGCAAAATGTAACTCAGCTCTTTCATTTCCAGACAAAGACCTTCTGAAAAAATGACAAGGAAAGGAGAAGAAAATGCTCTTGTGAAGAGATATCTAATTTTAGTGGTGTGACTGAATAGTCATTTCAACTACTAACTGAATAGCTGGATTCAGCTGAAGTAATAGGAACTGGGGTCCTCAATGCAGGATTGTGGTATTCCCAGCTGGAGATGTATAGGGAGGATGTGAATTGCACACAGATAATAAATTTTAGTGATGTATACTTATACAGCACAAGCTTAAACATATGCAAACACATTAAAAACTGAATGTGAAATCTGCAAAAGAAGAGGAGAAACAAAAGTTGCAAGGCTTAGTCCTCATATTCCCATCTATATTAGCTTGCTATATTCCCCTAAGCTTGAAAGATAAATTGTAATAAAGAGTATCTGCTATAAAACCAAAGAAAAATACAAGGTCCTATAGAACAGAAAAAGAAACATGAACTATAAAAGATAAAAGAACTTACCAATCTTTAATCATGTCCATTCTGAAAGAGTCAATACTTGCCTATGCTGGAGTCTTCCCCTTGTTCACTAAACGTATTAACAACTTTTCAAGGACAACATAAATCAAAACCCAGCTAACCCATGTAATCCACAGGTAAGTTTTAGTGTGAGTGTAGAGTTTATACACTAAGTATAGATCTGATTGTGACCTTTGATGTAGGAAATAGTTCAAGTTCCCTTATTGTGCCTATTGTTTCTTGAGCAAGAATCTTATGCCATCAAATTCTCTGCCAGACCAGGGCAAGCAATCCCCAAGGCCACTGATCTTGATGATGTTTTCTCAATCTTGAATTAGGAATGGTTTTTTTGCACTGTGTCTCTTTGAAGATAGATCTCAATATCTCGTATATTCAAAGGTGAAGACACATTATTATAATTCCCTTCCAGTTAGTTTGTACCAGTATCTCCCCTGTTATGATCATCTTTCCTGATTTAAAAANGGTGTATAAAAAAAAAAAAAAAAAAAAAAAAGAAAAAGGGAGGGCTCAACTTCTCTGTGTGTATCGTTGATCAAAACTGTTTAGTGAGGGTACACCAGTCTTAGAAAAAATGCTTGATTTATGTTCTTCCTTTTGAGAATTAGGACAGTATGAAGGAAATTCTTCTGTTGCAACATGTACTCAAAATGAATCATTCTGTCCTGTAACAGACAGACACAAAAGAGTATCTAAATGCATTGCATTTTCTTCCCCTCACTTCTCTATACAGTTTTTCTGACACCAGCTTCCATACAGGTTTTTTACTGCCAAAAAGAAAATTCACAAAACCATGATCTTCATGGAATGCAGTTTCTCTTTCAGTCAGTGAACACTTTGCTGCTTTTAATATTTTCAAGCCTTTGGCAACCACCTGCTTTGTTTGTGTGTTGAAGATAATTGTAAGAAATAAACATTCAGCACATAGTTCGGGGAATTCAACAGATCATTCCTATGACTGATACCCAAAGTGTCCTTAAAACAAGGTGCAAAAAATACTTGTGATGGAAAACAACATCGGAGTGACGGACCAGAGAACTTTCCTGGAAATGACCCCAGCAGTCAGAGTTCTGCTTTTCTTATTCGGGCATTTAATAGCAAACATCTTGCAGCAGTTTCTTTTTCTCCTTCTCACCTCCACTAATCTGGGATTTGATTAAATTTATTGCTTTATGTTTCATTACTCTCCTGGATTAGAAAAATTTAGCAGAGCAGTAAAGTTACTCACATATGTGCTGGTATGGGTAGTTAACTTCAATTACAGGGCATGTAGTTCCTGATAAGCAGGCCAGACACAAACAGAGGAATTTAGTTTTAATGGGCAATTTTATGTTTTCTTCTTCTTTCTTTCCCTTCAGAGGATAAAACTATCCTTGCAAATTTAACCACAATCTCTAGGTTGGAAGTTGAAGCAAAAAAAGAACAACTTTTATTGGAGTATTCCTCAGCAGAAAGGTAGTAGGGGACAAATTACACAATACAATAGGCAAACAGAATTCTCCTAAAATTGTTCATTGCATAAATGAACAAGTGTCTTTTTTTTTTTTCCCCTACTTTACATTAATTTATATTCAGTGAACTTAAATAACCACCCATTTGCACAAATCTCAGTAGGGTAATGGACCATTTGACAAGTAAGACACGAGCATTTAGGGTTGGTTCCAGCTTTTCCATAGGTCAATATGATTTTTTTTTGCCAATGTGTGTATATTATAATTCTTTTTTACAGGTGTAAGGCTTCTAATGGGTATTGTTAATTGAAATGAACAGTTGTTATTTCAATTTTGTGTCTTTTACAGTGAAACATCATTCTTAAGTCAATGTTTTGGGCAAAGCTTATCACAAGTAAAACATTTGCTAATAGTATTACTTTCCCTCTCTTTAATTTGTCGATTACCAAAAATGTTTTTCTCCTTTAAAGAATTAAAAAATAGCCTCAGACTTAGTTGCAATTTGACTAAAAATTCAGACTCTCATTGTATAGTTGAAAAAAAGTAATTTGCTGTGATTTACTTCATCTCAGTAAAGATATTAATATTCATAAAAGTACCAAAATCTTATTATGAGAAAAATATCTATACTTTTAAGAGACACAAATAAAATGGTAGTTTTAGAATGGCAGCAAGAACCAGAAAATTACAGATGAAGACAGACATTAAGTTTAAGACTTAAAATTATGAGAAAAGAATAAATAGAATCAGACTCATAATAATGTACCATTACTGCAAATATGTCAAATTTGATCTAGTTGAAGCTACTGTCAAGATATTTTTGATCTCAAGAATTCCTCTCTGTGAGTATGAATGTGGATGTTACTTCACTGACATCCTGTGAATTTCTTTGTTCTTTGTTTTTCATCAGAAATAGTGTCCAGTGTCCTTCTTGTGCAGTATATGAAAGCAGAAATAGGCTATAGCAAATTATTTCACCTTATGATATTTGAAACGTAGGAGAATGCTGTGTTCTAGCATTCAGTGAGACACAAGAATGCAATTTCTTCTTTGAACAGAACTCTGGAGTGCTTGGTCATTCTGGTTTTTAAACTATTGCTCCCCCAGGTAACCTCTAAGTAGTCATAACTTCATCATTAGGTAATCACTACTTAACATAATCCTCTTTGGTTTAGACAGGACTATTTCATCATTAAACATACTTTTAATTTTTTTTATAGACCAGTTTACTGCTGGGTAGTTTACTGCAGGTGCTTTTAGACAACAGAAATGTCCTGGTATTGGGTAATACACATATTTTGAAGTAAGACAGTATAAAAGACACTATGACACTATTTGCATGTTGTAGAATAATAATAAACAAAGATAATTCTTTCTTGCCCAATTTTCTAAAACTATTTGGCATAAAGTTTTGCTAAAGATGAAAATTTAAGATTTTTTTCTAATGAATGAATCTTTTGTGTAAACAAAAATATCTGCAATTATCAGGTTTTTTTTTTGGTTTTTTTTAATTAATATTGGATGTATGTCAGATTATCTACTGCTGATTTGGAGGTTTTTTTGAGCCATCCATTGAGTTGGGCACTGGTTCATAAACAGAAGAGTTAAAGGGAAAAAAATTTCTGTTCTGCTGTAAAAATTCTGATGTTCCTACATCAAACAATATTTTAGATGTTTCTAAATTCACTAATTTTTAAAATAATTAGGAAAAAAAGCAAAAAAGCCTTCAAAATGCTTCCACCTAATGCAGAGCACAGCAGCTGTTATTTATACGCTACTGAATAAAATTCATGGAACCACTTTCTTGTATTTGCTAGTCAGGAATATGGCAGGCTCTCTGTAGCCTTCGTAAAGCTCTTAGTAAACTAATTAAACTTTGAAATGATCCCTTTTTAAGTAGAAAAGGGAAGACAACACGATCTCCACCAGCCCCTTGCAACCTACCTGGTTTACGACTTCCATGATCTGCAACTGCATCTCAAGCAAATCCCAACGCCACTGTCCAAGCCAGAAACAATCAAAAAAACAGTAAGGGGAATTATCTGATGAACAAGATCTAGACCATGGCACTCTGTATTCCAGGATTAAAACTCATAAAACAGTCAACAACAATTAGAATCAAATGCAAAACTCATTTCCTTGGTTAGATGTTCAAGGATGCCTCCTTGCTAAGCAGGAAGGTGCACATCCATCTGTTAGTCTTCAAGGAGACGTGAATCTCCTCTCCTGCTTTTCAGGCACGAGGACAGTGAGTATTTTTACTCAGTCATTGAAGAGTCATTGGCCTCTCAGTGTATGACTGGTAGAATACACAGGGAATTGAAATACTTGCACTAATTGAATTGTAGTCCCTGAAGTGAAAATATTGCAGCTGTTCTGTGTTCTCATAGTTTGCTAAATACTTTGACTCTTTATTTTTCTTTCATATCCTCGTGAAAATACTCTTTTTCCTAGATCAGTAATTCTTCTATTTGCAAATGCTGATATTCAATTGCCATGTCAATTTGGTATTTAAGGTGGTATAGGTATAAAACTACAGATGTACAACCTCACAGTTAACTGATTACATAAATTATTTTCAGCAACATCGTAAAAACACAAAGAAAAGGAGAGTATTTGCTTGGATTTCTCTCTTTGTCTTCAAAATGGTCTTAAGGATTGAGGAACTCTCATAGAATGACAGCTCTGTTAACTTTCAGAAAAAGGGAAAGGAAAAGACATCCTCTTAGCTGTGCAAATCTTATTCACTGAGAATAGGAAAAATATTTGAAATCACATTGAACAACTACAGGAGGTTTTATTCGATCACAGAAAGATAAATCTAAATCTGTATTTTCAAATCCCATTTAGACAAAAAATCAAAACACTGATCCAAAAAAATTCCATCAAGTAGTGACAAAACAAGGGATAATAGCTCCAAAATTAAATAGAATAGGCTTAGACTAGACATTCAAAAAGGAAAAATGCCAGTAAGTGTGGTGAGACACTGGAACAGGTTTTCCAGAGAAGCTGTGGATGCCCCATCTTTGGAAGTGTCCCAGCACAGATTGCATGGGGCTCTGAGTTGGGTCCCTGTCCATGACAGGGGTGTGGAAATGAGATGATCTTTAACGTTCCCTTCCAATCCCAGCCATTCTGTGATTCTATGATTCTATGATCCAAGTAGAAATGCTGAAGGAAGGGCAATGAAATATCCAGGAAGGATTCAGTGTCACTGTATCATATATTACCGTCAGGTTTGTAGTTTTTGAGACAATATAAATAAATGTCATGTGAGGACTAGAAAGTTTGGCTTGAAGTCATACGTAATATTAACGAGACTGGTAAATAAAGTCAAAATATTCATTGAAACACCTTGAAAAAATGTTAACATTGTGGCTCTTTAAGTTTTTTAGAACTCTTTTTGTCTTTTTTTGTGCTAAAGGTCTGTTGCAGCATGTGAACTGGAAATGTACTGTGCATCACCACGACACTTTCTACATGTATCAGTTCCTGCCTGTCTGCTCTTGTAATGGGGAATAAGCACAAACTTCTTGCATCCTCAGGCCATTAGAAAGTTTTTTTAAAAGACCATACTCCAGTTCAGTAGCCATGTTAGCACAGGGAATGATAACTGGAGGCAGAAAAATATTTTAAGTACCCAGCTAATGTGAAAGTCTGGCCAAAATATAATCTGCAGTAGTATAAAAATAAAGAGCAAACATAGACTGCAATCATATATAGAAGGTAAAATATATTTTTATGGGTATCTAAGGATGTTAAGGCAACAGAATTATAAAAGGTACTATCAAGGAAAATACCAAGAGAACAACTAGCAAATTTTAGCCAAAAAAAAAAAAAAAAAAGAGAGAGAAAATGGAAGAATAATGCATAAAATTAAGGCAAATAGAATAAGACATGGATATCAAGGGTCAAACCAGAGAGTGTCCATTAGCTCTTATCAAAGAATCACCCTGAAAATAGGGGTTTTTGAACAGTAATACATGTAACACAGATAAAGCTGATGACCCTACCCCTAAAAGCAAGCTGAATCACTACTTTGGTAAGAGATATCTCGCAAGAGCAAACAAAATTAATTGGATAGAGGTTCTGATATCTCATAATTTTCCACAAGGCTCTCACAAACTTATTGTACAACTGGAGCTATAGACAGTCTGTTGAGCATTTCTAATACATAGTATGATTTGCCTAAATCAAAGAGTCATTTGTTCTTCTTTGCCATTCCTTTTCTTTTTTTTTTTTTTTGTTATAATTTCAAGTTTTCCTGGAGCTTATTAATAATTACTATTATTTAAATTCACCATGCATAAAAAATGCAATTCAAGAGTTCATACTGATCATTTTTATGACTGTTTGAAATTTCACAAGGATGCTATTAGGAAGAAAAAAGAGAAGAAACACTTTCATGTTTCCCTTGCTTAAATGTTTTCAAGTAGAAATTTAGTCAGCAATTAATGTAAATGAAAAACCAGAACTCCTCCTAACACCCTCTCTGGCTGCTGTCTCTGGCATCATGGAAGTCACTCAATAGGAGGAAAACTTCTTGAGGCAACCAGGATGCTGAGAGAAAGGAAAATACTATGGAAAGATTTGAAGAATTTTTTGTATCTCTTGCCCTGTTACTGGACAGTGTTGAGAAGATTCTGGCTTCATCTTCTTTCCTGTCCTACATGACATACTGATAAAATCCCCCCTGAACATTCTCTTTCCAGGCTGAATCCTCACACTTTTCTCATCCTCCCCTTGTATATTAGATGCTCCAAGGCCTTAATTATCTTTGTGTCGCTGTGCTGGACTTACTCCAGCCCCTTCCTCTATCATTTGTGCTGGGGAACCCAGTGCTCCAAATGTGTCTCATTTACCATCTTTTCCACCAACACGGATACTGCCAAGACAAAAAAATCATTTTTACATCAGTAGTACCCTGGATCCAAAGTGGACAATGCCACAAGAGATTCTACTCTGTGTTTCCAAACCTCCTCAGCAGATCTTGATCCCCTATAATTCTGTGAGCAGTGGGAGCAGTCCAGTTCTAAATCAGTTTTGGTTATGTTCTGCTGAGTTCCTAAACGTAAGAAACAAACAGAAAATAAAATAAAAAAAAGGGTATTTTTATTATTAGTCCCTTATGTAATATTTTCCTTTATAACTCTCCTTCTGAAAAATATTGATCCTTCCCAACTCTCCACCCTTTCTTTTTTCTATGAAGTACAAGTCAGCACAGCACTACATTCAGCACACTGATTCTCTTGCTTGTCAAAAACATGACTGATGATTTCATCAGTGTTATTGGCACAGTTGGTGCAGAAAAAGGATCTCTTAGCTTGTTTTCTCTGATAATCTTGCTTCTTCTGCAGGAATGTAAATATTCTGTGGAATCGTGCTTCGTCCATGGCAAATGTGAGATTTTTAAAATGTTCTTTTTGTTTTAAAAGAATGTATCTAGAACTCAGAGGCTTTTACTCATAAAGCTGCAGGAGAGAGAGAATTTTGAAAATATTGTTAAATGCCTGGTCTAAAGAAATTGCTGGAAGGATGGCCTGAAATTATTGTCTGAGAATGTCTCATTTACTCTGCTTCCAGCTGTTCTGGGGCATAACTACCACTGTGGAATTGTCCAAGTTTCAAGAGCCTGAATACATGCATGGCCATCATGTGTGCCTGAAAACAGGAACTGAATCACCTAAAAAATCTGACTTTGCGGACATCATTTTCAACTACTTCAGTAGAAAGTGATCTTTATGCTTTCTCGGGCTCTAAGAAGGTTGAGGTCTGCTCCCATAAAAATCAGGAAACGTTAGGCCTTCACATATTTAACGACTGTTTTCCAGATGGACTTTCTCAAGTTTTCAGCTTGTTACACATAGATCTGTGGAAAAGGTTTCTTTGTGCAATAAGTATCCCAAATGCCAATGCTCCCAAACAAACATTTGAAATACGTTATTCATGCAGTTTTAAAAATGTGTTCAAATCTTACCTCTGTTAAATTCTCTGTTAATTTACCTCTGTTAAATTCTCTTTCAAAATGTATTTTTTTACTCCTTGTTATTTAACTGTAACTACGTCTACACAGAGAAATTTAACATAAAAAAGGCATAAGCAAGTGTGTTGCAAACACAACCATTATTATTTTAGATAAGTGTGATTTCAGTACATTTCTCAGCAATGTATGTAAGTACTGTTGGTTGTTTGCTTTCCTGTTTTTGAGTTAGATATCTTTTAAGCGAGCTTTTCCTTGAGCAAAAAATTTTTAGTGCCCTACAAGATTTATTGTTCCATAACTACTGTTCATGGTATACCAGACTGTTAATGTGGGTAATAAAAAAAATTAAATCTTGAATGGCTGAGAAACTCTGGAAAAATTATGTATCTCCTAAGAAAAATCCTACTTATGTATCTATGTACTTTGGACAACATAGATTAGCTTAAAAATACAGTATTTTTTCCTCCTTTTAAGACAAATTTCTTAACACTCTGACATTTGCCAACTCAAATTGTTATTTATTGGAAAACAGTCATTGTTTACTTTGAAAATCTGAGCAAGGGAGCAATGAAAAAAGAATTTTCTGTTCTGCTTAGTGGTCTTGTAAGTTTTAAATTTTTGCAAAAAGACAATTTATATTTTTTTTCTTAAGTTATGGAAGATGTGTGGTATTGCAATCTAGTTTTGAAGTCAGTTGAAAGGTGCCTATGGCAGTTCTTAAAAAAAATTACCTCTGGGTGAAAAAATAATTCACTATAAATCAGAAGTTCATTCTCGTGTAGTAGTGTGCTTAATTCTTTCCCTTACTAAGATTTACAACAGATAGAGAAGGAGAATGAAAAAGCATGTTACAAAGACAGGAAGAAAAGCAGGTGAGATTAGTAAATTGGGATCACCTCACTTAGAAAAGATATAAGAGAATGTTTATTCTTGAAATACAGCATGTAGAGAAACTAAACTGAGCACTCTAATCTTTCAAAACCCATCAGATGTAAAACTAATGGAAGAAAATGTTGTGTAACCAACATGGTTAACCTTTGAAACCACTTGCTGTATCAATATGCTTGAAGATGTCAAGAGCTCAGAATATCTCATTAAAGCAGCAGATGTCTCCTCATGAATAAGAGCTTCTGAAGTTGTAGGTCTGAAATTGAATTAAAAGATAAGTGTGAGTATAAATTATGGGGTTTAGATCACATGCTTTCATAAAAGTTTTGTGCTAAAACCCTTTTTTTTTGAGTTTCTATCATTATTTATTGGTTGATCTCTTCTTGAAATCAGAGCTAAGCACTTTCATCATGACCATTTTGAGAATTAGAGTTGTGGGCAATTAGATGATTCTTTTATCACTTGGACAAATGAATAAACTCAAAATTATGTGTTCCCTTTCCCCCAGACCTACTATTGCATATAAGTAAGGATGTATTTCTAGGTCCTCCATAAAGGTTTCACTGACTATCGACAGTCCTTGCTCACTTGTATCACATATAAGTCAGAAATTTCCCAGTTCCAATGAAAGGGGAACAGTGATAACTGATAGTCAGATAGCTCTGAACCCCAGATATTCTAATCTGGGCAGTACTTAAAATGTACAGCTTATATCATAGAATCACAGAATCATAGAATGGCCTGGGTTGGAAAGGACCTTAAAGATCATCTCACGGGCAGGGGCACCTTCCACTAGACCAGATTGCTCAGAGCCTTATCCCACTTGACCTTGAACACTTCAAGGATGGGACATCCACAACCTGTGCCAGGGCCTAACCAGTTAAGAATTTCTTCATACTATCTAATATAAACCTGCTTTCTTTCAGTTTGAAGCCATTCCCCCTTGTCCTGTCACCCAGGCACTTGTTAACAGTCTCTCTCCATCTTTCCTGTGGGCTCCCTTAAGGCCACAATCAGGTCACCCCAGAACCTTCTCTTTTCCAGGCTGAACAATCCCAATTCTCTCAGCCTTCCCTCACTGCTCCATCCCTCTGATGCCCTTGGTGCCTCCTCTGGGCTGGCTCCAGCAGGTGCCTGTCCTTGCTGTGCTGGGAGCCCAGAGCTGGGTGCAGCCCTGCAGGTGGGGTCTCAGCAGAGCTGGGCAGAGGGGCAGAATCCCCTCCCTGCCCTGCGGCCCACGGGGCTCTGGGTGCAGCCCAGCACACGGGGGGCTCTGGGCTGCAGGCACACATTAGCACCTGATCTCTTGCTTCTAGACCACCCACAACACAACACAGAACTGTAATCCAAAGGTATCCATAAACTTCTTCCCTTTATGTCTAATTTAACATGCAGTAGGTCACCTTACTTTGGTCTTCAGTTTTGTATGTTTTTAGTCTTTGCTCTTAGTGAAAGCATGGATGGCTCAATAAGGGTGATTTAAATTTTCTTCTGCATGTCTCTGAAATTCATCGGGATTCAAAGCACTGCAGGGAACAAGTTTCACAGTCACAGAACAGCAGCTGAGAAAGGTTTGTGTTTTGCACACACAACCACTTTAAAAACAACTGCTCTTCAAATTCTCACCATGTAGCAACCATTCTTTACTATTCCACATGCTGAAATAACTTCTGCACGTCTTAGCTCAGGCCAGAAAATCTTGTTGTCTCTTCTTCAATGCTTCACTACTAAACATTTCTTGAAGGTCCCTTCAATTAAATTGCAATAAACCAGTTATTATTACTTGTATCATCTGGTAATACGGTTCATGGAGGAATAGTTTTCATTGAAGAGATGGTAACAAATGGCTAGGGGGACTTCAGTAACTAAAACCAGCTTTTTATACTTTTCAGTCATGAAGGTGAAAGTTCTAATAAGTTAAGGAAATGTAATTTATGAAACACCGTTTGGTAGCATTCATAATATTCCCAAGTTGGGAAAACAAACAAACAAACAATAAAAACCCCACCATCTTTGCTCTGGAAATTGTATGAAATAAACCACTGCTAACTGATAGGAAAGAAGGGAACTACCATGAAAAAGTCTGCTCATAAGTACCCATAAAAGAGAAAAAGTACACAGCTGCCATGTTTCTGAATATGTAGACAGTTATATTAGAGCCAGCTGGAGCATCTTAGCACTGGCAGTCTCATTCTCAGGTAAAATAATAAACATGTCCATAATCCTGCCCAAATATCGGTATCTGATAGTGATGGGGTAATAACTGTTGCTGGTTCATGGTTTTTGAGTGACTGATCTGAGAAGAGGAATAAAGTCACACATATAGAAATGTGGGAACGTGGAACATAAGGAAATCTGCCTCCAGAGTCCAGAGAAGTTAACTTGTCTCATCTCTCAAATGCTGCTTTTGCTGCAGCAGACACAGAAGTGTACAATGCCTCCTTCAGACGTATAAATTCAGCGTATTGATTTCTTCGTCAGCACAATGTTTTATATTGTAACCAAATTAGCACACTGTACTTCAAGCAACCTTGCTATCTCCAAAATTTAAGCAGCTGTCTTTTCCTGGACAAACATATTTTACGTTTGTCCTTGCCATTATTCAGTTCCAGAAATGATACAGAGAATTATCCTCTATGCACAAAATCTGTGAATCTCTTCTTAGTATCTGAATAATTTCGGGTTTGTTTTAAGTTTCTCTAGCATAAAGGAGAGTTCTTTGTCTAAAAGTGACTTGAAACAGAGTGGAAACAATGGGTTTGTCTCTTTCTCATAAAATGCTTATCCAAAATGATAGTAATTTCAGATCTTTATGAAAGTTACGTGTTTATGAAAGTCCCTATAAGATGATAAGAATTTGAAACATAAATGTGATGTAAGCATTTATGAAACTCTTTTGTTTATTGTGCATCATTTCCTCACCACAATAATGCTGCTGTTCACTGTTGTATAATTTATCTTAGTGCCACTTCAATTGGGCTTGCAGTTTTCATAGGAAAGCATCCTAGTTGGGATAATTACTCACTTTGGAGATGATCAGCAATTTGGTTCATAAGCACCTCTGAAAATTACCCTATCGGCAGAAGGCATTCTCCTGCAAGGGCAACATATTTTGCTGCTAAAAAGGGGTATTTTTGTCTTTTCTCTTTTCCTTTTTTCTCTCCTTTCCTGTTCCCCAAATCATTTGACAATTGCTCACAAGATGTGCCAATTTCCTTACAGCTCCTCACTAGTTATTTTCAGATATACAATCTCTGTGCTTTT
>VXBQ01011182.1:2004-43558 GCA_013400175.1 Phainopepla nitens | reverse complement strand
CTTTTCAGTCTTCAAAAGGTGTCATTTATAAGGAGGAAAAAAAAAAAGAAAAAGCTGGACAGTGCTAAGTGCAGTTAGCTGCTTTGCATAGGGTTTTGCCATTTTTTTTTTTTTTTAATTTGCGCCTGCTAAATGTGTGAGAGAGATGAAGGGATTACACAAAATCTGCCGAGCACTGGTCTTTAAAATCCGCGTCTGCCCGCGGGGAAGGCAGTGCGGGCTTCGTTCTTAGGGGCAGGGAGAAGTGCTGGCGGTACAGTCCATGAGAAACCTGACCTGAAGCCTCGCTGCCGGGGTTTCTCCCCTCCGGAAGACCCTTCCCCGCCAGCTGCTGCCGGGACACCGAGCCCGCGGCTCGGGGGTGGCGCGGAGGGGCGGGCGCTGCCGGGGCCGCGGGGCTGTGTGCGGTGCGGAGCCCCTGTGCCACGGCACAGCACCGCGGGGGCAGCTCTGCGTGTCTGTGTGTGTCTGTGTGTCTGTCTGTGTGCGTGTGTATGTGTGTGTGTGCGGGGCGCGCCTCCGGGCACGCTTCGTCCTTTGCGTATCTATGTGCACACACGCACATTTATTTATTTATTTATCTATATGCATACGTACAGTGCTTCGAGGTTTCTTTATTTTTTAATTCATATACATACGTACAGTGCTTCGAGAAACGCGGACTCGGGGGTTGCGGTGCGGCCGCGGGGTTTGGTTGGTTTTCTGGCGCTGACATGTCTATGGTAGCTATTTATTTGTTTATTTTTGGACGTCCCCTGCGTGGCTACTTAAGGATGTGTGCTCCTGGAGCAGACTGGGCGGGAAGGGCCGCCGGGAGGGTCGCAGCCGCTGGGTGAGGGATAACCACGGCGGTGTTTGGAAACTGTTCGGGCAAGTTCCCGGCGTCCGGCCGGGGCTCTGAGCCGAGCGGGGCCGGCCCTGCCCCCGCTCCCGCTGCGGCCCCGCCCTGTGCGAGGCGACGTTCCCTGCACCTGGGTGGGGGTGGGCGGTGGCCCCACTCCCTAAGGAGGCTTTAGGGGGAAATAAACCCCACCCAGCCCAAACGCCCCAGCGGGGCGGCAGCGGGAGCGGCGGGGCCGGCCCGGGGCCGCGCTGCCGCCGCCGGGCACCAGGGGGCGGCCGAGCTCCACGGCGGCGCCGGGCAGCGCCCGGGACGGGGCGGCCTCGCCCCGCGCTCCCGGGCCGGGAAGGGCCGGATGTGTCACCCGCGGTGTCCTGAGCGGGGCTGGCAGGGGCCTGACGTATCACGCAGGGTGTCCTGAGCGGGGCTGGATATGTCACCCACAATGTCCTGTGCGGGGCTGGCTTGATGTGTCATGCACGGTGTCCTGTGCGGGGCTAGCAGGGGCTCGATGTGTCACCCGCGGTGTCCTGTGCGGGGGCAGCGAGATTTGCCGCCCTTAAGGAAGGGACGGGGGGTCAGGCATTGATGCCTTGAGGTGCCAAGAACCGCAGCCGAGAATCTCTCCTTCCGTGCATGTTTGGCTAAACCTCGCACCATCCAGGCGTTTTCTTTCGGCGACAATTAGCAGAAAGCCGCCAGGTGCTCCCAGTTTCTATAGGAAAAGCTTCCCTGCTGTGGCCACCTCCGGGTGAGCTGCGGAGCTCTCCCAAGGAGCGGCGATTCGGGAACACTCCGGAGGCTTTTCCTTGCAGCCGGCACTGGGATGGCAAAGGAGGAGGAGAACGGGAAAGCTTCCTCCAGGCTCTGCACTGATCTACCTGGGTGAAATAATGGGCGTAGAGACGTGGAATGTGCCTCCTCCAACGGAGGAAGGGGAGAAAGCGACTTTGTGAAGTGTGATTTCTGCAGCGTAGGAGGATTGCATAGTTTAGGTATCTTACTATCACAAATGTCAGGAGATAAATAATGGAGTGAAATTACAGATGCTATTAAGGCGAGTTTTAAAAATTATAGGATACGTCTGAAGGGGGGATGTAAAGAAGAGGAGGAAAGCTGGATAAACCTAATATTGATAGTAAGTTATTTCCCTCAATTTAAAGGAACAGCTTAATTGTATTCTTTTTAATGAAGGAAGGGCATTGCATTGGCAGAGAAACAGTACGATTTTTTAACTGACTGTAGAAATAACAGAAACGTGCAGCCTCAATCCACAGCAGGGCATGGTAAATGGGAATGGGAGAACATCTGCATATGGAAAATACACCCATTTAGGTTGCTAGGGAAGAGGTATTTCCTACATTTGAGTGGCTATTCAAAAAACTGGTGGGGTTTTTTTGGGTTTTTTTTGTTTGTTTGTTTGTTTGGGTTTTTTGTTTTTGTTTTTTTGGTGGAATGCAGTGGTGGGGAGCACTTACATCATCAAATGAAGATTGTGGTGCTTGTGAGGATTACATTTTTTGGTTTGTTTTTAAGGAAAGCATTATTATGTGAGTATTAAATGATTATGACTTTTTAGATAGTTTGGATGGCTTCGAAAAAGTCAGTAACTACGTTTGGATCATTTGTTTTGGAAATATTGAAAGTCCTCACTTCAGGATTTATATTTTGAAGGATATAGTTGCAGTAGATTTTATGAAGAATGACTGAAACCTTTTCTTTGAGAAGTGCTGGTGTTTGAGACTGGAGAGAGGGAACTGTGCTGTATTTGTTCTGTTCCAGAAAATCAGAGCAGTTTGAGAACAAGTAGCAGACAGCCACCCCCTCCCCCAGCCCCTTACGTTAAGAGCTTATGAATGTCATAATTATCTACCAGGGCCAAATATTCCCTCTCCTAATTTCATCACAAGGGAGGAGTTTAACTGGCACTGTTATTATGCTAAAACAAAAGGATTTTTTTTTCTTAACCTTTCAAAGCTGTGCAGACAATTTATCCAGCTTGAATTAGCTTTGCTTTAATAAAAATTGAAACAAAATGAAACAAAACCCATGCAGACTCCCCACCATACCACAAACCAAAAAAGAGCATATTGCACTCTGTAAATCTTCCTTTTAAGATATGTAGTGATAAAGGAAGTTTCCTTGTTTTTTACCAGTGGCTGTGGACAGTGACTTGAAATGGATGAAATGGACACTTTCCCAAATTAATGTAAAATCCTACTTCTCTTACCACTCTGCATAATACACATTTCTTTAGGTTAGCTTTTTTTTTTTTTTTTTTTTTTAAGTTGCACTAGAAAATGTTTTGCTTGTAGAATTTAATCTATTTTGTGCTCATTTAGGAGATTCACAGGAGTGAGTAGGTCGTGCTTCAAGTTGTTTCTTTTCACTGTTTTGATACAGAGTTTCTTCTTGTTTTTCCTGATGAGTTTCTCTTTACAAGTGCTACAAAGGGACTGCTTGTTAATAAGGAACATCCCCCGAGGGAGATGTCAGCACGTGTGTCTTACTCACCACCAGTCTGGAATCCTTCTTCTTTCTGCTTTTTGTGTAGTGAACCCATAACATTTGGAATTTTTGAAATCAGTGACATTGCTCACTGGATTAAGTGGAACTACTGTTTTACTCTGTACACTGAAATCTGAAGCAGACTCTGAGACTTCAACCAGACATTGTTTTCTACTACTGGTTGATTTGTACAGCTGCATTAAGATTTAAATTATCTTTTCTTCTCATTTTCATCCTTCTAAAACAAACAAACAAAAATCTGACAAAATCCTGTTTGATTCTTCTATTTTAGGCGACATTCTCCTCTTCAGGTAAATATGATAATAAAAATATCTGCCTGAAAATAAACCTGAACTGATGAGGAGTTCTGAAACATTGACTTAAAAACAGGTAGATGCAAAATATGTAGAGAGCTTTGTTTCATGCACTCCCATGCAAATGGAATTAGAGATACTTTTATCATTTGCAGTATCTCTAAATGGTGAAACATATGGACGATAAAGCCATAGACATAGAACTTTGAAGTCTTGGCTGAGAGGTTGAATGGCATCATTTGGACTTTTCCTCTTACAGTACAACACACATTTATTTAGATAACTGATTATTTTTATCTATGGAAATACTGCAGGATTGTTAAGACTAACTTATGTATTATTTGCTTTTCATGGCCACCTTCTTCAGCAAATATTTTGAGAACAAATGCAGTATTTGTTTGCCCTTTTATTGACCTTTTCTTTGAGGCACCTTTTGCAAGTGGTTCATGTTTACTTACTGATTTTCTTTCAATTTACTCCAGTAATCCCACAGTTATATTCAGCACATGCCATTTGATTCCAGTACAATTGAGTCAAGTTAATATGACATTTTGGGAAACACATGTTTTAACTTCACAGTAATTTATGTCTGTGAGTTGAAGATCTATTATTGAAAGAGTAGGATATGAACTTCTCCATGTAAAGAATCTGGATAATGGCTGGCATTCAGATTTCCAACAGTTTATATCAACTGATTCATGCCAGATGTTTTATTTGTTTGCTTGGGTTTTTTTCTGTGGGGTGGGTTTTTTTGGTTTGTTTGTTTTTCTTTTAGCATACACATTTGCCTTATCAAATAAAGACAGTATAATTGCTGAAGTGTATCCTGAAGTTCTACAGGTAATTTGAATCTCATTTTCAATGTCTCTTGAAATTCAGAAATAAGAGAAACTGGCGGAAAAACTTACTGGTAACCTGGGGTATTCAAATCTGGAGACTTGTTGGAGTCTCATAGACTAGATCCAGGCCTATTGGTAACTTCTATCTTAACACCAATTTTTATTTTGATCTGAGCAATTAATAATGATCTCATTTTGACCTAGTGTCATGGTTTCCCCCTTGGAGTATTTAACTGCTTCTTAGTTTAGGTATTTGACTAGAATATTCAATTTTTGGTAACTAGTTTAAAACCTGGAATAATTTTGAGTATTAAATAGGGCACTCAGAACACTACTTGCTGTTACTTCAAGGATTTGAGGATGTCCAGCTTCAATGATGGAATTCTGCATTCTTTAACAAAATATTTTTGTTGCTTTTGTAGCTCAGTCCCTCTTAAAACTGTGTTTGAATGGATTTGTATATTTTTAAAGGCTATCAGGAAACTAAAGATTTAACTCAAGAAAGCAAGATACTCTTGAGATGCCTTATGTTATGCAATAGCATCTTGAATGGGGTGTCTTCAAAAACAAGGGTACCAAGGCTCTTATTATGTGCCTGAATTTTTGCATTATTTGTTATCTATTGACTGATGATATTATTAATTGGAGAAGACATTTTCTGATTTGTTTTGCTGTAGAGGAGCAGAGAATCTACTTTTTAATTTATTGAATAGAAAGAAGAAAAACAGGGTGAGTCATTTATCTGGTTACAGCTATTTGTAGTGACACCTAACGATATTAAAATCCTTGAGTACTGGAAAAGAAATCCTTGTAAATGTTAATAAAAGTTATGTGGAAAGGACACAAAGAATACAGGCACCAACAATGTTAGAAATCCTTGTGCTCACAAGACTGCCAAGCCTTTGAGTGTCCTGCATTTGAGTGGCTCTATGGAAGCACTAAACCAGAGGCTCGCTCTTAGCAGGAATCCATTGATTCCAGTGGGTTCACTGGAGTGTGTTAAAGCGTCTCTTGGAAAGGCAGGAGGTAACCAGCTTTTATTTTTGAAATCTCAGGAGACAGGCAACACTGTCCACTTATGCTGCTGTTATGATTTAAGAAATGATGATTAACAGAAAATTTCTCTCTTTGCATCAGTGCATTAGCAGCTGGATCATTAATGAATGCACGGGAGTAATCGCCTGAACTACAAGTCTAGTGATCTACTGCAGACAGACATGTTTATAATGTAGTACTTAGATATTAAGATAACTGTGAATATTGTCATTTGGGAGGAACTAGAACAGGATTCACACAGCAGTTGTGTCCCTGGCCTTGTTCAAGTCCAGGCTGGGTGGAGTTCTGAGCAACCTGGTGTAGTGGAAAGGGTCCCTGCCCACGACAGTGGAGTTGGAATGAGATGATCCTTAAAGTCCCTCCCAATCTGAGTCTTTCCATGATTGTAACCAAACCCTATTAATTCTAGTCATAGGAGAATGTCCGTTGACTTAAGTTTGTGTTTGCATGAGAGACAAGAAGGACCAGTTCTTTAAGAGCATTTATTTTACTGTCTCATGTAGGTTAATCTGGGAAGGAAGGAGACAGTAAGGTGTATCAGCTAAAAATTCATTACATGGTTTCTGCCTATTTAAGAACAATGCTAAAGAAAATTACAGCCAAACACCTGCTGAAACATTTTACCTGCTTCCTGCCTCTTCTGGAAAAGAAAAATTGCAGTTCTTTGATTTCACCTGCTTTTTAATATGATTCATAAAGATCACTGCAAATAGGATGAACAGAACAAGTCTTTCAGAAAGCTATTTGGCAAGCCTGCAGATCTACTAACCAAGTGTGTAATTTGTTACCAGTTTCCATGGTGCAAGCATAATCTTGTCTGAAATATCCAGTTTCTGGATGGATAACATCCAGATAAAATTGGGAAGCAGCATGTAGTACTATGGAGGTTTTGTCAGCCTCTTTAGGAGTCCTGCCTATCATTACTGAAATAAATTTCCTCTTAAGTAACCAAGTTCCTTCAAGAACTAGCTTTCCATAAAAAGCATAGATCTTTGATATGTTAATTTATGTTCATTTAAGATGTAGTGGCTCTCAGTTAAAAAAAAAATGAGAGGGAAATACAAGTGGCTCGTTTTCATTTTGCTGAGTTAAATTTTTCCTCCTAACAAAATTTATATTGTGACTTTAGAAGGCTGCACTGGTTTTCATTTAATGTTCTAATTACCTGGGTAGTATGGCTAAATAGTGGACAAAGGTTGATGAATAACCTCGTAATTCAGCAGTAGTCAGAGCTGTAGCATATTAATAACTCATAAGGATACAAATGAAACTTTTCAAGATGATGTTTCCCATTAGCTAATTCTAAACTGATTGCTTGTACTACAGTTGTAGTCTAGGGAACACTACCAGCTATGATCCAGAATTCATACTTGGAAATCACACAAGAAGTCACTGTCCTGACCATTTTGCCCAAGAGGTGCCATTTGGGGCATACTGATTCAGATTAAAAACACTTATTGCCAGCAATTTTCTTGCTACTAAAAGATGTTGCACCAGATTCAGTCAAGCTGCAAGTAATTTCAAACCCATTAACTCTGTAGACCTTTGTACTGCAGCTGAATTTGGCTTGCATGAACTCAGGTCCATGGTTAAAATAATAAAGTATTTAAAAACAGAAACACATAAAGATGCAACACAGATAGATATAAATAAGAGGGAAGAGGTAATCTTGCATCTTATAATAAATACTTTCTTTAGCTGATGGCACAATGATTTTTTTTTTAATTGAAACAGGAAATATGTAATCAAAGTGCAATGGTATTGTGGTAATATTATGGCATTGTTACTTTAATTAGTCAAAGCAGAATGAACTACAGGTCCAGTGTAGTTTATTTATGGAGAAGAGGATAGCAAACGAGGATATATTAAATGTACTGGAGACCAGTTATCTGGAGTATCACAGTACAGTGTTTTTTAAGAAGTTCTTGAACATACCATACTCATAAACTAATGTGCTTACTGGATCAGAAAAAGATTGATGTACTCCAGTGACCTCAACAGAGACTCAAAGCAGGACTCACAAAGGAACAAGTAAGTACAGAACAGGAAGAGTGTGATACTTCTGTCAGTGCACCTACAATGTTCAGGGATATGTCAGGTTATATCTGTGTGATCTTCCTTAATGATTTTGGCAGGCCTTTGTTGCGTGAATTTGTTCTTAAATCTGCTGGTACTTTGATCTGCGTGGTACACTGTGTCAACAACTTACACAAGAGAAAAAAGGAGTCTGAAAAAATAATGTTCAGTCCTTTAATTTGGTGTTGTAAGTAGTGGAGTCATACCAGTTCCTTACTTGACTCTTCCATGGCATTCATAATTGCAGGTAACAGAGAGGCTGCCCGTCTTTTATGTGATAGACTCAGAACTACATGTTTTATTCATGGGCTTTCCAGTGAATTATTTTTTTTTTTTCTTAGCAGTCAGTTCCCTAATTTTTTAAAGAATTTTATTTTCTGACCCTTTTGGTAATGTTTTTTTTTAATTTAACAAATGATAAAGTGAAGTACATGAATTTTAAGCTAATCTGCATCAGGCCAATTGTGAAAAAGCTTCCTTGTTTGTACGTATCTCTTTTGCACTGTAATTAGTGTTGCAAGTTGTGCCTTACAAGGGGGGTGAGAGCTAAAACTGGTCTAGCAGTAATCCTGGTGAAATAAAGGCTGAGAGAGATTTGATTTGCAAGAGAGGTGATTCCCAGGGATAAGCATATGGAAAGAGCAGAAATACTTTAAAAGAAATCTTGATACGTGAGTAAATAGATATAGACTGATTTAAAAAAAAGAAAGGGCAAACCAAAACAAACCTTTCAGGATGAAAATGAATTTCTGAGCAAAAAAGCAGTAACTCAGGAGCATATGAACAGAAGGGCAGAAGTATTGTTAGTCTTAATATGGTTCAGAATCACAGAATGTCCTGAGTTAGAAGGGACCTACTACAATCATGGTTTCCAACTCCTGGCCCTGTGCAGGAGACCCTAGCAATCCCACCATGTGCCACAGAGCACTGTCCAAACACCCCTGAACTTTGTCAGGTTTGGTGCTGTGGTCACTTCCCTGGGGATGGTGTCCAGTCACCCTCTGGGTGAAGAAGCTTTTCCTATTATCCAACCTAAACCTCTCCTGACACAGCTTCAGGCCGTTCCCTTGGGAGTGTCACTGTCACCACAGAGCAGAGATCAGTGGAGCCTGCCCCTCCTCTTCCCCTCATGTGGAAGTTGTAACTGCAGTGAGGTCTCCCCTCAGTCTCCTCTGCTCCAGGCTGAACAGACCCAGTGCCCTCAGATGCTCCTCATATGGATTCCCCTCCAGACCTTTCCCCGTCCTCATTGCCCTATATTGGATGTTCTCTAATATAATATAATTCCTATATTGAGGTAGCCAAAACTGTTTAAAGCACTTAAAGTGAGGCTGCACCAGTTCTTGCGAAGTGCAGCCTTAAATTCTTTGCATTCATTAGATTTTTTTTTTTTAATTTTAGCAGTATTAAAGAACTGCAAGGACAACATTGCATGACATTTAAATGTGGTTTTTGCTAATCGCCTGAATGATCTGGTGTGAGGAATCTCTATTTTGCAATAGAATCTTTGGTTTTGCTGCTTTCTGTTTGTTTTTTTTGTTCCTGAATTCTAATTTTGTAAATCTTGTCTTATTCATCTCGGAATTTAAGATGAATTATATCCAGCCAGGCATTGCTGTCTGTAATAAATAATGCAGCAATTCACATACTCCTGTGCTTTCTCTGTTGGGGAACAATACCCAAATTCAGAGTTAAGCAAAAGCTAATGCTGACTTTTCCCAGTGGAGACTGTCTGTGGTATAATATGAATGCCACATCTCCAGCCTTTTATTTTCTTTTATTTAAAGAAATGGTGTTATGTGAGATGAGTTCTGCTAACAGAACTGTGCACACCCTGCAGCCATGGGACTCCCACTGAAGTTGAGTGTTTCAGGGGTTGTGCTGATTGCATTTTTCAGGGTTTGATTGAAGCTTTCAGGAGTTGTATAAATTCCATATGAGCATGTGGGAATTTTGATTCAGTGAAGAATAGAAAAATCAAGCTCTAACTTTATGTACATTTGAGTAGTGGGCGTGTTTTTAAGTAGTGCTGAAAGAGTGTGGGGCTAATCCAAGAGCACGGAAGAGCTGGAAACCAAAGGGGTGTTCTAGTATGCCAGATTCTACTCCAGAGATAAAGTGCAAGAGACAAAACAGGATATTATTCTCTGTGCTTTTCAATAATAAATCCACAGACACATTGTAAGTTTTGTAAACTACTGATTTCATTTTCTCCTTATGGGAACATATGCAAAAATTGCAATTAATCATCACAGTCACTTAGCTGCAGCCCAGGCTCTAACTGTGTTGAGAAGTTTACCTTTCAGTATGAAAATTCATCACTAAATTCATCACTAGGTTTTGCTTGAGTTTTTGAGAATTTTGATTTACTTGTTGGTTTTGGCCTGCGGCTTTGTGACACTGGTCAAAATTGTTCTTCAGACGTTCAGTATTCAGGTCATGCCTGCAGGTCTGTAAGTGCCACTGTCTGAGTGATCAGATGTTCTAGGGACTTGTGCCAGTTTATGGCAATTCCACACATTAAGTTCAACGGCTTTTAGCATTTAGTCAAAAGAATCCTTTCCAGCACCTGTGGATTGCTTTTCTGTGAATCAGAATTCTGACTTTGGATTATACAGCCTGTGTACGTACAAAATTTATGTTGCTGGGTTTGAGAACTCTCTCAGTGGTGGTGTTTTTATACAGTTCTGCTAAACATATGGTAGACTTACTCTGATTTTACCATTCTTGAAAGAAAATTTATAGAGTTCTGTTTACTGATAAATCATGATAAATGATTTTCAGTTCTGTGAGTGCATGATACAGTTCTGAGTCCATGGTTTTTGTATTTGCTGCTAATTTTAAATATAATTTTGATCTTACATTCAAATTTCTATATAATTTGAAAACAGTAGTTTAAATCAAAAGATTCTTGTCTGTGTTCTAATATCTCAGGAATCTCCTATTTCACTCTGTACAGCCCTTTGTGCCACACTCTGACAGCCTTTTTTTTTTTTTGTGGTCGTAGGTACATGAATGAACACTTTATCTGCTGCATAAAAGAGCAGATATGGCTGGGAAAACTTATAAATAAATAGTAAAAATGGTGATGAAAAGAAATAGACTTCTCTGTTAATCATGTATTTTGCATTTTTAGTTACATGTGATCTGATTTAAGAAAAAAGCAAACAAGCATAACTATGCAAACTCAGAAATCATACTTTTCAAGGGAAAGCCCTTCTGCTGTTAAATGGAGTTCTGATTTCTGTTCCTCTGTGCTCATTTCAAAACAGGCTAGATAACTGTAGGCAGTGAGTGTACCAGAAAATTAAAAGAAAGACTTTATCATCATGTAAATATTATAAAAGCTACACTAAAGAAATCATACTTTTTATTTTTAGTGTGATTAGTGAATGTTGTTATTGCTTTGTTGCAGCTTAAATGTGTTTGTGACTATTTTCCACACCGTGAAGCTCACTGAGGAGTGTTCTCAAAGGTTTTTAGATACCCTTAGTCTTTAGACATGTAAGTCAATGCAAGGTAGCACTGCAGAAAAAAAATTTCTATTCGTATCTACACCAACTCTATTTCCTATGACCTATTAAATAAGTAACATCTCTGTCTTCCTGTAGAAAACCCTGTTTCTGCTGTGATGGTCTGTTTTTACCTATGAAAATGACTGAATTGTCTAATTACTTTTATGAATATATGATCAAAAAAAACAATGTTATAACAGGGGGTAGATGGGAAACTCAAACAGTAGGGAAGGAGGAACCCTAAATGTTTATTGAAAGTTCATGTTCCTCTCCAACAAGAGATGTTTCTTGGTCAGCATAGGGGGTTTTCTGTTTGATTTGTTTGTTTGTTCAGGTGTTTGGGATTTTTTTTTTTTTTTAAGGGGTAGGGCTGATGAAACAAAGTGTTCTGTTTCCATAGTCCAGAGGTGTTTTTATAGAATTATGAACTTGTTAAGGTTGTCAAAGACCTTTAAATTTATCAACCATCAACCCAGAGTCACCATCATTTTCACTGTTAAATCGTGTCCTCTGCCATATTCACACCTTTTTGAATGCTTCCAGAGATGGTGACTCCACCACTTTCCTGGGAAGTCTATATCAGTACTTTACAACCCTTTCCATGATTTTTTTTTTCCTAATGAAAGCATCACATAAAGTTTCACAGAGCACTCATAAGACTGGAAGGCAATCCCTGTTCTTAAAATTCTGTTACCTGAAGTTTTTTTGAAATTCAATCCTAAAAATAGCTGCATGTGTCTATGACAAAGAATTACTTAAACAGCAGAAATGAGAATATAAGCTTTTCTAAGCAGCTGTTAGGAAAAAAAAACTGCACTGTGAAGCAAAACCTACTTTTCACAGTAAACACTTTTATACCAAAAAAAATTATATTGTCAGTCTGATTTTAATTGTTCATGAAATACCTTTGTGCAAGGTTTAATTCCTACCTAAATAAATATTTGCTTGTTTTGTTTGGGTTTTGGTTTTTTTGTTGGGATGGGGTTTTTGGGGTGTTTTGGAGTGGTTTTTCTTTTTTTTTTTTTTATTTTTGCCTTTACATTATGAAAATAGTTTTCCTACAGACTTACAAGAATTAAAATATGAGTGAAGTCATGCCCCTAAGGATATTTTCTTCCTTAATTGATGTGAAATGAAGCATAAAGTAACTTGAGAAAAGTCAGAGTCCATCATGAATCCAGAACTGAACTGGCTATTTTTATTTCATTTCAATGCTGTAACAGTCATCCTGCTTTTATTTTATGATGTGATACAGAGTCCAAACTGACTGAAAATATTTGCTGATTGTAAACTGGTTTTACTGTTGTACTTTGGTGCTGTGCATGTTGATTCCAGGAACTCTGTCTCAAATGAGCCTAAGCTGAGGCTGGAGTGTATGGTGGGCTTGATTTGGCATTTCTTTAGAGTCCTAAGGAGTATCCCCCAGAAATCTTTATTTAAATAGATTAATAATTAATTTAATTAATAAAAAATTAAGTAGATTAACGAGGGGAATGCTTGGTGGTTCTTTTTAAGAAATCAGGGAATCAAATGGAAATGTGCTTTTTGGTGGGAAAATACATTGTGGGGTGTGGAAGGGAGAGGAATACAAACTAAAAAAAAAAACAAAACAAACCCAGCACAAAGCCAATAAAACACCCCACTGTGGGTGAAAACAACCTGTAAGACAGGTATTTAAAGGTTTATGTTCCCCTCTCACTATTCTGACACTGCATCAGAAATTACATTTTTGTGGTTTTGAAATGAGAGCTGTCAGCATGTATCTCTTTGAAGAATTGAACAGAATAACCCAACTGTTTTACTTCCATGGCCAACCAGGCTGTTTGAGTGTTCTAAGCTGGCTGTGAAAGCTGGACTAATAAAACTTCAGGTGCATGAAATTGGGTGAGGAAGATGTTGCCAGTATTGATATGTCCAGAGCCTTACCAAGATTTTTTCTTCTTTCCTGCAAACTCCATTTACTAAAATTCCCAGACTGGGTATCTGTAGTTGTGGTTTGTATCTTTGGGAGTGAAGGTGGATCTGCTTTTGTCTTCCTGAGTTTTATTTCCATTTAAACACAGGTGATTTGGTGTTACACAGCTGTCTTTGTAGGATCCCCAAACACATTGAAATATTAATGCGAAATGAATTACTGATAATATTTGTTTCAAATGTAGAAATAGCTAAATAATCCTATGTATTTAATCATGTGATAATGTTCTAAAAAGGCAATATTGTTACTTAGGCAGGTGTTTTGAATGAGCAGTTTACAGGGTAACAGGTGCTGGTGCAACCTTTTGTAGTTTCTTTAATCCCACAGTAGAAATAGGGAGGGCTCTGGAATGTAGATTGGAATGCAAGTTCCCTGATCCCTTAAAACAACTGAGAGAATAGAGTAATTAGAGGGGCAAAATTTATGTGTCCCCTTCACTGTTTGTACACACAAGAGGTTATCTATTGCTGTAAATTGGATTGGCTGTATAAACAGCAGCATAATTTATTTAGAGTTAGGTCTAAAAGGCTTGGAAAAGAACAGGGGAAGAACAAGAAGAGGATTGTAAAGAGAAGAGAGGTACAGAGAATGCAGCTGTATTTTTGTACAAGTAACTGATGTAAGTCATGTATATTGACTTATTTCATTACACCAGAATTTCTTTGTGTTTTAACCACTGGCAATGTAGAGAGCTGGGGACCCAACATTTCAGTAAAAGCTTTAAAACTATATGTAAGGGTTATTGAAAATGCATATTCTATATCTTAAACCAATCATATTTAATAAATTCCCAAAATCAATCACCACCTCCTTCTGCTGATTTATGAATACTCATCCTCGCACTTCTTCCCCAGACAACTTGGAAAAATGACAATGTGCCTTTGAAATGGGTAAGTTTAGTTGTATCTTCAAAGTCAATAACATAACTTCTATATAACTGTTCTGGTGCTTGGATGCTGTTTAGTGTACATTCACTTAGTTACTGAAAGGGATGTTTTGGGCAGCTTCCTTGCTTGCAGCCGTGGTGATGGCGTGAGAGGCATACACACGTGCCCCTGCACTGCTTCTGCAGAGATCTGAGATGCACTGCTCCCCTCCTGGCTTCTGTAGGGTTAAAATAAGACCACATTTCTGTTTTGTTGTAGGGATTATTCAGATAAACAAAAGTATAATTTACACTAACACAAACAAGATAAATTATGATTAAAATTGATAGCATGTATCAGTGGAGTAATCCAACAGAAAGGCAATGGAACTTGCTCAGAAATAGAAGGACTGTTGTGTGTGTGTAAAGAATAGTTTTAGTTTCTCTATTCAGTTGGATCGTTAATAAATATTTTTTAGTTTCTCTTATCTTTTATTAGCATTTAAATACTTATTGAAAATGATTTGGTATCATAAAATGTATCCCTTTTATTACTTCAATGAAAATGTGGGGGTTTTTCCTCATGTTTAAATAGGCTCCTTGAGAAGAACAGTTATAATTTTATTAGAGGTTAGTTTGTTGCATGTAATATGTTCCTTGATTTTTTTTAAATCTTGATTGTTGATTTTTACAGACCAAATCTGTCACTCTGGTAAACAAGATGTTTTATTTAATCTCCAGTCTTTAATGCAGCCTTCTGAAAGACGGACCTTTTTGAGAGCAAAGTTCATTGTCATGTTGCTGGTGTGTGTTTCTGACCAGAATGCAAAGTAGCTTCAATCCATACATTCTTTTTTTCCTGTACTGGGATAGCTGCCAAATCTATGTCAGCGATTAACTTCTGAATGTGTCAGCTGTAACAAATACAGTTCATTGTTTCTTGACTAGTTAACAGCTAGTTTAAAAGGCAGAAACAGCCTCAAATGAAAGGGAAGTACTGTACACTTCGTAACTAAAATCCTCAGGCTCTTAAAACCACTGAAAAAACCAAGAAAATTAAAAACCAGTTCTAGGAGCGATTTTTAGGTAGTTAAAAATACTTAGCTGATTCTTCAAGTCAACATATGCCAGATAACTGGATAATGGAGTTATCTGACATAATTATGGTCAGTTACAGGTAATTTTCAGTAAAGGGTTATATCACTCACTGTCTGAGCTTCTCTTTCACTCGTGTGTAAAGCAAAACACCAACACTCCTTTTCCTCCTTCCTTCTTCCCCACCCTGCCAAAAAAAAATCCTCCAAGAAATCTCTCTTGAACTGTTAGAATAATATTTGAGATATTAGCTAAAAAAAGATAGAGAGAAAAATAAATAAATAAATTTAAAAAAAAACAGAACAAAAACAAAAAACCTTACTCAGAGAATCTGAGAGTATAGGGATTATCTAAAATGAAGGTCAAAATCAGTTTAGAGGAGTGCAATGATATCACTCTTCCTCCTCACAGACATTCATGTTCTTATTTTTTTTGTTTGAGATTTCTGAAGTTTATAGGTTGTTTGCACAAAGGTACAATAATGTAATACTCATGTTTTGCCTATATTGTTTTTGCTAAATTTTCCTCTGTAAGTGAAATGGGAACGACTTGCTGTGAGCATTTAAAAGCCACTCTATCTTTAATTAGTTCTTTAAGCTTCATGTGGACCTTTTCCAAATTTTAAATCAACTATCCCAGCTGAAATGTCTCGCTATTCAAACTGAAATTTAATATATGTTATTACATCTTTTGCTTTCATTGTCTCTTAAAGGTGTATTTTTGTATATTCTGTCTTGCTGAGCTCGGCATGAAGACACTGATAGTAAAAGAAGACAAAAGGGGTTGTAACAGGTGTCATGTTCAATTTCTTGCATAAGAGGGCAGGTTCAGTTTTTTTCCTTACAGTGGTGACAGGTGATAAAGCTTTGCTGAGATGCAGAATTATTTTCTTTTACTAGTTCATTTGAGCAGTGTTATTTTTAGATTGCAGCAAGTGAGAGGTTTGGATGTCCTATTAGGCAGAGCAGAGAAGAGGAAGCCGTGCCATGACATGTCAGTAATTTACCAACAGGAGGAAATCTATACTGCTATACATCTCTAAAAACCCAGCCAAATAAAAACACCCTCTGGAAAACACAAATTGGGATCATACTGAACAGGTGGTTTGAATGAATGGTTGGCAGCAAGCTAGACTGCTAGGTGAATTTTTAAATACAAGGAAAGTTATGGAAGAGTCTACCGTTTCTTAACTTTAACTAAAATAAGTTATGTATGTTAAGAGAGTGAAGCAGGGACGGAAGTGGTCTTTGCATAGCTAGAAATTCTAGAATTTCCATGTGTATTTGTGGAATGAAATGTTACCTCTCAACACACTGCCAGTGATACAGCATATGCAGGGAGGACATAATGTGCAGATTGTGAAACCCAGACCCTCAGCACTCATTCCTCCTGCTCTGTGCCACCCTCACACCCATTCCCGCAGTTTCCTTCTCACACAGGAGTGCTGTTTCATTTCAAAGGACTTCAGGCAGTGCTTCCCCCTATGCATGAGTCAGAATGTCTTATCTTTGTAATGCATAATTGTTTGTATCTATAGAACAGTGGCTGTGACTCACAAACAGGATTTGTTTGTCTGTCCTTAATTTAGTGTGCATGGTAGAAAACAGGAGTGGTACTCTGTCTCTCACCCTCCACCTCCTCCTTTCTCTTCTCCTTCTCCCTTCTGGTGGGAGACCTGTAAGCCTTAGGAAAAAAGCCAAAATCAGATGCCTAAAAAAAATACAGAAAAATCTACTCATTCCCATCTGATATGCAAACCGTCTTTAACTCAAGTTATACATTTACAGCTCAGATCTTCCTGAAATCTCAACCACTCCCACTATAATTTCCTGCTGTTACTTTTAGTAACTCTTCTTGAGTTTGCTGGTGATGATAGACCACATTCTGAGTTTATCCTATGGATTCTTGAGTCCAAGATCTTTTAAATTCATTATTGTAATGCCAAGATTCTGTAAGGAGGGGAAGGAGGTTTTAAAAAAGGCAAAGAAAAAATCATGGCAAGGGGTAATGATAGGGAGATTTCTGAATTGCAAGTAGAATCCAAAATGAATGAGCAAGTAATTTCCATCCCATGATCTTAAAGGAAACAGTACTTTTGTTTAAAAGGTAAAAGATGTCTGCCCAGTACAGGTTTGCTGCTCTTGCACGAGTAGTGTGCGTGTCTCTGTGTGTAAATATAGCCTATAGTCTCACATATTTGAAAAATATAAGTAATTTTATTTAGTGTCACCATTTTCTCATATTTCAATGAAATCTGTTCTTTTAATATTCTTTTCAATTTGTTTTTAGGAAGAAGTGTTCATGCAAGATAAGAAAGGGTATCAGGACATGTGAGTTAATGGGTTTGTTTACTCCATAGGGGAGAGGGATGTATCTGCCGTCTTTAACAGTTCAGGAGTGGCAAGTGGAAGGCTTAGTGAAGGAAAAAATAAGTTTGAGCTGACTAAACATCTTTAGTCTGAAAATATAAAGATTATTCTGTCCATAAGAGTGAAGAAAATTGAAGAAGCCTTCAAAAATATTTGTATAAAATTAAGTGGTTTTAAGGGGGTAAATGGATTTGAGGGTTATGTTGTATTGCTATGCCTACAGAAGAACACTAGGATCTTTTACTCCAAAAGTGCTGTTTGCCTGTTTTTTTTTGGATTAAGTTATTTTTGTAATTAAACTTGAAATTTCTTCTAGAACTCTGTATTTGTAAATTAAAAAGTGTATTGAAATTAACTATTTAATACTTAAAATAATTCATTCTAAATATTAGCATCTCTTCAGGAAATTTTCTAGAATTTGAGATTTGTAAAATCTCTACAAGGATTTGTCATGCAATGAGAGTCATCTCAGTTTTCACTTATTTCATGTTCTCATTATGGATTAGTGATGATTAAGTCCAAAAATTTGAGATGAAAACCAGGTAGCATTTGACAAGTACTTTGAAATATAACTGTAGAGTCCACTCCTGTTCACCAAAATAAATTATTTCTAAATGCTTTGACTTCACAAAATAAGTAAGAATTCTCAAGCAGTAGAAGAAAATAGAAATTATGGCCATTACAAAAACAGAAGCATTAACTCTTTTGTGGAACTGACACAAACTGTTCTGGATGTGAGCAAAGAAGGATCTGGTTGGAGAGTCTGATTTAGATTCTTATTTAGAGAAGTCATAGCCAAGTAAGTTTTGCCAAACTGTTACTGAAAACATGAAATGATCAGTATTTTTACTCGCTGCAGAGGAGACCTTAGAAAGTGACTCATCTTGTAGAGAAGAATTTTACTTGTGACTTTTGTATGGATTTAAATAATTAATTATAAGACAAATGTCTGCCTTTTTCCTATAGTTATGTCATTCATTTCTTCAAATGTAGCTCTTTTTTCTGACCTTTTCAGAGAGCAGAGAAGGCTGGATACCCATAAGAGAGGCAAATGTTCTCCTAAACGTGCTCTATGTATGGTTTCAATCAATCCTTAGAAAAAACTTTGCTTAAGAAATGAAAGAGAATCACAGTGCAGCAAATAACTTATATTCAACATGTCAAAGTCTAGTTCCACATTCCTTGAAAAGAAAGGACAAATAGGAAGAGTCTGGAATGTTTCATATCCTCTCTTATGAAACAGCAGTATCCGTGGCAGGATAGACTTCCAAATTTTGCAGCTTAATAGACTTTTTTTTCTTTTATTTGTAAGTACTCTGCCATGTAAATCAAAGTTGCTTAGGCCTTAGTTTACAATTATATTGTTCTTTCATTTGGATTTAATATTTATCACCAAAAAAAAAAATCATACAATATTGGTCACATTTTTCTGATCAGATACATCTGATGAATATCAGTGTAATTAATGGGGGAAAGAAATTTATTCCACTACTAATGTTCAGTTCGTATGATTTAGAAGTATATTGAAATATGCATATATATGTCAAAGTACATAATTTATTTCTAGTTATAGTTTGTGGAAGACAATGTTTTCCAGTCATTTATTTCCAATTGTGTTAAATCCTGTTTACCACCTAATAATTCCTTCAATGTGTTTTGTTCTTTCATAAACTTTGGACCCTTGTATTCCATCAGAAAACGTGGCTGACACATAGTGAGGTACACAAGCTCACACAGGTTTGGAGGATGCTAATTTCTCCCTGCGTCCATGTAACTGCTCTTACAACTTTCTATACATATTATTCTAGTATATAATACAGCCTGATTGTTCTCGAGTTTTTGGAAACACGTGGTTTCTGTTTCTGGTCCATGTTCAAATGCTCTTCCAGTCTCACATTAAATCATTAAATGGCATCATAACTCCAATTTAATGTCCTTAGTTGATACATCTCTTAAATGATTCCTTATTAGAAGACAGACTTGAGCTTTTTGCAAAACACTCACCACAGGATTTTCACCTGTATTCTCTAAGTAAGTTGGGCTAAGTGCAATTCAATGAGAGGCTTGTAATTTAGAAATAAAGCATTGCTTTTGAAAAGACCTCTGAAACAATCTTCACTTTGCTACTTTATTCTTCATTTTGTGACATATTAAATATTGTGTCAGAGGAATATAAATGAAGCAACTTAAATACTCGTGCCGTGTTTTTTCTTTGCTAGCAATGTCTTAATTCTATGTTTTTAAAAAGGTAATGAAGTATAATTAAAAAGACTTCATATCTCTCATGATACCAATATATTTTATACTTTGCTTTCTATGTCACAAATTAAAAAGAATACTCTCCAATACTATGAAAAATTAAAAGAATTTAAAGCAGGGATTTCGAAGACAATTACATGTGGAGAAAATATTATTATTTTTTGAAGTACTGTAGAACTAAACCTTATCAAAAGTTCAGAGAAGAATAGGGAATGACATTCTAGATCTGAAGAAAAGAAAGCCTACTTTTAGATCTTGTGTAATACTAAATATCTGAAAAATTATGTAGGTCCATAGACAGACACATAAAATCAAGAGGCCTTTTTCCCAGGGGAAGCCAACTCCATCTTTGTTTTGCGATGTAATTTGTAGTGAAGCTAAATTGGTGGTTTGGTTCTTGCAATTTTGTTTCGACATGCAGCCAGTTATGAACTCCTCCAGCAACCTAGCTCCATGTAATCCTCCTGACTGCAAGTTTCCTGGTGTCTGCCCTTGGAAAGGAGTGAAGTTCACGTGGAAGACTTGGTTTAGGTACTGCAGTGTCTTTGGCTGGAGACAGCCAGAGGGTCAAGTGGTGGATGATACAGCGCCTTCCTTGTTCTCAGCCTTCTTTTCGCCATTATCTTCATCCAGCAAGGACTTAAGGGTGAAAGAATGCTTGTTCTTCCCGGTGTCTAAAGCAGGGTGGTGCTTATGAGTGGATTGCACTGCTAGTGAAGAACATGAACAGGGCAGGATGACTCTGCTACATCGTCCAACTGTTGTATTTGCTTATATCTGTTCTGTAAAGCTCTTTATATTTCCCTTAAAATACATGTTGCATTGTGAAGAAACACAGTGCAAGTGGCATGACAGACCCTAAAGGAAATAATGTGCCGTTCCCATAATCTGTTTCTGTGAAGAGAGCAGCCATGTGTTGTCTTTGACAATCACTTTTTTTTACTGCTATCACTTAAAAAATACCTTTGTCTGATATCTGTTGAATATATTCAAGAAACAGCAGTTCTGTGTAAGTGCTCTCCTGACCCAATTGCCTCAAATTGCTTTGTCTTTTGTTTGTTTTAAGCAGTTGTTCATGTACACACACTACTGAAAGAGTATAATGCTGTAGGATTGTATTTGAACTGGTTCTCTGGTTGGATTACTGCTGCTGAGCCTTTTTAAGGAATTTCTGCATGTATTTCTGATTTTTTTAAGATCAAATCTCTGCAGATTTGTCAGAATATTTGTTATAAAGTTTTGGCTTCTATATATAGTTAATGTTAGTGGTAGATACAAAGTGTATGTCCCAGTTCTGTAGTTAATTTGGAGATTTTCTTTTTTTTCCCCTTGATTGGTTAATTTACAGTAACAATTTTATATTATGAAGTTCCTCCCACTGTCTCTGTACATAAATAGGTTTCTTATTAAATTATCTCCACCTGGTGGCAGCATGTCATAGCTAGCAAGGGAGTAACAAGCTGAACTGCAGCATTTTTTAATTTAACAGAAACATAACATCAAAGCTAGTTAAATCAGATGAGTCATTTATTGCTTAAAAAACCCTGTAAATATGCATGAAATATTTTATGGCTGAATGTGGTGTCTCGTATGTAATTGTATCTCTAACTGATAAGTATCCCATGCCTTCAAAATGCAAGTTGATTGCCATGAGTTCTGTTGGCACAATTGTATTAATGTGTGCATTGCTTCCATTAAGAAGAACAATGCAGGTATTTTGATGGGGAAAGCCAACATTCAAGGGTGTTTAGCATATCTTTTCTGCTTGTTCTTGTAGTTATAAAATATGGATTAGGCTGTGCAGCTTTTGCATAATGTGTTTTCTTGGAGCATGTTTTTGTAGTCTGTTGCAAAGAAATGCTCTTTGCTGAAGTGCTGAATTGCCAGTTTTCCTCAGTGAAGAAAGGAAACATTTCCAGAACAATAAGTGCAATATCAACAATATCTTGAGGTAAGTTCTCAAAAATAGGTTTTAATATCACAGTCATCCAAACATGGTTTACATATGAAGCACTATGCAAGCAATTAAAAATTATTTTTAAAAAATCCCATGGGTGATTAAGATTTTTACAGAACAACATATTTACTTGTTTGTCCACAACTGAGTGGTCTTTTATGTTTTACAAATAAGGTCATCTCGCATTTATATCTCCATCTTACATTTTAATAGTATCCCAGTTGGAAAGGAAATTCAAGATTATTGTCTATTGTAAAAAGATTTCTATAACCTAAGGAAGCTATTGCATGCCTGGGTGGTGTAAAGTGCTTTAAGCAGCTTAATCTTGTATGAAAGATGCTTTTAACATCAGGGGAGATTTTTTTAAAAAAAAAGCCTTACTAGAGGTGGGTTTAGTTACTGTACCCTGAAACTACAATGATCATAAAAAGATTTACTTTGATTTTTTTTTCCCTTTAACTAATAAAGTAAGTCATAATGTCAAAACAGTTTGGTAAGAGCCAATTAACAGCTGACAACTTGTAGTTAGTCATGTGGTTTTGATTTAAAGCTTATAAGTATATTTGTTTATATGTAGTGTCATTTGAAGTTCGTTACATTAGCAAACTTTGAATCAAGTACCCCAATTTTTTTAATTTGTGGGGATTTTTAAAACAGACGTCTGGGTTCCTTTGAAAAGGAAAAGTTAGCCTTTTTATTGTTGAGTTTAACATGTTACTTCATTGAACAGTGTAATTATTTTGATATAAATATTTACAAGATATACTGGGTTATGATGAGTTCTTTAGTCATTTAAACACAGCTATAAAAACTTAAAGCTCAATAATCTCCTGTGGAAAAGCTAAAAACTGGTTTGGTTTTGGTTGCTTTTTTACTTTGGCTGAGTTTTTTAAGAGAAAAATTAAAGAAGGAAGAATAGGCTGACACCAAATCAAAAGAAGTTTTTATTTGTGGCAAAATCCACGCTCTCTTCTCAGATCTTTACTTGATGTGTGCTTCTCTGTATGTGGGGTCTTTTTATAGTTAAAATACTGCTCATATAATCCTTTCAAGTGAGAACTAGAGAATTCAACTTCGTTTAAGTCTTCTTAGGCTTTATGGGCTACAGAAATTGTTATCTGTAAGTACTGAGTAGAAAAAACAAGGGACACAAGGAATTAATGCATCACTTCTGTGCATTGAGTCTTAAAAAACTTGTGCTCACCTTGTTTTTCTGTTGTGTGAGGTGCATAAAATATGAATTTAGGGAAGGAAGGGGAAGGGCAAAGAATCCCAGCAAAGCAAATTATATTTACATAGCTGAACAACTGATCTCTCTTATAAGCCATAAATATGAGAATATTACATTGATTTGTCATACTGCATTAATCTAATAAAATTGGTTGACGCAAAGTTTCTATTAGGGTGTTTTTTTCTTTGTATATTGAGCTTTTGTGTGGAAAAAGGATTCCATTTTTCTTTGTTCTATCAAGGAGTTTCAAGGCTGAAATTATATTTCTGAATTTAATAGCAAATTTCTAGTTATTACTTAAGGGCTATAAAACTGAAATTCACCTAAAAAGGAGATTAGATGCTAATTTAATCTTCTTTCTTGGTTTATTTTTTAGTACATTTCACCCTGCAGCTGTTGAGCTGACCAGCTCTGATGAGATCAGGGTAACTAATACAAAAAAGCTATCATTAAAGAAAGTGAAATTTAAGCAGCAAAGAATTTCCTGCTTTACTGATTGCAATTTTTTTAATTATATAAAAAAAAATCACTACTATTAGCTTTTTCCATCTTATGATATGGATGAAATGAGAAACATTGAAGGTTTGGGGAAAGATGTAATTTGCCTTACAGAACTCCAGCTGGAAATTTCACATCCAAACCAGGTACTAACTTGTTCTCATGCTGCCTCAGAGATTCAGACCACAAGTTGCTGATTTTCTCTCCAAAGATTATGCCATTGTAGGTTTGATGATTTTTTGTTGTCCTTCTGGGAAAGCCAAGAAAGCTTTTCCCATGGCTCCTTGCTCTTGTCCTTCACCTTGGGGCGAAGGGACATAGCCCAATAAAGCTGTCTTCTCTCTCGCTGTGCATAAGCAGGAATAAAGACTCAGGAATAAGGACAGGAAGTGTTGGGGAAAACAGAGTGTCAAGGCCCTGTCTGATAAGAGCTGTGCCAGTTTAGATGCTCTTGGAAATTTTATCCCCATTGGCATTTCTTAAACCTGACACAAAAGGTGCAGTTTAGATGACACTGTAAGCCTTCAGCGTGTGCAGCGAACACGGATGTTTGGTAAGTGTTTGAAATGACATAGGTGGTGTCCAGATTTCAGGGAGAGGAGAATCAGTCAAATGAGCTTGTGGAGAAGGTTACGTTCCTGAGGTATTTTAGAGGAATGGGACAATGTGATAATCAGAGCATTCATTTCAGAGTGGGCAGCTCACCCTGTTGATTAGGCTGGGCTTTGGTGTCCGCCAGGCTTTGCAGCTCGGCATGATGGGCATGTGGTGGGAGCTGCCCTTGGCCTATGCTGTCAGGGGATGCTCAGATACAAGGACTTGGGTAATAGGAACATAGTCTTGCCCTGGAGGGTGGTCAGGCACTGGAGCAGGCTCCCCAGGGAGTGGTCACAGCCCCAAGGCTGCCAGAGCTTGAGGAACATTTGGACAACACTCGTAGGGACAGGGTGGTTCTGTGCAGGGCTAAGAGCTGGGCTCAGTGATCCTTGGGGGTCCCTTCCTGTGGGCCAATGGGCTCACCCACAACGTTCCTCAGGAAGTTCTTTCAATGAGGCAAGAGATGGGACTTCTAGATGCTTAAAAGTGCAGTTTATTTATCTTCTACATGGAGCAAAAAGCGCGAGGTCTTTTACAGGTGTTGAAAGCATGGCTAGAAGTCACGGGACTCTCGCTTACCTCGTCTTTTAAAGATTTATTAACCAATAGAATACTGACAACTAGGATATTTACATTATTAAACCAATAATAAGAAATTTCATCTAGCAATAACATGACCTTTTCTGACCAGTCTTGTTCTGCTAGAGACTTCTTGTTAACTTTGTAACTACTTCTATTCTCTCTGTCCAGCTTAACATGTCTCTATTTTGACTACAAGTCCACATTCTTGCTTCTAGCACCGAAGCTTGGAAGCTTCTCCCAGAGTCTTAACTCAAAACCTGTGTTTAATTCTGAGTTTTGGCCTGGAGGCCCAGTGCTCTGAAAACTCTCTGCTTTTTGGATCCCAACACCGTCCAACACAGCATATTCTGTGATTTCTTAAAGGAAGCCTGTGGCTGCATAGTTTCTTCAGCACAGCTGCACATCTTAAGCCACATTCATCGCTCAGTAGAGTTTACTTTGGCAGAATCAGTATTGTGTGGCATTGCTTGGTGTGCAGACTTTGGTTGGTTGGTGTTTTGGGGAAGTGGTTGGTAGGGTGTTCGCGTGTGTGTGAATTCACGGTACTGAGAGATACCAAGACTTCTTTGGATTTAATTTAGCTGCTTGCTATATTGAGGAAAGAAAACAGGATGTTTTGAAAGGACAGTCGTCAGAGTAGACTCAATAATAGTCTCAATGAGATATTTGAGATTTTTGGTAATGTAAGCCAAACAATTATTAGGTTAATACTTAAAAAAAAAAAAAAGGTAGCAAATAAATACATATTTTCTAGTAGTTATAAATTATTCCTTCTTAAAAATTGACTAGAAGTACATTCTACCAGTTGTCACAGCTGAAATAGTTGAATAAAGAGTACTTAAATTCCTTTCTTTACCACAGATGCAAATATTTCAAATAGTGTGCATTTGAGAGCTTGTGAAGTACTTATAAAACATGAAAAGAAAAAAAACAATAACCCTTCTGGAACTGGCTTGGGAATCTCATGTAATACTTCAACTGCTGTGTACTTTAAAACTTTCAGCCACTTTATTTCTCTTTTGACTCTAATATCTGCCATGACTTGCAGAATAAGAACAAAAAATATAATCAAACAACTGTATTGCTTAAAGTCATGTTCTTCCTTCTCCTGTACAGGGAATTTGCATTCAGCTGAGTTGGTAATGGAACTTATTGTATAAAGTGACTTTTAAGCCCTAAAAACATTTATTTAGATGTTCTAAGTAGGCTGTGACCATATGGATACTCTTTGTAGAGGTTTATTTAGAATGACCTTTAATAAATTTCCTATGATGTGACATGAGATTTTGTTTCTCCATATCACCATTCATTTCAATATTTAAGAAATTCAAAGAATCCAAACTGAGTGTATGAAGTGATTTTTTTTTTTTACCTATGCACTTGCTGCTACCTGCAAAAAGAGTTGTGTAATCAAATTTTGTTCAAGCTATGTTAGGGTGGTCTATCATATGGTTTAGGAGTTATAAAATATCACTGTTGATATTTAAGGAATTAATTCTACTTGTACAGTAATTAAGGCTGATTCATAGACTGGTGCTAACAAAGGAAGCTGCTAAATATAAGTGAAGGAACCAACTCTTTCTTTTTCTTTTATATTTTTTGTCATGACACACCCTGTCTGGCAGTCTTTGTATATATTCCAGTATTTACTAATTTCTTAGAGAGCAAAATCTTTATGGATAAATGTAATGTTTTTCAGGATAACTATGGTTATGCAGCCTCAATTAAAAAGATATATTGCATTTTTCATGTCTTTCTCTGGCCTCTGAGTCAAAGCAGGACAATGAAGTAAAATTTCACATTTCCATTTGTTTACTGGCAGAGTAAAACTAGGACTGCTGGTTTACTGCTGAGGTTGCCTGGACATTTTCATCTGAGGGGACTGAATCCATACTGTGTCAGAAAGACAGATGGACTCTTAAACACTCAATTGCTTTTCTGGTGGTTCTCAGTCTTGGAGTTCATCCAAGTGTATTTCATGGTGTGTCTCTATATAGTGCTGGCACCTGGGTGCTTTGAAACAATTTTCTTTAGTCCCTGTAGGAACACTACTATTAATGTAGTGGGGGTTTACTATTAATGCACTGGGGGTTTTGTTTCTAATGTTACATTCTTAAAAACTTATATAAAGTTTTTTTGGGTTGTTTTTTTTTTTTTTTTTTTTGGTCAGAATTAATTAAGAATATATCCAGCATTGAAATTTAGCAGCTACTTTATTTTAGAGAAGTAAGTGTGTACTCTTAATATGACTGAAATTTCAACTGCCTAAACCACTATGCACTTCTGGAAATGTTAGAAGCTGTTGCCTTTTTAAAAAAGTCAGTGACGTACAACTTCTTAATTTAAATGGATATTTTGGGGATTACAGTGAATACCTAAGACTCATGTTTGTGTTCTGTATTCATTTTGAAATCCTCTCTGTATTGCTTACATATGTGAAGCTGTTGTTTGGCTTTGTTCTCATTTTGCTTCTGTGTACTGATTACAGTCATATTTGTGGTGTAGTAAAACTAAGAATGACTTAAAATGAAAGCTGCAGTTCAGTGTGCACCATCTTATAATTAACTGAAATTCTGTGTAGTCTGGTGGGGTATGGGGTGTAGAATTGGTGGGTTTTGTTTGGGTTTTTTTTTTTGTCTTTTTAAGATACATACAATAGAGTTCTTCTACATTGAAGTGATATGAAGGTTTTAGAAATGAAATAATTTGATTTTTGGATCCTTTGATTCCAACATGAGTAATTTAAAAGTGTGATGCTGGGGTCATCTGGGAAGATTACTGTGTGCACACACTGTGTTGTTTAGGACTTCTTTCATCATATTTTCACACCTACATCCAGTAAGTAAAGCATATGCTACTTTATGCATTTGTGATCAAATTGAGGTAATTATACTCTTGGTCACTCAGTAAAAAAGCTAAATTTCTGAGTTCCAGCTCTCTGTATGTTTTAACTTCATGCAGAGAAAGAAGAATTCTTATTTTTTCCAGTGGCAGGAAGTCATTAAAATTGCGGTCCGTTTGCATGATCAGTTTGAGGTTGAAAAATATCCATATACCCATTTGTAGTTTGGAAAAGAGCAATGGTCAGTTCAATATTTGAATAAGATCTTTCTTTAATGTACTCAAAATTTTTTAATCTTCCATCAGTCACAATAATGGAAAAACAGTCAAAGAGGAAATAATGGAAAAAGGTCTGAGATTACAAAGTATGGTAGTTTTTTATATCCCTGGATAGATTGTGGGGCATCTAGCGAAAAGATATTTCTAGACTCAACAGAAGCCTCTTCAGCACAGAAAATAAGTTTTTTTTAGTATGTCACAAATATGAGGTTCAACTGTATAGAGAGGGAATAAAATTAAACCCCAACCTAGATTGTACTCAAATCCCCAGGGCTAAATAATTTTTTTTTTTAAATGTGACCTTTGTTAACTTGTTCTTACAGGTTTGGTGGTTTTGGTTTTTGTTTTGGTTTATTTGCTTTTTAATTTCAAATATTTCCTTACCATCACAGAACACACCACTGATTTTTATCATAAACTTTATCAATGATAAATTTTTTAAATGATCAGTTCCAAGATTTCACATATGAATGCTACTAGTTGCATCCATAGGAGTGTTAGGACTATGCAGTGATGATTCTTTGTTAACATATTTTAAATTATATAAAACTGGATATGTGTATATCTGAGCAGAAATAATCAGGAGAGGGACTGAGAAAAAGACATGTATCACTGTATTGCATTTATACAGTTCCTGTTCCATTGTAAAATATTCTTGCAGGTTTTAGAGGCTGTCCATACATACAGAGATTCACTTAATCCTTAAATGTTTTTATTTAGTAAGGTGAATTCTGAAATGGTAGCCAAAATAAAAACGATTTCTGAGAGTTCAAATTTCTAGTTTCTCAGACTGAATTCAGAAAATCAAACAAGCCACAGGTTTTAAGGCCAACCCATTTGATGAGAGAGTTTATCTTCTCTAGGAAGGGAATAAGATTTTTACTTTCTCATCCTCATATAGGTCAGAAAAATGTTTCTCTTAGTTATTTGAGCTTCTAATTACAACTGCGAGGCATCAGCCACTTCCTACAATAATTCAGATAACTTAGCAAGTTCCTTGTTTTCTTATCTAGGAAGCATCTGCAGTGGTAGGAAAACAGCTCCCCTACATGTTATTCCTCTACCATTTCTCACCTAATCTGACCACAATTAAACAGCAGCTTGTATTTGATGATTTTGTTAGTGATATCATTTCAGGGAAAAGAGAGAAACATCCCCCAGCCTCAGGGACACTATCAAATACTAAATTTGGTTCTGTGTGACTTTCAAATTGAGAAAATCCAGTGTGAATTCTAAAATTTCATCTGCTTGATAATGGACTTGACATCAAAAAATGCCAGTAGGAAATAGAGGCATCAGAGAACACACACCTAAAAGTTCTAGTGTGAGAAGAGAGCTGCTGAATGAAGGTGTTATTAGGAAATTATAATAATTGACCATAATTTTACTGAATATTATGTGTTAAGCAGTAGCATGGATTAGGAGCACTTTGATTGAAGTGTCTGTAAGACGAAAATCACAGAATCCTGGAATGGTTTGGGTTGGAAGGGACCTTAAAGATCATCTCATTCCAACCCCTCTGCTGTAGGCAGGGACACCTTCCTTCAGACCAGGTTGCTCAGAGCTCCATCCATCCTGGCCTTAAACACTTCCAGGGATGGGGCATCCGCAGCTGCTCTGGGAAACCTGTGCCAGGGTGTCGCCACTCTCATAGGAAAGAATTTCTTCCTAATCTCTGATTTAGAACTGTTATCTGTTAGTTTGAAGCCATTCCCCCTTGTCCTGTCACTCCAGGCCCCTGTAAAGTCTCTCTCCATCTTTCCTGTGGGCTCTCTTCACGAACTGGAAGGCCACAATTCGGTCACCCCAAATCCTTCTCTTCTCCAGGCTGAACAATCCCAGTTCTCTCAGCCTTTCCTCCCAGCAGAGCTGCTCCATCCCTCTGATGCCCTTGGTGCCTCCTCTGGGCTGGCTCCAGCAGGTGCCTGTCCTTGCTGTGCTGGGAGCCCAGAGCTGGGTGCAGCCCTGCAGGTGGGGTCTCAGCAGAGCGGGGCAGAGGGGCACAATCCCCTCTCTCAAGCTGCTTATGAGGCTTAATTTTGGGTATTAAAAAAAACAAACAATTTTTTTTTTGGTATACAGTGACTGGTGAAGGATCTGGAAAGGAGGGAGTCTGTATGGTAGATGGTATTATAGTTATGACCACTAGGCAGAACAGCAGTCTAATGAGAAAGTATTGAAAACTCTTAAATCCTATATCTGAAAATAGTGACTTGTATAAGAATGTTCTTTACTGCTTTCCTTTAAATCCTGGCCTATAGAGTTTCCTCTAGCTATGCTTTTACAGTGTTGAATAAAATTAAAATATGAAAAAAAAAATGTAAAGAGCATGGAAAAGAAAAATTGCTTATGCTGCTGAAATTCAAAGCCGTGTTATCAGGAAATTTCCATTTGCTCCATATAATTTTTTTTTTTCCACTGATGGGATGACCCAGAGTAATCTTGCTTCTTTATCTTTGCATTTATTTTTGTGTGCTTTGGTGGGATGGAGAAATATCTGCCAGAGGAGATCCCTGCCTGTGCTGCTCTACCGGCAGCCTTACCTTCCATCTCTCAATGCAGTAGGAGACCCAAATATAGAAGTAGAAGTTTACTCTCCTATAAATTAGTAAGTCTCCAAAAATTTTAATTTTATTATCTCTTTAATGTAATTAGTTACTAGAGCAACATCACAACGGGTTATACTGGATAACATGCTGTAGCTGAGACAAGTGGGAAACAAAATAAGCTCCGGAAATTTTTAATACCTGAGATTGTTTATACACCATAAGGATTTTTCTATATCTCCAGAGCAAGTATTTAGTTCTAAAATGCATGCAATCTTTTTGTAGAACTTTCTATGATCGAAGTGTTACAGCTTTTCTTTTAGATCCTGTTACTCCCAGAGAGATTAAAATGTAAGAAATACAGTATGCTTCCTGAAGGTTTCTGTTTGCTGTCTTGATTTTCTTGTGTGACCAATGTATTCACAGGTATGCTGAACTTTTAGTTTAGCCCTTTCCAAATTAAAAACTTTGTGATGATCTCAGCAGAAGACTCGCATGACATTCACAGAGCCGTAGTAAATAATTTATTTTTTTCTTGGATACTTTCTCAGCAAAAAAGTGAAGTTCCATTTCAGTGACAGAAATACAGTTTTTGGATTGACTGTTCCTGAAATGTAATTTTGTGTATCAAGCCAATGTCAAAAGAAATCAAAGTTACATCAAACTTTTGACTGTAGTTTCAGAATAAATCTTTGAGATGAGTTACAAATTCTCACTCTACCTAATGCTGAAACATGAAATTGAAGAAGTATGTTCATTAATAAATCTTTTTTTTCCCACGTTGCTGTAGAACATCAGATGTAATAATACGATCACAAAATGTATGTAACAGGCTTTTCTCTTTTATTTTCTTCTGTGGGGAGCTGTCTAAAAATGTGGATGTAGGACTTATGTAATAAAATGCCACTTTAACCTTTGTACATGATCTCAGCAGGATCAGATTTACTGACTTATGGAATAGTAACTATATTTTTTAAATTTGTCTAATGCAGAAAAAAATTTACTTTTGATAACTTCTATGATAATTTATTACACTTAGAAATTGTAACTATAAAAAGCTTTTTTGATTTCATCCAAATCAGTGCTCTTCTGCATGTCCAGTATTATGAAATATTTTAAATATTTTTTTAAAAAAATGGCATTGTCTCTATAACTTGAGATTATCCCACTCTACTTTGTCTATTGAATTTGAATTTTTATATTTATAATTAGCTCATTAAAAGGAACATGCAAATGAAAATAATTGCCTTTTTCTAAATAAAAGTAGAAAATGCAGATAGAGCAAACTGAATTTGCACAATCAGCAGTATTAAAGAAGCAGGTCTTGATTAGAAATGAGTATAAAGACATGCAAAGCAGTTTGAAATGGGATATCCTAATTCTATTTGTATTCTAATTCCTAGCTACTGTCATCTTCTCTCTTTTTCCCTTGGTCAACTATTTGAATCTGTCATTTTTTGAATGTGATATAATATGTCTTAAATATTTAGCTCCATTCATATGGAAAGTTGATTAGAAAATTTTAAATATTGAATAAAATTTGACAGTTTTCTAGGGAACATATCTACTGGTGAACTGAAACTCTTATTGGTTGACTTTATGAGAAGACCTCTTGGCAAATATAGAGGATTTTCCTGTTTTAGTTGGATCTTGAGGTTCACTGATCTGTAGGAAAATTTTGCTCCTTTCTAAGATATTTTCCTTGATCATAGGATGAACAGGAGCGCTGTCTGGGTCCCCAGATTCTTTACCCAAGTGTTCAGAGCTTGTAGTCACTTCACGGTGGCCCCCATGTGAATAAATATCAAAGAGAAGTGGCCTTGGAAATAGGTGAGCCTCAGCAATCTCTTCCATGTCCAAGATACCTCAGTCCATATTCTGATGTATTCTGTTTTTTTTAGTGTCATAAAGAGATTACACAATTGATTAAATATTTATTATTGAGATCGAACAAATTTTTATAAACTTTATGAGGTGTCCTTATTTTGGCTGGGATGGAGTTAATTTTTTCTTTGTAGCTGGTGCAGTGCTATGCTTTGCATTCAGTGTGAGAATGAGGTTGATAACATACTGGTTGTTTTGTGTGTTGCTAAATATTTCTTACCCTAACTCAAGGATTTTCTGTGTCTGGTGCTCTGCTAGTGAGGAAGTGCAAAAAGCTTGGAGGGAGCATGGCCTATTCACCTGACCTGAACTAAAGGGATATATTCCATACCACAGAATATCATACTCATATATATCAAATGTGGGAGTTGCCTGAGGGGAAACTGGGCACTGGTCAGTGGGTGGTGAGCAATTGTACTGTGCAACACTTGTCTTTGTTGGGTGTTATCCATCTCCCTCCCTTTTATTACTATCATTATTACTATCATTTTTATGGTGACAATTACTTCGTTTCAATTATTAAACTCATTTTATATCAACCTGTCACTTTTAGTTTTATTTTCCTTGTTCTCCTCCCTATTCCACTGGTGGGATGGAGGGGCAAGTGAGTGAGTGACTGCAGGGTATATCATTGTTGACTGGGGTTAAACCATGACAGTCCTTTTTGACCCCCAGCATGAGGATCAAAAGGTTGAGATAATGCCAGATCTGACCAGAGCGTGTTAGAACAAATTGTTGCAAGCATTCTTTGTGTAGGTTTAGTAGTTGCTGTCATAATGTTGATTTATTTGCTATCAGAGTTATGCTTGTTCTCAGGGTTAAGACTTGCTGTGTGTGTTCCCTGTGGCGATGTTTATCCTCCATGGGGCCTCAGCTAAGGGTTATCATTTTGTACTTTGTAGTAGAAAGTGATATGAAGGGCTTATGGTATGATAGCATTGCTGGGCATAAAACGCTTCTGGTACATATATTCAGTATACCAGTCACCTCTGTATATCAGGAGTCACCTACTGGGAACTATTAATAGTAACACCTTTTGCCTTTTCTTCTTGGAGATCAGTCTGTGGGGGAGATATGTCCCTTTTTGTCCCCAGGCTGATTGAAGTAGCTTTTGAGGATTTTGAATTGAGATTTCTGAATACCCTTGGAACAAATGTGGTCCTTTTGCTAGGAACTAGCCAACTACTGCACATGGTTCAGGTTTTTTTATGGTTAAACAACAAATTGAGAATGTCAGCCAGAGATCTGCCCTGAGACTGGATATTTATGAGTAGCAGGGTCTGTTGGATGGTATGGGGAAGTACCTACAACAGTGGGTAACTCCAATGTTTTGGAACTTTACACCTGAATAAGTCCAGAATTTGGAATAACTAGTAAAGTGTTTGGAAAAGTGAATCTGGCAATTTCATATACACACACAAATCTCTGCAACGTGCTGGGGTCTGGCCCAGGCCTGCTGAGCCTTGCTCAATGTTACTCTATACCCTCCAAGGGAAGAGAAGGTCTCTGGAGCTGATAACAGGACAGCGGGCTCTGTAGCTATTCCAACCCCCATGACAGCCCCTGGAGCTGAGCCACAGAACCAGCACATTCTGCTGTCATTGTCCCTATATACAAGAGGAAATGTGAAAAAAGCATCATCTTGTTTAGTAATGGAGAAGGAGGGCAAAGAAAGAATGGGAGGAAGAGATAGAACAAGGGCTGAACACCACTCCCTGTTCTTGAGTGAGCAGGATATAGAAAAATATTTCAGCTATCATCCCAGTGAACATGTTGCCATCTGGCTGCTCTGATGCTCGGTTATTTGGGCTAGCAATTTGGAATTAGAGGGTAGAGAAGACAAACAGCTGGCATCACTTTCTAGGGAAGCAGGCATTGACAAAGTAATTGGAGAAGTAACTCAAGTCCTTAACCTCTGGAGGTGATCCCATCAATCATGAGGGAAAGGTTTCCCTCCATGGAAGATATTACATGTTGCCCAGGAAAACAGACAGCACAGAGAAAGGTATCCAAAAACTAGGAATTAGCCCTGTGAGAGATGACTTATTATGTCCTGAACAACACACAGCCACAGATTCAGATGAAGTCCAATCCATATGATCCGTGTAGCAGAAATTTGTATGGCACACCCCATTGTCACACACCAACCCTCTGGCTACCTTAGTCAGGAAAGACAGTGTGGCTGCAACAGTGGATGAAGCCATTCGCCAGCTTGAGGAATATGAATGTATGACAGTATATCTTCCTCCTTCATCTCAGCTGTGGAGAAACTGTGTGATAAACTGTCCTGTGAGTTCCAGCAATTCAGAGGAAATATGTCCAACTCCCCACCCGTATGGGCTCGTGTATCACCCCGGTGATTGACTTCAGGTGTCCTTCTGCTCAAAAGACAATACAGAAGGTACTGCCACAGGGTACCCTGTGGTTTTACTTGTTGTGGGACCTCTGACGGGATGTGAGGAATTGAGATGGAAGGCCTACCTCAACCCTAGAGGCACAAACACATGAATTAAAGGGGAAAAAAAAAGTGGAACTTTGTGGGAAGTTCCTGGTCCAGTGGACAGTTTCTCAGGCAATGTGGAAAGATTGATTTTACTTCTGATTCTATGGGGAGAAGTTTCAATCCACTTTTACAAGAAATAAGTGGAGAATCCTGTGATATCAGTATTAGAGGGGCCCTGCCTGGTGGAGGAGAGGGACAGCCAGATTTACTGGACGATGTGGATGCCATGGCCCAGAATGTTGGACCCCCAGGAGCATAAGGCTCTTGTTAGTACTGGTGCACAGTGAACGCTAATGCCATCAAGTTGTGGAGGGGCATAACCCAGCTGCACTTTGGGAGTGACGGGGATCCCAACAGTAGACTCTGGCAGAGATTAAAATCAGCCTGACCATAAATGAATGGCTGAAACATCCTGTTGTGAGTGGCCCAAAGATTGTGTATGCTTGGCAAAGACTGCCTCAGGAGAGGTGTTTCAAGGTCCCAAAAAGGCATTGTTGGGTGTTTTTTGAATTTCTGCCTTGGAGATGGAGGAAATTTAGCAGCTGTCTACCTTGCCTTGTCTCTCAGAGCACCCTTCTCTTGTGGGGTTGTTGAGGGTTGAAGAAAAACTTGTATCGATCCCTAGCGCAATGGTGCACAGGCAGCAGTATCACATCAACTGAGACTCCCTCATTCCCACCCATCAGCTGATTCCTTGGCTGGAGAGCCAAGGAGTGATCAGTAGTTATTTCGTTTTACATCTGAAAGGCTTGCTGACAGTTAGTATAAAAAATATGTTCCTGGTTTATCACTGACATAGCTTCAGTTACACATGTGATGCATAAATGTAATAATAAGGAAAAAATGTCAAGAGGACTTTTGAAAATATTGGATTACTTGCTCACATTAGGATTTGCAACTTCTTTAATTTAAATGCCAGAAATCCTGTTTGATGGGATGTGTCACAGTAGTGAATTTTCATGTACTAGTAGCTATTTTAAAAAATAAGAATAGCATTGAAGGGATTTTGGACTTCTTTTATAGAAGTAAAGCCGTCAACCATTAAAAAAACCTGAAACAACTCAAAAAGAAAAAACTAAACAACACCCTCCAAAAAATCCCCTTCTAAAGAAAAAAAGCAAACTAAGCTGAACTAAACAAAATCTACCCAATACCAATTGGTAGTGAAAAAATGCATGTAAAATCTTAGAAAAAAAATGGAGAAAGGTGTTACAGAATCACAGAATGGGTCAGCTTGGAAGGGACCACAGTGGGTGATCTGGTCCCACCTCTCTGCTCAAGCAGGGTAATCCCTGGGCATCCCAGAGCACAGGGCACAAGGTTGTGTCCAAATAGTTGTGCAGTGTCTCCAGTGAGGGAGACTCCACACCCTCTCTGGGTGATCTCTTCCAGTGCTTGGTCCACTGCACAATAAAAAAGTTCTTTCTCATGTTCAGGTGGAATTTCCTGTTCGTTGAGTTGCCTCTTGTCTTTTTTTCTGAAATTAGAGAAAAGTTCAATGAATATAAATGTGTTTATCTGAAAATCTTTTTCCTTTTTGTTTCTTTTTCTTTTTTTTTTTTAAATATATACAGCAGCAAGCTTGGATTTAAATTGTGTTATTTAGACTAATTTGCAGCAGAATGCTATTATTCAGTTTGAGTTATCTCATGACGGGAGTTTCCTGAAGGATAGAAAATTCATGTGAAAACTCACAGGGTAATGAAGATGATAAATTTATTCAACTGAAAATATATTCATACTGAAGTGCTGGTTATTACAATTAGTTTATAATTGGTCTTAAATCTATCAAAACATCTATTTGTAAAGACAGATGAACTAGAAGATTCAGTATACCTAAGCATCATTTGGTATGATCTTAACAAACAGAAGAGTACAAAACAGAATCACCTCAACTTCTTTGGCACTCTTGTATTCCTTTGTCTTTTCTGATGTCTTGAAGGAAACCAAATGTTATCTTTGAATGCCAAATTATATCACTGGAGTTCTTGAAGAAATCTTCTGATTGAAAATAGAGATGAATTTACGGCAGTGCTTAGTGACAAGCTGAGCATTACCTGGTTTTGGATTTTAATAACAAACACAGAATTTCATGACCTGAATACCTACCTAGGCAATAGTTTTACTGGCCAAGCCAGTTGGAAACGTGCAACTAAGGTACGTTACTTGAAATGTGGCAAAGCTAATGCAAGAAATAGAACTCCTGATTTGTGTTTGGCAGAGGTAGGCTGTAGAAAGTAAGCATTGATTTTACTAAGAACATTCTTTGAATTTTATTATTATGGTAGTTACTGAATTTGATGGAATAGACTAATTGATGAGGGTTTGTGGTCTGTAAGTTTTGCAGTCTCCCATACAACCCTAGGAGACTGTAATATTTATTTTTAAGGCCAGGCAGTTGATTATTTCCTAAGAAGTCTAGTACTGCTCCTTGCCTTGTGACAATAACAAGGGGAAAAATACATGTTATTATGTAAGAACTCTTCATTTCAAAGGAAAAAAAAAATACAAATACATGAGTTCCTGGGCTGTAGGTGGCCCTGCTATAAAAATGATGCTGGACAAAACGGCCTCCAGAGATCACTTCCAATTGAAACGAGGCTGTGATTTGTAAGGAAAAATATGTTCAATAACAATGGTACACCCTCCCCCCAGACCCTTACAAAAAATTAAAATATGGGTAATAATTAGAAAAAAAAAAATCTGAATTTCAAAGGAATCTACTTTGTCTTCAGGGAATGCTCACATTTTAATATATTTGTCACCTTTCTGTGTTAAAGTTAGTATCTTGGGATGATATTGTAATTCTGCCTATCAGCTCCTTCTGGTGTCTTGAGGAAATGTTCTTGCACATCATAACACATTGTTAGAAAGAGTGGAGATGTCAAGGCAGTCCTTGGCTGTTTAAGCTTTCATTTTCTTTGTTGATCACTGAGTCTGGAAGTACATAATGAGCACACCAGTTGCCTGCATAGGAAGACAAGAAAGTTATTTTCCATTTTCCCTTCAGCTCACTAACCTTTATCAGAAATAACAGGAGCAATAAAAAATAGTTTTAATGAAAGAAAGCATTTTTATCAAGTTCCCTTAGCAAATTCTGTCATAGGTGCAAGTTTCTTACACAATCCCAAGTTGAATGTAATTTGGCCACGTGTATTCTCAGATTGTGAAAAGATTTAAAACCAGAACAGATAATTACAGAGCCAAGTTATGGGCTTTATTTAGGTTGTGTTATATAGCACTTCTCATTCATGAAGCTATATAATGTAATATATGTAAATATTGTATATATATGTGTATATATATATATATGTAATATATGTAAATAAATATATGTAAAATATGAAGTCTTAGAAGTATTCAACTTTTGGTCTGCACTGCATCCTTGAAGAGCAACAAAGACATAAACCCCTGATGTAATGCTAAAAAGTGCAGCTGGAAAGCTGTTTGTTATCGGTGGACATAAAGGTGTTAAGAAAAAGATCTCTTGCTTTTGGTCTGTTCTACAGATGAAATTGCAAAAGGTGAGAAGGGGAGAAGCAAAAGATGAAGGGCAGCTTTTGATGCATCCGACAATACCAGAAGATGCTTTTAATGGCTCTTTCTTTTCATCTTTATAGAAACTGCAGACTTCATAGGTCAGAAATAGAAAAGAAAGAATGAGGGGGTTGGTGGAAGTGAGGCTGATACCCAGTGGTTGTTATTCTGCTGTTCAGTTAGTGCTGACTCCTGTTTGCTTCACTCAAGTCAGGATGTACCGTACAATTTCTGTCCATATAGCAAGACGTTCTGTAGGCGGAAAACGTGGCACAACAGGTCTATGTTCAGTTCCTGAAGTCTGCAATTTATTTGACTATAAAAGTGTCCAGTAGGTTTCTGAAATTCATCTTAGTTTATTTACATTCAGCAGTGCTTCTTGTTTAAGATAGACTGGCTTCTAGAGAACTTCATCACTGTGGTTTTGTTTTGACAGAGAATTTAAAATCTAATGGCCAGCACATGGTATATAATAAGAGATTGGTTAATTCATTAATCAGAAAATGAATAAAAAATATTTATTATTTCAACTGAATCTGTTAATCTTTTTAGCTTCTTAGGTAGCACAGCATCAATATTTATAGGTACAAGCATGTGCATAATACAAACACATGCACAATATATTTGCATATCCAACATTTCTTGAATCATACAGCTATTGGCATTTTAAACATACCCAACAGCAATTCCTGTATGAATACAGTCTTGCACTCAACAATCTTTTTCTGTTTCTCTTGCCAGTAGAAATTGTATTAGTTGTACCATTCAGTGAAATAGGAGCCTCAATATAAGTGTACGTATTGTGTTGGTGTGCCCTAATGACACATATTTGAAAAATAAAGGTTATTTTTTATAGAAAAAAAAAATAGTTGTGGAACCAGAGTGGTGGAAAGAGGCTCTCATCATCTCCCTTCTTTTCCTCCATTTTGAATTGTTTACAATCAATAAGCCCAGAGTAAGCAAACCTTGTGAATAGTGTAGTATTCAAAAATCCTTGATGCTGTTTAAAGAAAACACAAGCTAGATCATGAGTCATCATACGTCAAATTCCGAAGAAGCATACATTTGTGATCAGCAGCATGTTTGAGAAATAAGGGCTGAAATAAGGGTAGGTTTTTCACAGATTTTCATTCACAGAGGGTAAAAATTGAATTAAGTTAAATCTGTGAATTGAGGGATAACTAATAATTACAGTATTCTTGGGCGTAGTATTTTGTGGAAGCAGCCTCTAAATGCAGTTAAATATTTGGAGATGAAACTTGATTTGAAAATATGGTGTGAATATTGTGAATTTAGAATTATTTGTGAGATTTGGTAATATGAGTAATGAAATAAAAATGAGTCATAAGTCAGGAAATAAGTGTTTTGATGCCCTTGCGGAATAGGCTGCCAAAATAAATAACAAAATATAAAACTTAAAAATCATAAACTAATTTGAGCATTTTTAATTCATTCTAAAACCTGGAGTCATTAAAAATATGGGTTTTATTTTCAAATATTACATCATAACAAAATTATGCATCATCTTTGCATGATAACATTTTAAATCATACTATTAAGATGAAAAGCTGAAGAGGGATTTGTTGAAAAGGTCAGCATTTTCTCAAGTCTCAGTGAATTTTTGATAGTGTTAGTGATTTAAAGTAGTTATAATTTGGACAACTAATCTGAATGACCACTCTAGAAACTCCCCCATGCATTGACAGCTCCCTTTTAGAATTCCCCTTTGAGTGGAATAAATTACAAAATGTCTATAATCTTATTTTTCTAAGAAACTGACTCTGAGTTATTTTAGTTTCTCTCTTGCAAATATATTTAAATATAGTGCAAGTATCCTAAAACAGTTTAAAGAACTTAATTTATCAATTTTAAGTTCTCTAACTATATGTAGATTTTCAGATCCTCTAAACAAGAGCTGAGATGAGATCCAATGCTTGACATTGGTAAAAATTAGACAATAATCTGCTGAGTAGAGAATTTTGCTTTGGGATCATCTGGTTGATGGGTCTTTAAATACTTCTTCAGATGTTAGAATGCTGCAGTCCTGTGGAGCTTTCAGTATCCCAGTAGGTACTGAAAGGTGATACTAAGGAGAACTCCTTAACCACTTTTTGTAAGTGTCCTTATTGTGAGTTATGCGATGATGTTAAAACAGCTGCTACAAAACAAATTACTAAATAGAACTAATAAAAAAAACCAAACCAAAACGTTTTACCACTGTGATTATCATGGTTTGACTGCACTACTTCTACTCATTTTTTGCCCCATGATAGCTCTATGAACACTTCTGTGTGATTATTGGTAGTTCAATGACAGTGAATAACCATCTGATATTTTGGGACTCACTAAATTATTTTCAACTAAATCACTCTCAACAAAATAAAAGTGCATGAAACTGAAATATTCTCTCTTTTCTGTGACTGCCAGTAGAATTCTGTGGTTTAATCCTGACTCTGAGAAGTGCTGCTCAGCAATAACAAACACTTCCCTGTGTTTCAGCACAAATCCAACACACAGCACCCTCTAATCCAACGTGAAGGAAATTAATTCTATATCAGCCAGAACTGGTAGATACAGAAATAACCAAAAATACGAATAGAAGTTGTGAGGAATATTTATGTAGTTCTTCCCTCTGTAAGGTGAAAGTGGTTATTATTAGTGGTAACTATGTGGTTATGAGTATAATTTAGTGAAATCTCATCACCATGAACTGTGCGTCCAAGATGGCTCTTCTCCAAGGATCTTTTCCAAGACTCTGGTAAAAACATACTCTTTTGCTTCTGCTACATATTGTGCTATTACTTCATGAAGTACATTAAGTTTGAAATTCACCGCAATGTCAGAGTGCTGTGCAATATTATAGTTTAAAATACTTTAAAAAATATTTTTTCTAATGAATTAAGTAGGGATAGTGCCAGATATTTAATAGGATAAGTATATTTAAATTATTTAGCACAGTGGCATAGAGTCCTTAAAGCCAACAGAGAACATTGGCCATTGGAGAATGAATTACTGTTTTGTATCTCATCACACCATGCCCTTTGTAAATTCCTCCAGGAATCTCTAGTGAATGCTGTCTTGTCCTGACAAATTATTTGGGACAATTTAATGTTTTATTTCTTCAATAGCTTCTTTTAAAAGTTTTATTTCAGAGACATCCAGTGACATTTAGCCTGAATAATAAGATTGTAACATAGAGGTCTTCCTAGATTGTATGTATCAAACTTTTTTTTTTTTTTTCTGCTGTAGCCTTGTCTCTTCTGAACGTTCCCTTTCTACCAAGGTCCTGTGTTCACATGCTCTGAAACTTTCTGTCTCTTATGCTTTCATGCTTACCTTTCTGGAAGCTTTCCTTTCCCCCTTTTTTGTTTCCTTTTCTGCCCCCCC
>VXBQ01011181.1:0-11254 GCA_013400175.1 Phainopepla nitens | reverse complement strand
GATAGAACTACTGAGATGGACACAGTTTGTCCCAGCATGAGTTTGCCAGAGACCTGAGTCTTCAGGGGAAAAAGACTGGCCTAAAATACCCAGGGCTAAATGGCAGGTAAAGAATATGTGAGCATCCTGTGCTGTGATTTCTATTGCCTTTTAAAGCAGGGGTATTCAGTGCCACACTTGGAAACCACACCATGTATCTCCCACAGGAACTGCCCTTTTGACCACACCGTGACTGTCATGACTACCTGCCCTGATTACCTCGCGTGGTTGTCACATTGCAGACTTTGTGAAGGTCCTGAGAGATTTTGGGACAGGGATATCCAAGCACTTTGGCAGGGGGAAATGACATCAGAATTAATAACAATATAATATATTATTATTAAATAATAAATAAATAATAAAAAATAATAAATAAATAAAAGTAACTGTGAAACTGGAGAAGTTGCCTCAAATCTTCAGAAGTAAATGCAATAAAGAGAAAAAAGTACTTTTGTGAAAATTAGTCAAGAAGGTTTATGGCTCTTGAATTAAGAAGAAAAGTGGAGGTTATAACCATCAAAAGTTTAGTTTTGGGGGAAAAAGGATATTTTGATATTTCTGAAGATTTCTAGGGAATTTTTTGGTTTGTATTTGTGTTTGTATGTTATTGTGGCAGACCTAGAATGTTTCTGTAGTAGGAAAGAATTCACTGGATTGGGTTGGTAAATAAGTGAATAGGAAAACCAGCATTTTTATTTTGGAGAATGTATTTTGAACAACATAAAATTATTAAAATATCAACCATAAATTATAAATAGCTCAAAAATATAATATGCTGTACTTGGAAAATTATCACATTCCTTAGGATTCTAAGCTCATATCACACTTATTGAATGTTTTATTTTGCAGGGATTTTTTAGGATTCTTACAACTTGCTGTAATTTTCAGTCAAAACTAATAATTTCAAACAAAGTGTGCTCTTCCTAAAGTCATCTTTAGATAGATTATTATAGTCCTGCATGTTCTTTTGTGAATTACAGCACAGCTTTATTGAAAGTCCATATTACATTATTAGGACATATGTAGAACACCCATGAGAAACCGAAGTTTTACTATTCTTAATGTGCATCCTCTCAAAACTGAAAGCAAATTTTGAGAACTCTCTTCTTCCAATGTAAATAATGAATATGATAATTACCAATACCGAACATCTGCTATCAATACTGCAATCTTTTTCTGCACTTGAAAATATCTTGTTGGTTTTAATGTTCGGATGTCCTTCTTGTTTTATGAAGAAAGGTGGTAAACATTTTTTATATAATCACAACATTCACTTAGAGGAAAAAAAAGGCTAGTTGTGCAAATCTATTTCCATAGTGCAGCTTCTCTCTGCTTCTCTTCCAAGTGCAGTCAACAGAGAAACAAGCCAATCAGTCAAGCTAATTTTATTTCTTATTGCTGTTCTCATTTCTTCTCCTTCCACGCCATTGTCCAACTCTTTTTACCTTTTCCTTCTCCTTCCATTGCTGTCAGAGCCTGTCTACCTCACTCACCTTTCTGGTAACTGAAGATTTTCAGCTACTTTGGCATGTGATGGAAAGGGCATCCTGAATGTCACCTCCTCATCCCGAACCTGCAGCTCATGTTTCTTTCTCTGACATATGCTGTGAAGATGGGAGGAATTTGAGTAACCATAGAAATCTCACGCACACAGAAAGCAGTTTATCATTAAGTCTAAAAATTCTGTGAGTCACCTGTCACTAATCTCTAGCTGGTTTTGCCCTCCCTCTTCACTTTTCTTTGCAAGACTTACTTTTCCTCAGAGAGCAGACACTTAGGTCTCACAAAGCAAGATAAAGACATTCCTAGGTTTAAAATACACTATTGAAACTTCAGAAGTCACAGATGTTTTCCCTGCTGTGAGGTCAAATAATAACTGTATCAAGCATTGCAGAAATTAGTCTCCAAAGGAAGGAGCAGGATCAGAAGATCACAAAGCCATCTCAGTCCATTCACAGCTACCCTGAAATACAAAGATGTTCTAAGCAGCACAGGCACAAAGGTCAGCACTGTCATGTTCTGTTCTTGCAATGGCCAAGCCAGTAACTGGCCCAGAGTGCCTCACCAGGTTAGTTAAGCTCATCATTTTTTTTTGCTAGACATAATCCCCAACTGTTTTTCTATGCATCCATTTTAGCACTGCTCATCTGGAATGAAAGCTCAAGCCTCTGAAGGACTCATCTTACCCAGATAAAAAATTACCCGAATTCAATATGCTAAAACCAGAGAAAGTACTCAACATATTTTATTTAATTCAACACAACACCCATCTTTCAATAGAATAAGAACTTTTAATGTGAAATTCTTTCTTACCATCTCCAAGATCCAGTGTTCAGCCACATCTTAGCAAAAGTGTCACAGTGAGAAGCTTGCACCAGAGACTTAATGTTCTGGCATTTCTCCTTGTCTCATGCCAGCATTCCTGAGAGGTCTTATTTTACTCAGGGATCTTCAGTATGAGGCTACACATTCCTTATCAGTCATTAAGGATCCACAGGCAAAAAGGTCCCTCCTGGCATGTTTTATAAATATTAACAGCATAGCTGAGAATAGCATTTGCAAGCTGCAAATCCCATTGCATTTGCAAGCTGCAAATCCCATTGGAAATTTGCCTTCCAGATTCATGTAAAACTAACATGAAACAGTAAAAAAATGCTGAACGTTTTCCATTTTTAACAAGAAACTTGGGTGCTTACCGTTGCACTTTGGATCAAGTAAGAACATGAGACATCTTTTCTTGCATGTTGATAATTTCATTCCTACAGCTAAAGGCTTCTCATTAGAAGATAAACTATTCTAGGAACCCTGTCTTTTCTCCAAATCCATGTGATAATAACCTATTTTGGCAACAATAAGTGTGTATATGTGTTCCAGGTGTAGCATTTGGACGAATTTTGTTTTCTTGGTTCAGTCTACTGAAACTAAGCTATTTCTAAAATGAGAAGAGAGAGAATGATTAAAAGGATTTCATCACAATTCTCGATTTTCATCTCCAAACTATGAAGTTCCTCTTGAGATTTTTGCTCTTTGAGACTGAAAAAGAAATGTTGAAAAATGTCAGCAATAAAAAAACCCTCCATTCTAAAATGGATTATGTTGTAGCAAGTTTGTCTCCCGGATTCCTATAGAAGTGACAGCACACCTCAACCCTTTCCATTCCAGCAAAACTTTTGCTGCATCAACTTCTTATTTACAATGCACCCACATTACTGTATCTTCTTTCTCCACTGCCTGTCTCTCCTCTCTTTATGTCCCCTCTCCTGCATTACTCCTTCTTAGTTTCCTTACTGATGAGTGCTCCCATTCTTCTCACCCTCACCCACTCGACCTCAACAGGTCCTTGGGGGCGTGTCCCTTGCAGTGTGCATGAGCCCCTGCCCAGGCACAGGCTGGGACAGGCTCACACACACTGCTCCTCTGCTCTCCCAGCTGCCTCTGGGCTTAGTTTACATGGGCCATGGTCTGCCAGAGAATTAGCACATCCACGCAGATCCTGCTCATTCCTGGTCCCTCCTCTGGCTCTGAGCTACTCCCAGTTCTTGATCAGGGCATCAGGGATCCCAGCCACCTGAGCAGGAGCTTCAATGACCTGTCCCCAGGCACCAGGATGCTGAGCCTGCTTTCAGGCTCCTGAGCCTGCTTTCCAGGTCCTCAACCCACAGCAGGAGATTTCCTCTCGGAGCATCTCTGAGCATCTCTGAGCTCTGTCCACCCTTGCAGGGCTCAGTAGCAGAAGTTGTTTGCTTTATCCTGTGAGCTGCATGTTGTTAGGCAAATAAGTAAGTCACTCAGAGTATTGCTTTTAATCTTCATCTAGTGATGGTAGTAATTACTTATCAGGACCCAATTTCACTCTGCAATGCACCTTGTTATCCCCCTGAATCTCTACTGCATCTTTCCCATGCCATGCCATGCCATGCCATGCCATGCCATGCCATGCCATTCTGTAAACAATAAAACCTCACAAGGCCTAGATCAGAGGACATTTCATTATATAAGTATAATCAGTGTTACATTGGAATCTACTGATGTTTATTGACTTGAATGAATTATCCCCAAAGATACAGTCAGTTGGAAATAAATGTCACAGCAGCCAATCTTCAGAAAAGTTCCTGAACTCAAAATTCCTGAGTCACAATCTCAGTAAAGCATGATGCTACCTAACATGTGAAGGTTTATTTATGGATCTATAAATGAGTACTTGTTCATCTATTGCCCACTGAGTGAATGTCCTACTGGATAAACAAACATCCTGAAGACATGTCCGAAATTTCAGACTGTACTGGGAAACTAGTGAGAAAGTAGAAACTAATGAGACTGCAAGAGATAGTTGATGAGCATATAAAATTATAAACTGAACATAAATTCACTGCTCCACCATAATGGAAGGAGAAATGGGATCTCACGGTTTATTTTCTACTATAGTGGACTCTGCTGGCTGCCACAGGGCAATCTGTTTATAATAAGATTCAACCTAGGCAAGATAAAAAGCCCTTCCTTGCCAATTGTGAGAAATCAGCAGTGCTCATTTTCAATCAGTTTTTTCAAGCTGCAAAACAGAATGGATGAGAATTACATGAAGATCTGATCACTCTTTTCCTAGGTTTATTTTTGGCAATAGGTTCTGACACCAGAACAAGGACCATGTGGCTTCTTCCACTGAAGAAACTCATTGATAAAAGTATTGAAACATGGATAAAAGTAATGAAGAAAATATCTCTCTTCCAGGAAAAGTCTTCCACACTGGAATTTCATAAACTCTAGTCTCCAGTTCACAATGCAAATCTAAAAATTGTGAGATTTTGCCAGGACATAGGCTGGAAATCTGTGTATGTATATACTTTTACTTGTTGCTATTCTCTCTCTCTGCCTGCTAACACAGAGTCTGAGATAGAAGTCATATCCTAAGGGCTGGCAGACAGTGAGGCAGCTGCTTGATGTCTTTCTCAAGATGTTTCTATTTTCAGCATGCTTCAGTCTCTTCTTCATGGGAAATGTCAGCACTGCAATACATTGCCCACCCCACACTGCTGAGCAGGACGTTCTGTATCCAGGGTCTGTGCTCACTGTCCCTCTCCTCCGTTTGAGGTGTGCCGTGCTTTGCTCTCAGCTGCAGAGTCCAGCCCTGCAGTGACAGTAGCAGAACTGGGAGACAGTGGTGGGCACGATCCATTTGATTTTTCTTTTAGCATTAAGGCATTGCTGCTGCTTTCAGTACACCCTTTCCTAAGGACTAGCAGCCAAATAGCTGCATGGCCATGTGCCTCATTCTTGCCTGTTGCAAGGCTGGGTCCACATCCTGCACAGCACAACAGAAAAAAAAAAACCCAAAAGAGCTCTGCTGAGTAGACTGGCTTTGTCATTTGCCACTGGGAAAGCAAAGATTTGCAGCTCCAAATATGAAGGGAGAGAACCCCCAGCTGTCACCCTAGGAGAAGCATCAGACATCCCTCACTCTTCTTTCATTGTCTGAAGTAAGAGTTGTTACATATTTCCTCTGTCTGAACTCTTTAAATCAGAACTTTCATCTTTTTGTTCCAAGCAAAACACTGCTTTATTTTTACAGACATGGAGATGCTGTGATTTTTAGCTGTTAAAATCCTTTGGCACATTTTGTTCTTATATGGTACATGTAAAAACCACAATAATTTGCAACTAATTTTTCATTATTAGGGATATGCAGAATGTCTTTTACATCTCATATTTCAGGGAAACTTAATTTAACATATTTAAAATACAACATACCTTCATATTTATCATTAAAATATCTTTATATCCATTGGTATGTATCTCAGGATTCTGGAAATCACTGCAAGTGCTCTATATGTGAGCTGTATTTCATGATTTGATATATTGTCCATGAGGGAATGTGAGCTACAGTAGGTCTTTCTTTTCTACTTTCAGAAAATCACCTTGGATTTAGTTACAATGGGTTGCACGGTTCTGCCAGATGGCACAGAAAATCCTTGGCAACTAACCTATTAATAATGAAATCAGTTTTGAGAAATACTTTTTTTTCAGACAGGACAAATGCTGTTAGTTCATACTGTGAAAACGAAATATTATTTTCTTTAGTATACATGAAACTAATTGTCTGACCCCTGGCCTCTCTTACTAAATGGTACTCCTTCAGTTTGCTTTTTGATGGGATAGTTTCATGCATTTTACCATTTGATATGCAGGGTTTTGACAAGGTTTTTAGAAGACAAAGTCTCTCTAGTTTCATACATAGGCTTTAGAGTTGGCTCTGTCATATACAGACTTCTCCAAATGGCAATACAGACCATGGCCTTTGGAATATAAGAGCTTTCTTAGATTATGACTAAGAAGTCGAATTATAATCTTAGTGAATTTTTATAGTGCAAATTATTAAGATAAATCATTTGGTTTATAAATTTAGTTAAAATATCCAAGGAAAGTCTTCTTACTGATAACTATGTTCAGAAAAATACCAATATTGGCTTTTGTAGCTTTTCTGTAGTCAACGTTTGTTGTGAAACAAACATAACAGGTTTGCAATCAAGAATTCTGGTCATTAATAGCATTTCACACACACACACACATAGACACACACACAAATAAAATTCCAATCCTTGTCCAATGACCAATTTTTTCTTTGTCTCTCCTGTGTTTCAGCTGCTGACAAGGCAGCCTGCCTGATGGGTCTGTACTCAGCAGACCTGCTTTGACCCTACATTATCCTTGAGTCAAAGTTGGGAATTAATTTGTGAGCAAACCTGTGGACTGTCTTAAGGGAATTAGGGCTCATGTCTCTAAGAAGGGCATGAAATGTTTCTCTATCAGTGCAGCACTGTGGGAAACAGACAGAAGGAGCTGGTAGCCACTGCCCAGACAGACCCTATGGCTCAACTGCTACCACAGAAACTTGTTGGGACAGACTGCGTGATTGACATGTGCTGTGACTGGCAGCCATAAAATATCTGGAAGAGATAGTCAATGAAGGAGAGATGAGGGAATTGCCCTGATGAGATGCATCCCCAGATCTTGAGGGAACTGGCAGATGAAGTGGCTAAGCCACTATCCATCACACTTGACAAGTCGTGGCTCTCTGATGAAGTCCCACGGACTGAAAAATCCCCATTTTTAAAAAAGCTCAAAAGAAAGACCCAGGGAACTACAGGCTGGTCAGTTTCACCTCTCTGCATGTCAAGATCATGAAGCAGATCCTTCTGGAAAATATGCTATGGTACATTGGCTGGATGATCACACACAAAGAGTCGTGGTCAATGGCTTGAACTTCAGGTGGAGACCAGTAACAAGCTGTGTTCCCTGGCAAGTTGTTTTGAAAGCATCATTATTTAACACATTGGTCAAGATCATGGACAGTGCGATTGAGGGCACTCTCAGCAATTTTGCTGATAACACCAAGCCAGGTGTTGCAGTCAACACACTGGAGGGAAGATAGATTCTGGTTGGATATAAAAGCAACATTTTTTTAAGAAGAGGCCAGTGAAACACAGGCCCCAGAATAAGGGAATGCCCCTGGAATCATTGGAAGTGTGCAAGCTCAGGCTGAATGGGGCTTTGAGCAACCTGATCTAGTCAAAGATATTCCTGCCCACAGCAGTGGTGTTGCACTAAATGATTCTTGTAAGGTTTCTTCCAACCCAAAACATTCTGTGATTTGTCCTCTAAGTTCTGTACATCCATGGAAATCAGAGATTGCCAGAGGCACAGGACTTCTGATGCCCCTCTGTGCTCACTGTTTTACACAGGTTGTTTCTGAGCTCCTCCTGTTCAGGGCAGAGGGTGTCTCCACCAGCTTCCCCTTGCCCTGCACAGGGAGCTCTGGTTTTGAACTCCAGAAAGTTGCATGCCATCCTTGGAATAAGCTTTTCATGCCCATGCCAGTGCTTGATGTTGGATATCTCCTTGGATTACATTTACTGACCTTGCCCCTCTGCTCTTCACTGGGCTTTACCCACTGAGCTCTTTTAACAATCAAAATGCCCATGACCAGTAGAAGAGCATGTTTAAAGGAGCTCCAGTGACAGTGATATTTGTGATGTGATGGAAACGCTGGACTGAGGATGTATCAGAGCAACATCACGGTCATGCAATAAAAATCTGCCTTGAGTATGCGAGGAAACCATTGGAAATGCAGCAGTATAGTTCACTGGTCCTACATCCAAATTCTCCAAGTGCCTCGACTAACTGAACTTCTGTCCTTATGTCTCTAGACAAATTATTTATAGTCAATACATTCACTGCATTGGTAAGATACAAAACATTTCTAAATATATCTTATTAAATCAAATGACTATGCCCTTAGTTCAGTTTGCCAGACAATGCTTTGCCAAAGAATGTTTGCCAAAAAATGTTTTGACCGAAGAAAGGGGAAGAATCCAGAGCACCTGCCAAGCAGACTCTATAAAAGTGTCTTTGCAGTGCTCTGCCCTGTCTACTAGAAAAGTTTCAAGGTAAGTGCACTGGATCTAGCTATTAGGTGTCCCCAGTATTGTATATTATGCATATATATTTTTTCCTTTGAAACTGGTTTCCAACTAAGTTTTTCCATCTGCTTTTAAGGCTCTAGTATCTATTCTATCTATACTTTTTATTTTTAATTTTCTAGTAGAATAAAAAGGTTTCTTTAACATACTTCATATTCTCAAATATGACACTACAATCCATAAAGCCAAAGTAAAATCTGTACAGTACTATAAGACACAAATAAAAGAAATTTTTACAAGGTTATTATATATTATATAAAGATGAAACAATATTTTTCTCTTCTGGGTTTAAATCATTAAAAACAAGGAAGGCAACTTTTGGTAGTTTTAGCAATTCTAGTAAGTGTTCAATTTTAAAGCATTAGAAGAACTGTCCTTGCAACCAAGGTACATTAATGATCTATTCATGTTATATTTCTTTTCTCCCACAGGTTTCTTTGCTGATGTGCCTTCAGTAAAGTGCAGATATGGCCTCTGCAGACGCTGAATTAGCTTGTTTTGGGGAGGCAGCTCCTTACCTCCGAAAATCGGAAAAGGAGAGAATTGAGGCCCAGAACAGACCTTTTGATGCCAAGACATCTGTCTTTGTGGCTCATCCTAAAGAATCCTTTGTGAAAGGCAAAATTGAGAGCAGGGAATCAGGCAAAGTCACTGTCAAGACTGAAGGGGGAGAGGTGAGTCAAAAACAAGGCTGAAAGACAACATTTGATCCCAGCTCTGAGCTTTTCAGAGATACATGGGGATCTGTTGTTTCCTTGGCAGACCCTGACCGTGAAGGAAGACCAAGTCTTCTCCATGAACCCTCCCAAGTATGACAAAATCGAGGACATGGCCATGATGACCCACCTGCACGAACCCGCTGTGCTGTACAACCTCAAAGAGCGTTACGCAGCCTGGATGATCTACGTAAGTGGTAGCAGCAGCTTCCTTTGGGCAGCCTCAGCAACTGCTGGGCCAGGCTCAGGGCAAGCCAACGTGCTGTGTCCCTTCCTCACAGACCTACTCGGGTCTCTTCTGCGTCACTGTCAACCCCTACAAGTGGCTGCCGGTGTACAACCCCGAGGTGGTGTTGGCCTACCGAGGCAAGAAGCGCCAGGAGGCCCCTCCACACATCTTCTCCATCTCTGACAATGCCTATCAGTTCATGCTGACTGGTGAGTTACTTGCTTTTCTTTAAAATGACTTGTCTATAAACACTCACAAAGGAAAAAAAGTATTTTCATGGCAAAGTAGTTCAACTTAATTGTGTTGTGATGGTGCATGCTCTCTTGTCATTGGAAGTGATGAAGACTTTCCTTTGGTTGAAGAGGATCAGGTTAGAGATCATTTAGTGAAACCTGACATCCACAAGTTCATCCTAATGGGTTGCACCTGCAAGTGCTGAGGGACCTGGAGGACATCATATCTTAGCCTCTCTCATTCACCTGGGAATGGTCATGGCAGTCACGAAACGTGTGTGAGGACTGAAGGAAAGCAAATATCACAAATCTTCAAAAAGGGCAAAAAGGAAGATCCAAGGAACTACAGGCCTGTCAGCCTCATCTGAGTGTTGGAATGGAATCCTGGTGGCTATCTCTAAGAATGCAGAATACAGGTCGATCAGGAGTAGTCAGCATGGATTCATCAAAGGGAAATTATGCTTAACCAACCGTTTTTTTTTCTACAATGAAACAACTGCATGGAGACATGAGGGGAGAGCACTGGATACTGTCTACGTGGATTTCAACAAGGGATTAAATGTTTCTCATGATATCCTCATAGGCAACCTCAGAGAGTGAGGGCTGGACAAGTGGATGGTGAGCTGGATTGAGTACTGTCTGAATGGCAGGTCTCAAAGGGCTTTAAAAGGGCTTGTTCTATGCCTTCAAATGTTCAACATTTTTAAAAAGAATCTGGAAGTGATGAAAATAATTCTGATTTGATGAAGTTCTTAAGGTCAGCAAAAATGAAGTCTAATAATGAAGAATTTCAGGGGGATTTTATTACATTAAGTTCTTATTCAGTGAAGTTGCAAGAAATTTTTGTGAACAGGAGTGTAAAACAAATGCCACTGGGAAAAAAACCCTCATTGCCATGAACTTTTATAAGAATCTTCTAATACTGCTTCAATATTTTGTTTCAAGGATCACAAATCTAAGAAATAAAAAGCTGAAGCTTGGAGATCACTGAGCAAGAAATAGAGAAAATAGAAAGTATTACTATATACAAGGGGTATCTGCACCTGGTGTGCCGTATGCATTTTCATGCTTCCTTCTCCACAAAAGAATCTAGTAAAGTGGAGTAGATCAAGAGGAAGATGAAAAGGTGTCCCAAAGGTAGGACAGGCTGTACTGGTAACTCTAGAAAGAAGACTTTTAATGTTTATAAAATTATGTATGGTAAAGAGAAGATGAACAAAAAAGACAGAGTACGTGATGAAACAAGCTCAACACCTGGAACATATGTTTTCCTCCATCATTAAGTAGTTAAAAATGGAGCATAACAATGGAACACAGAGGTGGGTATGGGTTAAGAAAGCAAACAGATGAAATTGTGAGAAACACTCAGCTCAAGCTATTGAAAAGAGATACATTAATTCTAGCTCTGAAGTATCAAAATTTCATTATTATAGAGCAGATTATGCTGATAAAGCTTACTACATGTTTATGATGTTTCTGTAATTTTATTTCATCAACAATCAATTGGGAACCAACAAAAAACTATTTAGAGGGTCTTGTGGACTGATCAGGAGTGGTTGTTCC
>VXBQ01011178.1:457098-482109 GCA_013400175.1 Phainopepla nitens | reverse complement strand
GGCCGGCGGAGAGGGGCCCAGGCAGCCTCCTTCGGTCGCCGGGCTGGAGGAATTTATTTACAGCTCCATAACCCGGTCTGTGAAGTTTCTCCTTTGGCGAGTGTTTGGTTTGATGTGTTCTATTCTAAAAAACCTCTTCCCTTGGCTTGAATATTCGTTTAAAGTGCCTTGTAAAGGCAAAACACAGAACAAAATTGTTCGTGGAAACTCTCACGTACTTGTGTTAAAGCAGTAAGTCCCCCTTGGTGCAGAGATCCTGGCACGCCGTGGTAATGCAATGTCATCTCTCTGTCTTTTCCCATAGCGAGTCTGATGGCAACCCTAGCACAGAAGATGAATCCAGTAAGGGGCGGGAGGATTTATCTCCCCATCCACTCTCCAGCTCATCAGACGGCGTTACCAGCCTCAGCCTTCCCGGCCACATGGAGCCTGTCTACATGCAGCAGCTTGGAAACACTAAAATAGCCTTGAGCTCGTCCGGTGTCTTGTTGAATGGGAACCTCATGCCTGCCAGTACCTCTCCTGTCTTCCTCAATGGTAGCTCGTTTCTTCAGGGACCCAACAGTGTCATCCTCAATGGACTCAGCGTGGGCACTTCGCAGACTGTTACCTTAAATTCGCCCAAAACCGCGTCCAGTGTTGTGAGCAACGGGGTGTCCATCACTGACATACTGTCGTCATCGTCGTCAGAAGATGTTAAAGACTTCAAACTCCTTCAGGCTTCGGTCCCCAATGCCACAGCAGCCTTTAGCCCTAGCAACATCCCAGTCACTTTCCCAGGATTGATACCGAGCTCAGAGGTGAAAAGGGAAGGCGTAGAAACTGCTGCTTCCCAGGATGGAGGCTCCGTGGTTACTTTTACTGCTCCTGTCCAAATAAACCAGTATGGCATTGTCCAGATCCCCAATTCAGGAACAAATGGCCAGCTGCTGAACGGAAGCATTGGTTTTTCTTCTCTGCAGCTGCCTCCAGTTTCTGTGGCAGCTTCACAAGGTAAAAGCTTTGCCTCTCGCAGTAAGGGGTATGAGAAAAAGCTGGAATCAAGCACACACAGCACTTTAGAAGCTGTGGTCCTTTTCTTCCAAGGTGTCAACATTGTATCTCAGCCATAGCCACACACAGAACATCAAATAATACCGTTTGCCTCCCTTTATAGTGGTTTATGCTCGTGGGCAGACTTTTAGATGAGGCTGAGCTCCTCCATTAAGAGCATGGAAGGAGGTCTGGTAATTTACACCCTTTTCATCTCATGCTGTTCACAGAAGTCTGTGACAGGAGTCTTCACAAATATCTGTAAATTTTACGTGTTTCAGTAATTCAAAATATTCCCCATTTGCCATTGAATTATTTTAATGAGAAGGTTCATAAAAATGAAAAATATGGCAGCTGGAAATTGTTACCGTTGTTGTTCTTGTGGTGGTTGTTTTGGTTTTTTGTTTTCTTAACGAAGGCATTTCACAAAAATACATTTTGAATTACTGTAGACACAACAAGACCAGTCAGTTGCTTGTGCATTTTCTGTTCCATAATTAGGAAAGATTAAACTTGAGGGGAAACAATAGAAGTAAGCACTAGCTCGTAGATATAAAATGTGAGGCTCTTTGGATAAAACTGCCTTCAGTCCAAGGGAAATATGTCATCACAGGTTCATGTGCCAAGTTTGCAGGCTCCTCCCCAGGTTTGCTTTAGAGTTGGTCTTAACATACCATAGTCTGAATCTTGCAGCTAGCCAGGAGGAATCCCAGGGAGCACAAACCTAGTTCTGGATCCCTTTTTTGAAGCAGGTCAGTTAAAAAGCACAGCTGAACATCCTTGATACACACTGGCCACTTTATCTTCGATTATGAAAATGGTTAAACTGGAATAATTCTTTCTAGTTTCAGGAGCTGTGAATACTATAATGAAAGTCAAATTGTGCTCGTGTGCTTCTTTGAATTTAACGTGTGTAGGGTGTGAATTGTTCTTGCTGAAGCACAGGGAAGAACACAAGCTGTGTAACCGCATTTCAAATGGGTGCACAATTATAAGGTCCTAAAATGTGGCACTCACAGGCACTGGAAGTTATTGGCACATGGTTTAACCAAGATTAAAGAGAGAAGACCTTTAGTCTGAATGCCACCTGTAATTACTAAAGCCACTTAATCCACATGCTCCAAGGCATAAACTGACAGCCAGCAAAGGTGAGAAAGAAAGTTCTGTCCTTTTAATTATTGTAGGACTATTGTGTTTGAAAGTCTTAAGATTCATAATAAGCTCTTCTCTGATTATTTTCCCCATTGTTAAAAATACTGACTGCCCACTGGAGAGTGATCCACCATGTCTTTGGTGCAGAGAAAAGTTCTTATTTTCTTGGATGGAGAGCTGGCTGCCTATTCCAAGTGAAGCATGCTGCAGGCTATTTCAAGTAAGCCAGTAAATAAGACTGACAGGTAACTTCAAGCTACCTGGCTTTATTATTCTAGGTTACCTGTATGCATAGCATCTTCCAAAAAATTGTCATTGATTAACTGAAATTAATAGGGAACTAAAATATTCCCCATGTGAGAAATTATTCTTCGGTGCTGTTCTAAAATATTCAGCTGTGTCCAACTGTATTCTCTTACAATTAAATTATGTTTGAGAAAGAGAGGTGTTCCAAGTGGGACTCAGAACCAAGAGCCAGTATTTCTTATTTTAGGAATTACCATGATGACAACTGACACGGCATGTCCAGTGAAAACAACTTCAGGTCATCTCTGGCCACCTCTTCTTTCTTTGGCTCACTACAACATCACACAAGCAGTGCTGTGGCTTTCAGCAAGGGCAGGCAGTGCTGGGTGACTTTTCACAGCATGGTGGATGTGGCAGGATTAAGATTTTAGAAAAACATGATAAAGCAAGGTGGAAGGGAGTAGAGCTTGAGGATTACCTAGTTAGACCGATAGAAATTACCGGTTTTTCGTGTTTTCTGTGTGGGTTGACTCAGGCAGGTTCTGCCCAGCAGTAGTGGATTTCATGTGACGTGTCTCCAGTTCCCACACACAAGCTGTAGTCTGTCACTGAACTATCTTTAATAGCTTTTCATGCTTCTATTCTTAGATAGAAATTGAGTGGTGGCAACTAGTGAAGGCCAAAGCACATTCATTTTAGTCACATGGCTGGGGACTGTTTGCCCCTTAATGAGAGTCTGAAAGATACCTAATCTAATATACCAGAAACTTTTTTAACTTTCTAGAAGCAAGTTCTATTAACAGCATTGATTTCTTTACACCATGTTTTCTCTCACCTGCTACAAAAATTGCTTTTCAGTGTTGCATGAAATATTAGCATATGTGTATACTGCAAAGGTAAAAAAGACCAGGACTGCATAACTCTGCCAGCTGTAATCTCTGTTTTCTTTCTTTGGCTTCCCTTTCCCTAGGTAATGTTTCAGTAAACCCCAGCACATCTGATGGAGGAACTTTTACGACTGAATCTTCAACAGTGCAGCAAGGCAAGGTTTTCTTCAGCCCCCTTGCTCCGAGTGCAGTGGTTTATACAGTTCCCAATTCGGGCCAAGCAGTAGGATCTGTCAAGCAAGAAGGACTGGAAAGAAGCCTGGTGTTTTCTCAGTTGATGCCAGTCAGTCAGAACACACAACTGAACGTCAACATGTCTTCTGAAAATATATCCAGTGCAGGACTCCAGTCGCTGGCCTCCTCGTTAGTGAATGTAACGCCCTCACATAATTTTTCCCTCACACCACCAACTCTTTTAAATGCTGCAGAACTGAGCTCTGGTATCTCGGAGAGCCAGTCCATGTCTTCACCCGTGACCAGTACCTCTACAGTGATATCTATCAGCAACACTAACTATGCAACCCTCCAGAACTGTCCCCTCATCACCAGTCAGGATCTGTTGTCCATTTCCACGGCGCAGCCCGTGCTTGGAGAAATCGTTTCGACAAGTGGAGACCGTGTCAGCCACCCCCCTGCACAAGTGCACCAGGATTTTGGCAGAGAGCACAGGTTGGTTCTGCAAGCCGTACCCGATGTCAAAGAGAATTTCTTACCTAATTCTGAGAGTAAGTCAACTGGCAATTTAATGATGCTGGATTCCAAATCTAAGTATGTTATGAGTAACATGGTTGACACAGTATGCGAAGAACTGGAAACGGACAAAAAAGAACTTGCCAAACTGCAGACGGTTCAGATGGATGAAGTTATGCAAGACTTGTAACTTCTTTGTTTTCTTGCTTTCTCTTTTAATAGATAAGTCTCCTGTTGAGGCCCTAACAAACACCTAGTGGGGTGTTTGTGGTTTTTTTTTTGTTTGGTGGGTTTTGTTTTTTTTTTCTTCATTTAAAGAAACCAGAAGAACATTTAAGTGGTCTGAATCAATGTACAGAGGAACCTCCGGCAATGGAATTAGATTGCCACACTTGGTTTGCATGCAGTATTCTCTTTTAAACAGATTAAAGGAGAAAGGAAATGGCCAGGGCAAATACTGAGGAATGGGTATAGGTTTGGCTACCAGATACTACCCTGAAAATTTAACTAGACTCTCCATAGTACAACATACTCTTAACAGTAAGTATGCACTCCTAGCTTCAGACAGAAAACAAAAATCTCACTCCAAAATGGTAGAAACAATGCAGACATTTTTTCTTCTGTTTACTTCCAGTCCATGGGCATTGAGAGATTTCTAAGGAACTCTAGACGATACCTCTCCGGCTACTTTGATGTTGTTTGAGGTTAAGAAACAAAACAAAATCACAATATTGTTACTGGTATGTTTGCTTTTTTTCCAGCAGACTTGCATTCAAACCAAAAATCTCACATCAATCATGTACAGGTTTCTAAATGCTACAGCTAGCATTTTGTCAGTGCACCAGAGAAGGCATCATTTGAAACTCTAATTATGCAATTCAGAAGCTTTCTATCCAGTATGAATGTAAATATTGTTTCACTTCTTTTAAAGGAGACTTTTTTTTTAATTAGTACAATGGATTTTATTTATGGTTTATGTTCCCTTTCACTTTAGACACAATGCATTGAAAAGGAAAACGTTTTCTGGCTGTTTAATTTATTTTATTGTTTGAGCAGGAAGTAAGCGTAGTTATTTCTGACAAGGTTTTACTTTTTTGTAGTTTTTTTTTTCAAGCAATAGACTGTAAAAGTAAAATGTTAATCACACTGAAACTAGAAAATTAATTCCCAGTCTCACAAACCCAGGAGGTCACTGTTTCTGCCCCCTCTGTCTTTGTGTTCAGGGTTTTTTTTGTTTGTTTTGTTAGCAATTTGCGAATTAGTTGAACCCTTTTGTGTATTTTTTACAGAATTCCACGTGCCTTTCTTCCTAGTGGCCTTATCTTTGTTACTAAAGCACAGTGGCAGGAGGAATAAAAACACTGATTTGCAAATATCCGTCCTCAGGGCCAAATCCTGATGCCTTACTTCTGCAAGCAGACCCGCTGACTTGGGTGCCCCTGCTTGCAGGAGTAAGAAGAGGTTTAAGAGTCTTTTGGACATCGTGGGTGACGTTTCCTGGCAGTGCAGAGAGCCAAGGATGGCTCCTGCTCCTTCTGCACCACGTCAGCAGCACAGGAGGGGTCTGCAGAGGGACCCCGGGGTTGTGCCGAGGGGCAGCTCTTGGCTCCAGCCTCAGGCCAGATGAGCAGGAAGGGTTGGATGTGCAGGCCAAGGAAGGGAACCCCAGGTTTGCACGGGCCCTTTGGCCAAGGAGCCCGTGTGGGAGGGCTTCAGCTGCTGGTCGAGCAAGGCCCCCATGCAGGGGTGCAGTTGGGTGTGTATTTATGGATGTCCTCCCAGCAGAATCAGCCTGGGGGCTGCTGGTGGGAGCTGCAGCAGCCGTGCCTGGCTGGGGATGGGTGTCCTCACCTTTCTCCCTGGGGGCAGCAGAAGCAGGTGGGCTCTGGGCAGGTGGGACAGATCTTAACCTTTCCTCCAGAGGAGTTTTTGTAGCATGGAAAAGCACATCCTTTAAGCTTTAAACTAATAATAAGAATTCAGATGTACAAAAATGACATGCTGTTAATCCTCCAGGGTTTGGTTTTGTTATATTTTATCCTAATGTGAGTATATACAGTAACTAAAGCATGTGTTCATCCTCATCAAGGGCCTGGTCCAAAGCCTGTGGAAGGCAATGGGAAATGTTTTCATAAGCTTCTGTGGGCTCTGAATCAGGCTCAGGACAAAACAAGATCACTTGTAAAGGGCAAAAAACAATGGAAAGGAAAGATAATTGAGATGGCATATCCCAGTGTGTTTGTCTTGGTATTAACTGGTTCCACGGAAAGCTTTTGGGGAATGAAGGTTTCTTGGTGCGCCGTGAGCACGGATCAGCATTCTCATTGTAGTTTTGCACTATACTGCGTGTTTTGCAAGGTTTTCTGTGGAACCTTGCGGCTGAGCTCTGTCAGTGAGTGCTGGAGTCCGCACTGCAAGCCAGAGTCTCCGGAGCTGCAGGGAGAAGTGCGGGGAAAGGGAAGAAGGAGTGTGCAAGGGGAGCGCTTGCAGCTGTAGGGAGTCGCTCACGCTCTGCGGGCAGGAGCAGCCCGTCAGCAGTTGGCTGTCCCCACGTGCTCCCAGGCTAACAGGGTGTTTGAGGCAAGTGCTTTAAAGCAGAGATTATCACAAGCAGGACATGGAGCTGTATGTTCCCCTGGCACCACTTTCCCTGACGTTCCCGGGAGCTCTGCGTGAGCAGGGAATCGGATAGTCCAGAGTTTCCTAACTGCTCTGCTTGTTTATCTGTTTGCTGGGCCCCAGCATGAGCAATCTGTTTCCCACCTCTTCTTCACCCATGTAAGTAAGATGGTGATGACAGTAGCAGTAGCTGTATATGCTTTGCATGAAATCATTCAGCCATTTGGAAAATTAGGAATACCCTGTATCGTTGTCATTTTAATGGAGAACGTGTACTTGGCTCTGAAGGAGTTGATGGTGGATTAACATTTGGTCTGTGAAGCTCAGACTATATTTGGAGGGAAGCTGGGGAATACATCAGAGCAGTTGTTGGTGTGATCATCTCTCATAACTGAGGAGACTGTGGTGTTACAACAGTACCTGTTACTTTATTTTTAATTTTTCCTTCTTTGCATTCATTGTGTTACCGAGGCTCTGAATTCCATGGCTTTGCAGCACAGTTAATGTGAAAAACTGTGTATGTTGTTACAGTGGCACGTTTCTTGGAGTGTCTGGTACTTCTAATAGGAGACTTCCCACTCTTCAGTGGGAGTGGAGGATGTACATAAAAGCAGTGTTTTGGGACAAAGTAAGATTAATCTATTCTAGTCTTCCAGATACCGAGTAACTTCTTATTATCTTTTACTCTTTCTTTCTTTCTCCCAGTGAAAATAAGTGTCATTCCCTCCAGATAATGTAGTTATAACCTCATGTTTTCTGCAGGTACATATGCACAATATAAAGACTCATTGCACGGTACAATGTGTTTAAAATAGAAATTTAAATAAGTAGTTTTATTCCTTACGAGGGTAAGTTTTTATTTCGTGGCCCTCAGGCAGGCAGGCTCACTGCTCTCATAAGACAGTACTCAAAGCCCCAGAAAGTGTCCAGGGCCAGATCTTTGGCTGCTGTAAATAAGGCACTGCTCCACTGATTCCCCAACCAAGGATTTTTATGTGGTGTTTAGGGGATTTGGATGCTGGTCTCCCATACCTGGGAAGGCAGCGAGTGTCCAGGCCCCACAGACAGCCCTTATTATCACATCCTGTTGTTTAAATGGAAGGTATGTCTACCTGGCATACACATTCCTTCTCTTCCCTCCCTCTCTGTTCTGGATGAGAATAAAGGATCATTTCAACTTCACATATGTTTGTAACTTCTAAGTTCACTGGAAATCTTACAGAAAACATTGCCAAATTCTACTACTTTACTAGTCCCAGACTCAGCTTTGAAAAATATACCTAAAGTTCAAGCAAATTCTTACAAAGCACGATGTTGAAAATCCCTCTCTTCTTTACTACTTTTGATTAAAGCTGCCTCTGTTTCACCCAGAGTTTTACAGAAAACCAGAAACACATTGAATTGAATGCTCTGTGTGAGGTATTTGCAGCATTATCCCTGTGGTCTTACCTGCAAGGACATTTCAGCAGTGTAATTCACAGACATCTCTTGGCCAGGTCCTCAGCTGGGCCATACTAGCACGTTTCCATTGGCTTTCATGTCCTTCCATGCCAGCTGGGAATATGGTCCCTTCATTTCACTGGTGGTAGGTCAGGGACAGATTTGGCCCAGTACACAGTGGCAGCACAAACCAGAGCACAAGGCTGACACTTGGCTAGAACCAAACAGTCACAGTCTATCAAAGCATATACCTCTTCCCATTTACTGCTTTCCCCTACCTGTGGATTCAGGAAGACTCATTCAGAAAGTGACTTCACCCAGAAGCGAGGCTGAACTGTCATTACTACTCTGTGTGAGATCGATGACGATAATGGAGAGGTTCTGACTTCAAATCATGCAAAATCACCTCAGTAACGATTTTCAGTTAAATAACTGAAAGTCAGAGTGGAATTTGGCCCTGTGTGCACAGGAGCTTTTCATGTACACAGATTTCCAGTGTCTGTGCACTTTTCTTAGCAAGGGCAGATGAACAAGAGGGTGCATCCCTCCAGTAGCATGTGAAATAAATGTGTGTGGGGCTCTGGGGACATGAACTGCCCAGTGCTTGTGGTCGAGAAGAATGTCAAATCATCAAAAATAATAGTAATTTTGTAATTCTAAAAACAAAAATAATGGTATTTTTAAAAGCAAGGTTGCCTGAAGTCTTCCTGTATCTCCTAGCAGTTATTATCTTGAAGGATATTTTATACCTTAGTTGTACGTTTCATATGATTTAAAACTTGCTTCTTAAATTTCTGAACTCAAGGAGGGGGTGAATCTTCTGGCTTTCAGGATTCACGTTCAGAGGATGTTTGTTCTTTTGCTGCATGTACTGTTTGTCCAGAACTAACCAGTTATTTCTCCAATATGGGTTTTATTGTGCCTTACAACAAATATTAAATTTAAGCGGAATGTACGCGTTAGAGGAGGGAATAATCAAGAAGACTTTACTGCACTGTTAGGTGATGCTGCCCCAGAGTGTATCATCAAACATATCTGTGCTTAATTACCCAACCAAAGAGATCTAAAGTATGTATGTTTGTTGTACTGTAATAGGGGTTTGTGCCTGGACAATTAAGTGTTTTATTTGTATTCTGAGATGATGTGAACTTATTTTTCTAAACACTATACTGAATAAACTTTATATTTATACACATCTTGTGTAAATATTTCTGTTTGGATGTCATGTGAGGGCTTTCAATTTTGAGTTGGAAAAGCAATCTGAAGTAGAAACTTGGCTTCTAATGACTCATCATGAAAGGTGATGGCAACCAGGAATGCCTGTGCTTGCCAGGGATTTGATCTAAACCCTATTTAAGCAAGAATGAGACTTTCTGTTGACTTCAGGGGGTTTTGTCAGAATTCTAAAATACTAAATTAAAAAACATAAACCTTATACCTCATATTGAACCTATTTATGTCTCAAACCAAATTTATGCCATAATTAGTTAGATGCTATTAAAATCTATTTCCACCTGCTAGTTAGACCTAGTCAGTATTTGCTTGTGGTTCCCATGACATTGGCATGCTTTCTATGTCAGGGGCTTTTTTTTTTGAGTAGGTATACTCCTATTTGCTAAATTCCTGTTTGTTGAAATTTTTCTTTAAAATGTTTCACGTAGTGTCAGACTTGGTTTTGGCAGCCTTTTGAGAACAGCTTGAAATGTTATGTTCCCCTGATATTAAAGGATTTAAACACATTACCATGTTGCTTCAGATCTGTGTTCCAAGCACCAGGATTGCCTGGTTATGATTTTGATGCCAAAATGAACGACAGTAAATCCAAATAGACTAATCTGTGCAGGTGAAATAGTTTCCCTCACTGAAGCTACATGTACATTAGAGATAATTAGCAGCCTGCACATGCCAGCAGGAAAACACCCTTCCATCCCCTTAAACTGTTTAGGCCATAGGAAGCAAGGTGAGGTCTGAGAGGATTTTTTTTTTTTTTAAAGGTACAGTTAAAAACATGAAACTCATTATTTTCTTACTCGCTGAGACATTACCTTGATGTTTTTCACATTCCTCCGCCTTTCCCATCCATCGCAGCCGCGTCCTCGCAGCTCCTGGCAGAGCACAGGGAGTCACCTCCCAGGCGGGGAGCATCTCCCGTCTCTGCTTGAGGCTGATCCGACCCTGCAGCTGCCGAAGTGAATCCAGTTACCCCAAGGCACAGCCCATTGCCCAATTCCCGTTTCCTTCCCAGAGGCGGCGCTTCCCTTTGCCCTGCCTTGGTTCTGCCTGAGCAGTGGGTCTGTGGTGGTATTTTCCTGCCCTGCAGACACCGAATTCCAGATTGATCTCCGGGCAGCAGCTCTGTCCCAGCTGGGCTTGCAGCAGGAGCCGAGGATCTACAGCCATCCTTCAACCTGGCTGGGAGCAGCTCCTCTCGTTTCTGCCTCAGGATGCAGGCTGGGGCAGGAGTTCCAGGACCACCGGTGCTGGGCTGGCTCCAGCCAGTCCCCCGGGAAGGGATTTCTGGCTGGGCAGCCCCCACGCTCTGGATGAAGTGCAGGGCTTTGAGAGCAAGCGAGAAGCGGAAGGTCTCAGCAGCGTATGCAAATGTCCAAATTCTCCCTGAGCAGCCACCCATGCGGTATGCAGGATGAATCATGTCCTAACGGAGCGCATTCCTGCTACTCTGGAGGGCTTCGCAGATGTGTTCCAGGTCACCCTGGGCGAGAAAACCACACACAGCCACGGCTCCTTCTTCCCTGGCGGCCTGTGCACAGATGGAGAAAGGGGGGACAGCAACTTTGGAGGGGTGGGCAGCTGGCTCCCTGAGCCCCTGCCTCTCACACAAGGCCTGGGGGTGCTGGAGGGAGGAAGGGGGGCTGCCAAGGCAGTAGCTGGGATGGAGCTGGTAGTAGGAAGGCTCGGGGAGATGGGTGGTTTCTCTTGATCTACCAGGGAGACAAGCTGGGAAGGGAGACAATGCTGGAAGACAGCACTTATTATCCTCTATATTTGTCTGGATTTTTTCCCTGGTGCCAGATCAGAAGGGGGTTTTGCTGCTCCAAGAGGCAGAGGTTGGGTCAGTTAAACAAGATTTTAATATGAATACTCACAGCTTGGAAAGCAGAGGTCCCCTTCCAGGCTGCATCCCCTGTTGTGGTGATCTCTGGCTGCAGAAACCTCTGGGCTGGAATCTTAGGCCGGTATATGGATACAGATCACATTTTTAATATAAAAATACATTTTAGAAGGAAAATTATTCCCAGAAATAGGAATTCATCTGCCAAGCAACGTGCACATAACCGATTTCACACTTAGAGGTGCCAGAAAGTTCAGGAATGAGACCAACAATAAAAAACTGACACACGTGTGAAAAATCTACAGCATTAAAGCCAGATTCAATAAAAGTAGCACCTAGTTTATATGCTACAGAAGCTGGCATATGCCTGCAAAAGCTGAAGGAAAGAGATAAAATGTTCAGAAGTTGCACGCAGTCCAGAGGAACGGAGCAGCCCTGGAGCAGTGCTGATGGTTACTCAATAACTCACGTACGATATTCTCCTGTGTAAGTGCTTTAATTCTTCATCCTGCTACTTCTCGGGCAGGAAGACACAATTAGGAATACTTGAGGCTGATCAATAAGCTTTGTTGTGGCAGGCAAAGTGCTTTGCGATAGACCTGACGTTATGAACGGGCTCCCAGAATGTTACACCGCATCGTTTTCTCTGCTGGTCTGCACTCTGCACGCTGACGGGCAGCGAGGTCGGTGCTCGTGGTATCCCTCACCCCGCCTGCAGCAGCCTGCAGCCCCTCCCCGGAGGCGCTTACAGTGCACAGGAGTAAAAGCAGGCCGGGAGGAGAGGGGAGGGGAGGGAGGGAGGCGAGGTGATGTGCCCGGGGCCGTGCAGGCGGTGGGTGGCACAGGCAGGTTGCAAAGCCAGGTCTCTGACTCCCCCTGTTGCTTTGCCCACTGGCTCACGCCGCCTCCTCGGGAGCCCAATCCCACTTGGATGCAACAAGCAGCAGCAGGACTTGCTGCTGGCACCAAAGCTGAGCTCGCTTCTTTCATTCATTTATTGTGCTTACAGCCACCTTCTCATGCCGACCAACAGCCCTGTTGATAACTAGACTGGCCCCAGACCAGCATCCCTGAGCCTCCAAGCTCTCAGCCTCCTAAAAACTGCTCCTGCCTGGATCATCAGCTCAGGGTGAGGCACACGCAGGCCCTGGAGGACTCAAAAGCCACCCACTTCCAGATCAAGGCAATCTGAGAAAGGTTTGACTCATCTTCCACCAAGTCCAAGGAGCTGAGGGGGAGAAATGCTCAGGGGAATGAGGAAGGGTTAGTCCAGAGCCTGAGCTGTGCATGCTCTTGCACGTCTTAAATCAGTGGTTTTTTAAAAGAATACATTGAGAACAAATAACAGTTTAGATGTTGCTCATGTCCTAGGGAGATGCTGGAGGTTTTGGTATTTACTGCTGCTTAATCAAACCAAGGCAGGACAGGAGATTGGAAGGCAGTACTAAAAGGCAACACTCAATACCATCCCAAGCACATCTGTATTACAAAACATTAGCTGTTGTGTTGTATGCATGCAAGTGGATGCGAGCACTGACAGCTTAAAACTAAAAGAAAAAAAATCTTTATTTTGAGATCCGCTGTGGAGTTGTACAAGAGGTGCATCCTCTTCTCACTCTTGCAGGCAGCATATCTGAAAACATATCCCAGCCCAGTCCCAAAACTCCACCACAGACAGGTTCAGATTTCTGACCTGCTGCTGCTAAACGTGTTGTCCCCTTGCTCAGAGCCTGTGGCAGAAGAGCAGCAGAGGCAGCGGGGGCTGACTGCCCTGTTAGTGCTGTTCTTGGAGGAGAGGCAGACTCAAGCAGTATCAGTAAGAGAGAGAGCTGCAAACTCTAGGGAAGTGATACCACCTGCATGTGGAAGGATTTAGGCACATCACAGCCCTGTCTGGGGAGTCACGTCGGGTTCTGAGGGCTGCTACAGCACTTCCCCTCCTCTTCCCTGCTAATGTAGTGGTGTTCTCCCCAGAGCTTTGAAAAGTTGAGGTGTTTTTACTTCTCACGTCACCCTCAGGGTTTGATGTCCCCCAGATTTGCCAAGAAAGCAATGAACTCCAGGCCAGAAAAGCGAGACTCACTTTTACACATCTGCCCACGAGGACAAGGACTGGGTGCAAGACCACAGCAGGCCCAGCCTCCAGGTCAGTGAGCACTGAGGTGCTTCAGCTGAGCCCCTATTGCATCTTCTCCCTGTGTTTTTTTTTTTTGCTTGTGACCTCCCCAGCACCTGCCAGATAAATTCCAAGGGGGGTGTTTAGGGGCTGCTCTCATTTTCCATCTTCCCCTCAGCCCTGCAGACCTCTTGATAGGAGGTGGGACCCAGGACTTCCAAAAACAGCGGCACCTGGCAGCAGGCTGTTGATAGCAGCCTATTTCGAGGTCTGGCTTTATCAGGGAGGGCCTGGAAGTGCTCCCAGGAGCACAGGGCAGGCTGCACATTCCAGGCACAGTCGCCTTGCACTGACCAGCAGTGCTGCAGGATGCCTGGTCCCAGCACAGAGATCACAGCACCAGCCAGCCCTCCACGGCTCCAGGACAGTTCACTGGCCTGGTGCAGAGGTGCCAGGAGGACATTTGGCACCTCCTGCTACACTCAGTAAACCCCTTCAGGCCTCAGTTTCTTGTAGCTGTTGTGGGCTTTTTTCTTGTGCAAACCAAAGGCAGAGTTAACCTGATCCCCAAGCCAGGGGAGCTTCATCCCATTCCTTTGGAAAAGTCAGCCCCAGTAAATGAAACCTCTTGACCAGCTGCTCACGCTTTGTGTTTGTTACCCAGTAATGGCAGCAAGCACTGCTCACCTGTACATGGTGAGAAGTGCTCCTGCTCCTCCCAGATTTCTTCACCCAGATCTGAATCTTTTTCACTTACATTTTGAATCAGTTTGGGTTACAAAAGCAAGTCTTATTTCAGGGGAATGATGCTCATGACAAACAAGGAATAGTCATTTGCTGGTGGCCTGGAGGACCAGACCCTCAGATTAAAGTACAGGGTAGAGCCTATTTCTCTTCAGCTCTTAACTATTCTCAATTATTAGGGTCTTTTCAGAAGCCATAATAAATGAATGTGAAATAAGCAGCTGTTTTGAACATACTCAGAACACTGGAAATCAGTAGGAGAGCTGTATCTAAGCCCAAAACTGGAGAACACTCCTGTTTGGGTTTTACCAGAGCCACATCCAGTGAAAGAAGAGCCTCCTGTCCTGCAAGCTCTGCTTCCAGCAAAGGCACCACAAGATCCCATGTTTCAGGATTCAGGTCTCTACCCTGTGAAACTTGTGCAGAATCACAAGTTTATCTGTATTTAATAAGCACACCCTCTTCCAACATCCAAGATGTCCCTGCAAACACAGCCTAAAGCCGTGCTGAGTGGAAACACTTGATCAAGAGATCAGTTTTGACCTGGAACCACAAGACAATCACTGTTTCAGAACAGTTTCACCCACCCTACAGAGGCTTTGCCCAGATTGCATTTCCCCAGTTTGTCAGGGCATGGAACAGCACCAGGGGCTGGCTGAAGCCAAGCTGTGTCACATCTGATGGCTCTTCCCTTTCCAAGCAGGGTATCATGTCATCAAAGGCAACGAGGCTGGCACGACACAATTTGAGAATCCCACTTTATAGCCGGTAGAAATCGAATCCCAACAAGTCTGTCAGTAATGATATATTCCAGGTAAAGCAGGATTGAAATCTCCTGGCCCCAGGTCTCAGTCTATACTTAAGCAATGCTCTGATTTGCCAACTTTCACAATTTATGGGCTTTGCAATATTTAGTAGATGGTGAGAGAGGGGAACTAGGCAAAGGGGTTATGCCCACAACTTCCTGTTCAAGTTCATTCTCAAGTTCCTGGGTTTAAAATATAGAAATAAATTTGGAAATACTGAAGGTCTCCAAGCCAGAATACATATAAATTTGGGTATATCACATCTATCTATCTGCATTTTATCTCAACTCTGGTGTTGCCTCATGCTCTCCAAGCCTTTGAGTCTGATAGCACTGTGTGCAACAAGACACTTCAGGAAAATAAATAAGGGTATAAAATAGGTGCCGTTTTAGAAGTAAAATTAATAAATGGTCTACAAAGTCAAGAGAATATTTGTAGAAGCTGCCTCTGAGCTCAAATTTCCATAAACTTAAAATTAGGCTTCTGAATTAATTTTCTAGATTATTGCAGTATAACCAGTAAAGCTAATAGCTGATTAAAAAAAACAAAAACAACAACTCAATATAACTCAAGTTAGAGACACATTCCTCTGACCTAAAAGCAACCCTCCAAAACAGCATACAAATGCACTTCCTAAAATCAGCACTGTAAAAGCAGTTCTGTTTTTAAGGTATTCTAGCAAATCCATATAAAACAGGCAGGATTTCCAGAGCATCCTGCTCCTGGCAGCTCTCAGGGCTGGCAGCACAGACCATTCCATGGCAGGTTCCTGGAGATCCCAGCCCCACACCACACCCCAGCACATGTCTACACACAAACTGCATTTTGGTGTATCCATAATTATCACAAAGCAAATGGCTCCCAGTTGTAACAAATGGTTCTCAGCTCAGTTAACACCCATAGCAAGGACCAGAGGAACCTTCAAGGGCTGTGGGGAAAGGAGGCAGAAAAGGGAGAGAAACCTTCTTGATGTGCCTTTTATTAGCTCCCACCCTCAGCCCTGGCCCAGGAAAAATCCAAAATGTTTTTTCTCCAGGACAAACCAAATCAATTTGGGGATTTTTATTTGTTGTAACTTAACAAGGTGTTGCTAGAAGAAAAATCGCTGGGCTGCTCAGCTCATTCTGCCTCCGAAAGCTTTGGCCTAAAACAGAAATTTGAAAGGCTAATGGTGGTCCTCCTTCAGTCCTGACTGTAATGGGTATTTAAACATCCCAAATACTTGTATTTCTGCAAAATAACATGAAGCACAAAGAGAAAGATGGGTTATACTTTATTTTTCAAGCCCTACTCAGAGGCAGCTTGAACTGTAACTATCCCAAGATTAGCTGACATTAAGCACTTGGAACCAAAAGTCCAGTTCCTAAATATCTGGATTTAAATTTCCCCATCAGTACAACAACAGCAGCAGCATTTCCCTGCTCTGTGGCAAGAGGTGCAGCCAGGCTGGGGCTCACCCATCTGGAATGGCACAGTCAAAATACAGAGGCCAAACCCTATTGATCAAACCTATTTATTTATTTCTATAAAATATATATTTGAATGTATGATATGTATTTGCATATATTATACGTTATGTTTTAGTATGTAACATATATTTATATTATATAGTCTAAGTATATTGTTTGACATTATATACACATAATACATATCAATATATTATTATATAATTATGTTAATTATATTGTTATACAATAATCAAGAAATTAATTGATTAATGATCATGAAATAGTAAAATTATATAGTGAATAAGAATTTTATGTTTTTATATAATAATTATTATATTGTTAGTAATATTACTTAATATAATTAATATAATGGATTATTGGATGCTATGAAACTTTCAGCTCACACAGATGACTGCTCAGAATCGTCCTGGGTGCTCAATCTCTCCCCAGGCTGTGCCAGTGCCTCCCCCTCCCCATCCCTGCCCACCTCCTGCACACTGGTACCAGGAGCAGGGCCCAGGGATAGAGCTCTGCCCTTCCCTTTGAGGAGCCTTGACCTCCCCACTTCAGAAACATTTGACCAGTTCTGTTCCCCCTCAGTCCACACACACAGAAGGGAAAGTTATTTCTCACAGAAACATAGAATGGTTTGGGTTGGAAAGGACCTTAAAACTCCTCTCAACCCATAGTCAGGGACACTTTCCACCAGACCTGGCTGCTCCAAGCCCCATCCAACCTGGCCCTGAACAATTCCATGTTGAGGCAGCCACAGCTTCTCCTTTCACTTGAGTCAGGAGGAGAACTCTTCACCAGTGGTGGTGCAGCCAAGGCTGGACATTGCTATACCTCCTGGCAGTGCATTTTAAGAGCCATTCCTTAAACAAACTGCTCCTTTCATTGTCTGTCTCCCAAACCCACCAGCACAGCTCTGCATCCTATAACACTGTCCCCCCTCCTGGGCTCCAGTGGGTGTCACTGACCCACCCAACGGAACTGTCACAAATTTCTGAGCAGCCACCTCCACCAGCAAAGAAATCACGCTCACAAATCACTGCCTGGGAAGTCTGTGTGGTATGTGGCTTAATTTTCTTTTCCATAATATGAAATCCAATCTGAAATGCACAGATTAGTTTACTAATCTGTGTAAATCCTATTAATAGCACTTACGCTGCTGTGCTCCCATTCACATTCTAACAAATCTGTTTGGACTGGCTTGGTTTCCCCTCATCTCCTGCAAGATCTTCACACCTGGTTGCAGTCACGTCTTCACAAAATAGCTGGCCACAAATGGAAACTTGTGCTTTGCAGTCATCTCTCGTATTTTAATTCGTGTCCCATGGTCCATCATGTTCTGGATCAAAGCATTAGTGCTGTAAATCACCATGGTGCCATCGAAGCTAAAGGGATTATTCAAAGGATCACACAGCTCCAGTGGGGAAGAGCAGAGCTCGTACCCTCCTCTCCCCCAGCATCCCTGGCTCCTGCGCCTGCTCCAGCTGCATCCTGCCCCTCACAGCTCCATTGGCACTCCAATGACTCCATCCTGCCCTGGGCACCTGGCCCAAAACTGGCCCAAACTCCAGCTAAGGACCTGGTGGTGATGAGGAGGAGGTGATGAACCATCTCTGGAGCCACTGGATGTGTTCACAGCAGCCCCCCACACATCCCCTCGTCACCCGTGGGTTTAGGGTGGCACTCCTGGCACCTGGGCTTGTGCCTCCCAGAAGGAGCAGCCTCGCTGGCAGCTGGGTGGGCTCCAATCCCCCGAGCTCAGTGTGGACTCTCAAAGGGAACACCCTCTGTTCTGCTATGGAATAAACCATTCTCTGTTTGAAACAACATTTACTTTTCCCGTAGTGGACTCCAGTGGCTCCCTGTGTCACAGTCAGGGTGAGAGCGGTCAGAACCAGGAGAGGAAGAGAGCAGAGTTTGTATGTCTGGCTCTAACTTCCTAATCAAGCTGTGCATTAATTAGCTAATCCACCTCCCCTTCGTCTCACCACTGTCCTGGAGTCCTTGTAAGCGAGTACCTCCCACAGCCTCAGCCTGTCCAGCTCCATGCAGAGCCAGGGCCACGCTGTTCCCTTGAGCTGAGGACTCCTTGCCCTTGGGCCAGGCTGGAATTTGCCAAAACCAGCCCTTGGGAAGGGCTCTGAGCTGCTGTCACTCCTGACTTGTGTCCTTGCACTCTTCCAGCACCTGCTAACACATTCCATGCCATGTGCCAGGCAGGAGAGGGTGGATGCAGGATAGGAAGGAAGATCCTGCCAGGAAAGAAGCTCCTCAGAACTTACCAGATGGAAGGTTTTAATGGAGAACAGAACATGGGAACTCTCAGGTGATGAAGGGGAAAAGATCTACTCTAGATGGTCGAAAGGAAAGGATTTGAGTTTAAACTGCTTTTACACAAGTTCAGAGCAGGACAAACCCACTCCTGATGTCCCTGCCAGGGATCCCTGCTCCTTGTATGAGCCTGTTGGCTGTGTGATCCCCACCATCCAGCTCTCCCCAATTCCCAGGGCCAAGCTCTGAAGTGCTTTCACTAACCTCAATAAAAAGGCCAGACCTGCCGTGCCAAGACAGTTCCAGCACAACTCTGGATACATTTCCAATGATTTTTCTACCAGAGTGTGAAACAAATCACTAGCATAAGAGATTTGTGGCTCTTCTCTTCCCTTCCCTATAGCTGAACTGCCTCTACCACCCATCCAAAAGCACATGGATTTTCTCTCATTGCTGTAGAAACTTTTCAAGGTCAATAATGCTTCACTCTCTCCTAGTTTCCCCTAAAGTGGTTTTAAAGTTTTAATAACCTGAATAATTCCTGGTGGTTTACTTGAGTGTTAGCTCAGAAATTGTTTGTAATACCTGAGCTTTGTGGAAGAAATATTTTAAAAGCATTACCCACACTCAAGAAATTTTCCCCAAACTCTCTTTTAGAAGGGGTTCTTGCTTGTTACCTCTGTTAAAGCTTGCCTGTAAAACAGCTGTTTGTTTACAGACCTTTAATCTCTCAGTAAAGGTGCCAGTTGTGAGATATTAAAATGCCACAGAGAAAAAAAAATTAAACAAAAAAAATTGGAATTTTTAGAGTGAGAGAGACAACCAGCCAAACACAATATGTGGCCAGACAGAATCAGAAGTGCTGGCTGCAGAACAAATCCAGAGGCATCAGAAAAACCACCCCAGCCGTGGTGGTAACCAGCAAAAGGAATGTACAAAATAAAATTGGGGGAGGATCCCCCCCCTTCCTCCTCTGCCTTACCTCCTAAGACCATCTGAGCCGGCTGGTGCTTCCGGTGCCTGCACATCCTTCCCTGCTAGGGAAGGACAAACAGGCACTCGCTGGACAGGAATTCTGCCTCTGGTGTCCTGCCTGCCCCACCCTCTGCAGGCAGACCTTAGGAAAAGCGGTGTTTAAAACACTAAAGGGTGAGATAAGAGAAGGGGAACAGCCCATCTAAGCCCTTTGTACTTCCACGGGGATCCTGTGTAAAATGAGTGTGGTTTCTATCACCCTCGCAGCAGAGCGTCATGTGCTGGAGACTTTGTCCCAAAATCGAGCTGGTGTGTGCTCACAGCCAGGCTGTGCTCATTTGCCCCCCTGAAACAGCTCTTCCCTCTTGGATGTGGCTCCAGGGGACAGTCACCGTCCCTCTCTCGCCCTGCCTTCACTGCACAGCCTGGCCAAGCTCTGCCAGAGGCTGGCCTGCAAAGAGTTCCTTGTCCTGATGTCAAAACCTGCTCCACACCCATCCTCAGCTGGGACACCTGCAAGAGCCCCTCTGGATCTCTGCACCCAAGGAGCTCATAATTCACTTTCTCCTCCCTGCTGCTCACAGCCCTTGAACAAACATGCAGGAGAGCTCAGCTCTGCCTGGAAGGTGCATCCAAAATGTGAACTTAACTCAGAGCTGCTCTTCAAACCCTGCCTGAGGACACACTCATCAGCTCTGGATGCTCGTCCTCAGGCACTATCAGAGCTTTCTGTCCTTGCCTGTCCCCAGGACAAAGGTTCCTGCCTCTGGGTGGTTTGGCAGAAGCAGAGAGGTGTCCCCTCTGTGGTGCAGGAGCAGGTGACTTCAGCCAGGACATCAGATCACAAATGTGCTTACAAAGGGTTCTGCTATGGGAGGGACAAAAATCTTTTGGAAGAATAAGGTGGATAAGCAAGAAAGTCACCTCTGAAACCTCATGAAGGCTAAAATCCTTGATCAGCCAGGCTCATCCTGGCTTTTGGCTTCAGAAATTCAGATTTCAATTTCTGCTACAAAATTGTAGTGTTTGATTTCTGCAACTTGCTGCAGCACCTCCTGCTTCCACACATCAGGATGTCAAGGGAATACTGGCATTGCCTGGTGTAATGGTGCTCTGGGGGCAGCCACAGAAGAATTGCTGCACTGTTTCCTCCACATCAGCCCTGCAAAACCCTTTTTCACCTCCTTGGAATGTAAGTTTTCTATCACTCTCCTCTACCACCAGTGTTGAGTTGCACAGGACCCCATCTTTAGGGAGGCATCATGGTGACAAAACTCCCTTTTAAATGAATTTTAACGGAAGTATTTATAATTAATATTGGAAGCTGTGTAAAGGATCACAAGTCCTGTGGCCCTTGGTGTCTCCCAGTCCTCCATGCACAAACAAATGAGCTGCCAACACACTCCTCAAAGCTGCATCCTGCAGATCCCATTGAGGTCTGCGTGCCTGGGAAGAAATTACAGGGGTGCCAGCAGCAGTCATGACCACGTTGTCTTTAAAGCCAAGGAATGCTTTAGAAAGTGATTGTGTACAAAAATAATCATAAAAACCCCCAAATTTTTCATGCTGTCCTCATGCTCAGCCTAACAGCTTCTCCAAGAACCCATCTATTCCAACTGATGATAAAGAGAAGTTTCCATTACCCTGACCTTACCTCAGGAAGCACAACCCCACGTGCATTCACAGATGTGCTTTGGGAGTTAAGTGGAACTGCTGGAAATCTCCCAGAACTGAAGGAACTTCACTTGAACATGAGAAGAAGAGCAGGGGAGAAACACAGTCAGCAGATTAGACACTGTGATCTGATCCACTCAGGGCACAAAGGACATAAAAATAGAACTGGAACTCAAATTTGATGAAGCCAAGAGAGAGCAAAGCCGGGTGTAATTAACCTACAAGATTCACGGGCACAAATTATCACAGAGGCCAAGAGCTTGTCCCTGAAAGTGTGGAAATAAACACATTTATACACACACCTGAGCAGATATAAATAAATGTGTATTAACTGTGTTCTCTCAGGGCTGAAAAGGACTTGACAGCACCATTCAGTCTTTCCCCCAGCCCCAAGACAAGATCAAATAGATGTCGGTATTTTCTGACAGATGTTTGTCTAGACCTGTTTTTAAACAGAGAATCTCCCACCTCCCCAGGCAATTTATTCCAACACTTCCTTTTCTTCTCCAGCTTCATACACACATGCACAGGTATCTTTGTCTCAGAAGGTGAGCGGAGCAGCCTCTGATGGCTTGCACATCAAAGGGCTTTGTGAAGTCATTTCTCATGGCAAGACCTTTCTTGCGGATGACGTAGGGGCCCAAAAGATCCCGTGGTGACCTGAGGTGACAGGCTGGGCTTGGGGGACCAGCAGATGGGGCAAGGGGGGCAAATGGAAAAGGAGGGGGAAATTCTGTCTTTTCCTTTTTAACCCGTCAGATTTGTCTGCTGATAAGAGAGACCGACTTTGCACGCTCCATTTTTAGGCTCAGACGTTAAGTTCCTCTCTTTTTTGATAAAATAAATGCACTTTTGGCTTCTTCAGCAGAAGAGATGCTGTCCTGTCAAACTTCAGCGAGGCAAAGGAAGGGATGAGGAATGAGGCTGTGCAGCTGGAATATGTAAATGGCAGGATGGAGAGCAGCACTTTTCCAGCCACGCTGGATATCTATTACCTCCACTTTTGGACTGACAATGCACCAAATGTTTCATTGCCTGGGGCCTTACAAAGCTGACCAGCTTTTATAGCCAAAAGCACTAATGTAGAAAGGCAATTGGGAATTAATTATTTAATGTGGTTCTCATTGGTAGAAAGCTTCCACCCCTCCTGCATCTCAGCTACCATTATACATATGTTGCTTTTCTTCAGACTACAGTGATTAGACAGCAGAGGAAAATGATGGCTAAGTCCTGTTCCCTCTTGCAATGAACTCCATTTCAATCAGCAGATTTGCATTCAATAACCAAGGGCACAGCTTAGCCCTATGCTAGGAAAACATCGTTTATGACAAAAGCCATAAATAGATTGCAGCATCTCCATTTCTAAAAATAAGCCTTCTCATACCTCTGCTCCCAAATTCCCTCTTTGAAAGGCAGAATATTCCTACTCAAAAATCAAAATCCATGCAAGTAGCCCTATTTGTAGGAAATCAGATCGAGCTCCCTTTAATTTGGCTTGGATGCCTCAGTGGAGCAGACAGAAAGGTGTATCCCAAATCCACTGCATGTTGGTTCAGCTCCAGCTTCTCCCGGATCCTCTAGATAAGCATCTATTTCATTTAGAGCCTTTTCAGTTATGACCTGTGAGGAAGCAAATGTCCTTTTGAAGATCTCCCTGCAACACCTGCGTGCCAGAGACTCCCAGCCAAGTTACTTGTGAAGTTTAAGGATCAGGCTCCATGTATTTAAAAAAAATAAAGTGCAAAATAAAATTCTGCAGCAGGGCTGAGAAGGGGCTTGGACTTACCTGTCAGTTGTGATACGTGGGAAGCTGATAACTTCTTCCCTGCAGTCAACATCTCCAGAATCATGCCAGATGAATCTCCAACAGGATCCTGCTGAAATTCAACATACAGGAATTAATTTATTGCAATATGTCATATTTTTCCAAATACAAAATATATTGGGTTTGCTTTTTTTTTTTTTTTGGCCCTTCAGATGAAAGATATACGGCTGTACAGATGTGCTTTTCTAAGATCCAGTGGCATGAAACCTGAAATGCCCCAGCAAGATTCAGGAGCGAGTTTTAATCACCATGGAAGCACGACGCTTTTGAAGGTCTATGAAATTATACACCCAGGTCTGAGAAGAGTAAACTTATCCGTCTGGACAGATCTGCTGATAAACAGAGACAACTCATTTTCTCCTGGAAAGCTGCTCTATATGTTGTTTGAAAAAATAGTCAGTTGTCAGGTTTGTGCCGAGAAGAGAAAGGAGGAAAAAAACAGCCCTGGGAAAGGCTTTCTGTAAGGGAAAGGAAAGGCAGTGTGATATTCCCTGCAAATTCAGGAGATGGAAGATGGGCTGAGCATCTCTCAGGGCCAGACAGAGCAAGGCTGGCGACGACAGAGGCATATGGAGACCCACCCAGGGCGCAGACAGACCGGAGGACCCCCAGACCTCGGCTTACGCAAGGTGACCTTTCCCCTCTCTAAAATTTCAAAGCTGGCGTTGCCGGCGCTGAACAGACTGTGTGCCATATGTAACATGACCTCAGCTCTGCTCTGCCAAGCCACTGATGGCATCACTAATGAGAGGTGAAAGGTCCCCTCCTTTCCAAGCTTGGGTTTGCGACCCCAGCGGGATGGCGGGTGCGGGATGGGCCCCCCAGCCCTGGATCGCTCAGGGCAGGACCCCACTGCCCCACAACCCCAAAAACCCACACGTGGTGCCACTGAGCCACCCAACAGGGTGATGGTGCCTCTTCCCTTGGCCCGGCTGAAACTGGCACAGTGCCCCAGCAATGGGAATGTTTGTTCAGTACCCGAATGCAAAGCACACGGGCAAACAGAGCCTGGGATGCAAATCCTCTGCCCAATCCAGCTGCCATCCTCACACCCCCTGGCAGCACCTTGCTCCCAGTGTGGTTCATGCGTTGGCCAGGTGGGGAGAAGGATTTGTGCTGGGGGGTGGCACAGAGGGAGAAGAGCCCTCAAAGTGCCTGCATCAATCTGGGGAGGACCCAAAATATAATTTTTTTTCCCAAGTATTGCACAAAAATCATTACAATAATGTATTGCAGAAAAAAAAACAGATAAACAAACAAACAACAAAATCAACCCTCACCCTTGCTGCCTTTTTTTGTTGTTGCTTTTTAAATAAGGGGTTTTGGGGTTTTCTGGCAGTTTTCCCAGCGTGCAGCATACACGGGCTCGGCCCGCAGGTGAGTGTCTGTGCGCAGCTCTGCAGGAGCACGCATTCGGGGGAGGGGGAGCATCGCACACACGCCTGGGGAGCGCCCACGGGTGGATTTCGGGGTGCGGGCACGGGTGGGAGTCGGTGGGAGCGCGGTGACACGCGGGGGGTGTCACAGCGCGGGTGCGGGGGTCCTGCGGTGCCCCGCACCCCCAGCTCAGCCCCGGCCCCCCGGGGGGATCGGCCGGGCTGGAGCCGCCTCCCCAGCGCCGTGGTTTCTTTCGGTTCTGCGAGTGACTCGTTCCCGGCAGGCGGGGCACGGCGGAGGTGCAGCGGGGACCCGGCCGCGCCCTCGGTACAAACACCCCACCCGCGACCGCGCTGCTGCCTCCCCACGCAGGGCCAGACCCCGCGGGGAAGGGGCTGGATTCACCCCTCGCCGCTCTGCTGCAGGGGATTCATTTCTACATCGCATCCGCCGCTGGGAGATTCAATCATTCGTTTCAAATATTATCCTGCCCCTCGCCCTTGGAACACCCTCATCTCGTAGGGGCGCGGACGAAGCTGCCCACGCGTGTTGGGTGGCGCTGGGACATATCCCGCCGAGGAGCGGCTGCAGAGGGGCGGCTGGGGCGTGGTTTTCTCCCACGGA
>VXBQ01011178.1:414195-448450 GCA_013400175.1 Phainopepla nitens | reverse complement strand
CGGCCCCCCGGCCGGGGGGGCCCGCCCGCCCCCGCCGCCCGCCCCGTCGGGGCCTCGCTGGTGCCGGGGCTCCCCGTCAGCGTTTCGCATCATTAAGTGCGTGTTTATTTAAGTCGCTGCCGTGTTTGTGCTCGGGGTCTCGGGCCGTGGAGAAATGTCCCCCTCTGCAGGAGGGTCTGGCCCGGCCGGAGCGCTGCGCGTCCCTCCCGCCCGATCCCCGGCGGGCCCGGCCCCGCTCCGGAGCCCCCCGCGGGACCCCCACCCGCGGCAGGACGGGGCTGCGGGTCCGTGCCCGCCCCTCGCCCTCCCGGGCTCCGGCCGCGGGGGAGCCAGGCCGGGCCGGGACCCTGGGATGCTTTCCCTCCTCCCTCCGGATGAGCCCCGGCCGCCCCCTCGGGGGAGCCGGCCCAGATCCCGCCGGGCTTCCTGCGCCCACGGCCCTTCTCTGGGGCACGGCCGGGGCAGTGGGGACACCCCGCCCGGCCGGGACGCTGCGCGGCTCCGCGGGAGCAAGGGCGGAGGGCGCAAATCCCGCTCGTGGACGCGCAAACCGCGCCGGGGGCGCGCAGCTGCTTGCGCTCCCCTGCGGCCGGGAAGGAGCCGCGGCGAGACCCGAGGCTGTGGGGGCAGCGGGGACCCCCCTGTCTCGGTGTGCAGCGACCCCGACCTCGGCTGCCCGGTGGGGAAGGGCACCGGAGGCTGGTCCTGGCGCCTGGGGGTGACCCGCCGGGACCTGAGGGGACAGGACGGGAGGGTTCGTGCCCCCCCGTCCCTTTCCGGGGACCCTCATCACCCTTCCCGGGGGTCTCATCCAGCTCCATCCTGATCCCTCACAGAGCAGCGCAGCCGCTCCCGTCCCCTCGGGCAGAAAAGGGGAACCCTCGGGGAAATGAAGGATGTTTTTAGGGTCAGCAGCTGCGGGCTCTACGCCTCGAGGATGGATAAGCTCCAGCTCCGTTTTTTTTCCCAAACCACGGGCTCGGTGAAGAAGAAGGATAAATATTGCCCGGGGCTCCAGCCCTGCGCGGCGGGAAAGCCAAGCAAGGACTCGCAAACCAGGAGTCTTTTCAAAGCAAACAGCTCAGAGGCGCTTCCTGCGTGTAGACAGGGACAGAGCTGATCGTCAAAGGGTTGGGGAAGACGCCATGGGATGCTCCCCTTGCCAAAATCCCCTTTTCCAGCACACACCTGCAGACCGGGGGTAGCCTCAGGCCCCCCGGGCTCAGAGCCCTACCACCCCCGGCTCCCCATTTCCCCAAAAGGGAGAAGGACGAGGCTGGCAACAGGCGGAGGTGGAAAGGAGGGATGGAGGGTGCTGAGGGCATCCCCCTGGAAACAACTCCCCGGCCAGCCGTCAGGTAGGAGCTGGGAGGCCCTGGAGCTGAGCCAGGCGCAGGTTGCTGAGCTCTCCTCGATTAGGCTTGACCTCGCAGCAAGCTTTTCACAGCAGGGCCAGCCTGGGGAGGCAGTCTGAGGCTCTTTCTCATCCAGCTCTGCTTCGTATTTCCACAGGCAGGAAAGAGTTAATTCGCCCCCTCCCACTCCCGTTCACCCCCCAGGACAGATTTCACACTGTGTCCAGGTCAGCCAAAAAAGGGGAGGAAACGGAGAACAGCAGAATGATTAATTCTACCTGCTTTTCCCATGAGTGATCACCTGCTTTCGGGGTCATGAATAGCAGGTAGCTCTCTCCGTCTCCAGCTCTGAGAGGCTCATTTGTTTGGTGACAGCTGAGTGACAAGACCTGAAATCCGAGCCCTCAACTTTGCCTGATGTGTGGATAAAACCCTGGATGTTCCCTCAAACATTTCAGGAAATGAAAGTTGTAACGCGATCCCTTGTGCGCCCACATCTCCCCCAGCAACACACAAAAGCTCAAAGGAACCTTCTCGGATTAAATTCAGCCTGGAGAGGATGGAAGGAAAATGGAGAGCAGGCTGAGAAAGCTGGAACTGGCAGGCTTTTCTTCAGCACTTATTGGAAATGTCTGTCCAAAGCAGGGATTTAGAAAGGTCACCTCTACCGTAAGCGCTTCTCCCTCCACCGGAGTGAGACGGGCAGCCCGCTGCTCCCCAGCCCATCTCCACCTTTGGGACAGCCTGGGGGGGATGTGGGGTGCACTTGGATTCCCCAAGCAGGAAATTCAGTGTATAAAAGCAAACACCCAAGGAGAAGGCCAGCCTCCTGCTCTCTCCTCGTTCGATTTCCTGGGTCACGCTGAGCCGGCGCTGTCCTGTCCACAAGCCACATGTCAGCTCTGCCCCTGTCCTCTGCCAGCTCCTGCCCACTCCCCCTCCCCAAGCCACAGGTAGAGCCCCACTCTCTGCCCCCAAATCCTGAGCCACAGGCTGGCAAATCCTCCACAGAAGCTGCTGGTGAGGAGTGGATTCTTGCTCAGCCCATGGATTTAAGCCAAACACTTCCAGGGCTGGCTCCCTAAAGCTTGCACATCCCCAGCTGCAATTCCAGGAATCCAGAGCCAAGATGTGGCACATTCATGCTCTGTGTCTTTGCAAACCAGGCCTGAACAGCCAGAAAGTTGGAGTTTCATCTTAAGCACACAGATCGGGGAATGTCAGCAGCTGGAATGAGTCCAGGTGTGTGGTGTTGTCAAGATTAGGCCAAGGCATCCCAACTCCCTCTCTCCTGGGTAGGTGGTTTTATGGAGCTGCCTGTCACTTGGCAGCCAGTGGCTGCTTGTGCTGTTATCCAGCCTGAAGATAAAGTACTATTTAACAATTGTTTAACTATTCTTGAAGTGCCTCAGGAACTGCACACTCTGTAAAAGAAACAGCCCGTGCCCCGAGATAACTCTTCACCTCTGAGCTTCTCCCTTGCTCCTGCTTTTCTCCAGACTGCAGCTCATGGATGCTGCACAGGTGGGAAATCTCTCTGTCTGCCCACCCAGTGTGCTTTGCTGTCAGTAATTTTGCACCCAAGGAGAGCTTGCTGCGGGGTGGCACTGCTGGAGATTGTACAAGCAGCCTCCAGGGCAGGTGCTGCAACCTGCCCATGTCATGAACAGCAGCAGGACACAGAGCTTGCACATCCTGCCCGTGGCAATCCGTGTCCAAGGATGGGTTTTGCAGTTCCTGTTGGGGCCGAAGCCGTCAGGTTTTCTGAGGGCACCAGGTGCTGTGTGGGGAGAGCAGAGGTGGCCAAGGCCGGATCTGCAGGCGCTGGGTGCAGGGTACAGAGTAACCCGAGACACTGCCATCTTTCCCAGCTGCATGTGGACACAGTTTTAAATATGGAAATGAAGGAAAATTTGCTTTCCTCTGCAGGCAGAGGGAGCAAATTAGCAGGCTCCCCAGAGGTTTTTAGTGCTCACCCCAACTGCAGCCTCATGCTGCCTGGAAGGAGGGCACCAGGCTGAACCCCCATCCTGTGCCACCCTGCCTTTGCTTCCAGCTGGGCTTGTCGCCAAGTGCAGGAACATTCCCTCTCCCCTGTGGTTTACAGCGTTCATCCACAACCCCTCAAGTTTTAAACAGAGGTTGAACTTTCCCTGAAGCATATAAGCCCAATCTTAATAATGAGGTTAAAGAGGCAGATTTAGTTCAATTACGGTTTCCTGTTTTCATTTGTCCAGTGCTTTTGGAAAATACCTCTGTGGGCAAAGCGACTCCTTCTCATCTCTGTCTCAGCTTCTCACCCACAGCTCAGTTCTGCAGGGGTGGAGATGCTTTGGTATCTGCTCAGACTCAGATGAATTTCAGCTGTGGGAGAAAAGGGATGGGAAATCCTCATGCCTGCATCTCAGGATGGAAGAAAAGGGGGAAACTCTTCTTTTTCTGACTTCAGGATGGGAAAGCTTTTAAGATAATAGCTGGAGCATGGTCCAGCCCTGTTTTACAGGAGGGGAAACTGAGACTTGGGGAGATGACAGACCTGCTGGAGGTCAGAGCAAGGGCAGGTGATGGGGTGGGGAGGGCGGCTGGTGCTCTGCACTCCCACGCTGCCTCCCTTCACAGTCCCCAGAATAAGTCACTGCAGCTTATCATTATGTAACACAATATTCCTAATAGTACGAGACAAAACCAATTGACTAAAAGACAATGCCAAATGAGGCTTGTGGCTAACACTCCCTGAAGAAATTGTCCCTTTTCTAGAACTGAAAAAAACCCACCCCAAAAAAAACCAACCAAAACAACAACAACAAAAAAAACCCCAAAAAACCAAACAGAAAACCCAAGCAAATTAGAAACAATTGAAAAATAAAATCACATCTGCAAACAATCAGGGTGCTTCTCCTGAACCCCCAAGGGAGCCTGTGTCTCCCCACCCTTGCTCCTACTGCCCTGCATGGCGTGGTGGGTGTCACAGGGACCTGCAGCTCTGTCCATGAGGGCTCAGGAGGGATTTTGTGGCAGTACCAGGGATGCTGGCTGACAGAGCCTTGGCGCATGCTTCATGAAACAGAAGGGCAGCATCAGAGCAAATCAGAGACGTATTTAGGGAATTAAGATCTTCCTACACCTAATGTCCTGAAGCTGGCAGGGAAACACGAAGAGAAAGAGTTCAAGAGCGGAAGAACTCCAGTTTCTAAACTGCTGTTCCCTTCCTGGGAGCCCGCCGAGGCTGGGCAGAGGCACTGGCACAAAGGATCAGCAGAACTTACCCAGGAATCCTGCCAGGGGCTGCTTGGCTCTCCACAGCCAGCAGCTGCCCTCTGCCCACCCGGCAGGGCTTTGCTGCAGGAACAGCACCGAGGTGAGCAGGAGCTGGAAATGCTGTGCAGGCTCAGCAATGCTCATTGCAGGGGACAATTCTGTCCCCTGGTGTGGTGGCTTCCAGCCCTGCTGGCAAACAGGACTCCTGGGGGTTTACACCACGTGCCCCTCTCAGGGGATCTGGGATGGGGCTGCTCTACCCTGTTCCAGCCACCTCTGTGGGTGAACAGTGGGGGAAGCACATGGTTCTACCCTGCTGGGACACCTCAGGCTGGGACACAATCACTGCTGCCCTGTGGGAGGGGAGAGGCTGAAGCTTGAGCCTGGAGGGATCCCCTGGAAATGTTCAGGGCCAGGCTGGACAGGGCTCTGAGCAACCTGGTCCAGTGGAAGGTGTCTCTGCCCATGGGACGGTCTTTAAAGTCCCTTCCAACCCAAACCATTCTGTATTTCTGTGATTCTATGAATTTCTCTTTTCAGATGTGCCCCTCGAGGCGACACCTCCGAAAGCCGAGGAGGTGCTTGACGAGGAGGTGGGATTATTTCCTGGGGGAACAGCTCAGGGAAAGGATGTGGGGATGCTGAAGCTGTGCTATTCCCTGGAGACACGGTGCCTACTGAGGTGGACAGACAAAGCAACAAGCTGGCCAAGAGGCTGACACCACCTGGGGCTGTACCAGCCACATCTATTACCCTTGTGTGCAGGATCTGCTTCTGAACCCTCCAGGTCCCAAGGGTGACTTGGACTGGGTTCAAAAATCCCTCAGGAGGGCAAAGGCAAAGCAGGGCTTGAGGACGTGGAACTGCAGGAGGCTTGCTCAGAGACCCCTAGCTCTGCTCTGCCTCTGAACTCCTTGACAGGCAGGGCTGGGCTGGAGGAGACCTTCAGCAAAGGGACTTTGGGGCTCTGCTGCTGGCCTGTGTGACTTACATCACCCCGTGGGCGCTTGGCACTGGGGTGGTGGGGACAGTGGTGTGGCCCAAGCCTGTGATGACCATGGTGAGGATGGTCAGCAGCCAGACACCCCCATCACCCCACTCCAGTCTGCCCCCACTCAGGGCTCAACCCAAGCCTAGCAGGGAAGTTTTAGGATGGAGGAGAATCAAGCCCCTACATGGTGATGACTTTCAGGGAGGTGTTTAGCAGGCTTGATCCGGGCTCACAGCACACCAAATGTCCCACCAGCTCGTCACAGTGGTCCCTTCCAGTTTATGGATGTGTCCAATTTGCTAATCTACCCTAGATAAGAAAAAGAGGCGATGTTTCATGATCTGAAGGCACCAGTACAAGGGGAATTTGTTAAAATCCTCTAAACCAGAAGGAAAAGAGGCAAAAGGAGACAAAGCTGTGAGTAGGATGGGGACATAACACGTTCCCCCAGCAAAGGGGAGTCCAAGGTGCACACCACAACAGCTCTCCAGCAGCTGCAGGGTTAACTTCAAACCTAAAACAATTTCTAAGGGACAAACCCTGACTCGCATGGGGAATTTTTGTGCCATGCCCCAGCAACATCCCAGAAACCCAGCATAGATGTCTCATGGGTGCATTCAGCCCCTGCCACTCCATGCCCTTGGGCAGCACACGAGGGGACTGTCCTGGCAGCAGAGCATCGTGTGGCATGGGGTGGGGCTGCAGGATATGCTGTCCTTGGATGCCTCGGTATCTGGGTCTGCACCCCTCTGTGCTCCTCTGGGTGACGTTCTGGGGGCTTGGCTTTGCTCAGGGTGCCTCTCTGTCCTCGTCCCTCACCTCTGCCAGGGTTACGTAGCCAGAGCTATTTGCTGGTGGCCTCCACGGAAACCGTATATCCTGCCTCTGCAATCGGAGACCAGGTGCCCACGCAGCTGCCAGATTTGAAAGAGGAGCCGCCCCGAGGGGAAGAGGCCAAAATGGGTGTGCCCAGGGACGGGGGAATCACATCCATCCCGAACAGGGGCCCATCCCATCCTCGCACAGAGAAGGATCATAGTGAGATTGGGGGAAAAAAGCCCTATCTGCAAGAAATCCCTCAAGGCGACATGCGCGGGGCCGGGGGCCGAGGCCGGATTTAAATGGAACCTCCTGCCCAGTGATCCATGAGGAAGGCTCGGGTGCTCAAACAATGAGCAGGGAAGGGAAGCTGAAATGATGGTCACCGGGAGAACCTGAAACCCGCGGTGGGGAAAACAAATAAATACAGCGAGCGGAGCCTTCCCCATCCCGGCTGAGGCAATCTGTGCTTATGCAACCCTACCCGAGGGCTCCCTATCTCTGTGTACAATCTGGGCTGATAAGATTGTTCCCTGCTGAAAATCAAAACCACAGGGATTCCAGGCGGCTCAGCCGGAGTCAGATTGTCCACCTGAACACCGGGGCACTTTCATGTGGAAAAATAATCGCACGGTGATTTAGCTGAAATAAGGAGAGGGGGGGAGAGAGAGGTTCCTGGCGGGTTTGGAGGGGGGTGCTGGATGTGTGCAGCACGGCGGGGGTGCCAGCAAAGGCCACCATCCCAGGGAAGAGATGTCCCCACGGCATGACAATTGTTGCCTGAAGCAATCGCAGAAAAAGCAACGGGCTCTTGTCCAAACCTCGCTGTTTTTTAGTGAGAACAGCTTGGGGTTTTTTAGGGTCCGGGGACTTGCAATTGGCAGCTCTGGTGCAATAAACCCTCGAATAAGAGTCACATGAGTGACAGTGGAAGCAGCCATTGCCACTTTTAAGTTTTTTTGGGTGGAGCAGCACATGATTAATGTCTACACTGAGTGGGAGACAGAATACATAAACATCTCCTATACATATACATGTACATAGAGAGATAAATGCACCTGATAGAGCCACTGTGTGCAACAACTCACCTGATAAGCCATTCCCAGGAGCAAGATGTACAGGATTAGGTCCTTGTTTGCAGTTATAAAGTAGATAGTGGTTTTTTGTTTTTTTTTTTTTTTTTTTTTTAGTTCTAAAAGCCATGTTTTGGGGCATGTGCCTCAGCACCCGACTGATTAGATCCTACCTGCTCTGAATGTCAGTCCTTTTCTCAAGAAAAAAAGTGTTATTTTGGAAAAATGGTAGCAAGGGGTTGTTTAGTGATGCTGGAAATGGAACCTCCTTTCACTCAGATGGGAGTGGGACGCTCAGATCCTGTACTCTGAAGCAGAAACAGGACAATACCTGACCACCTGAAACAGCATTTGTGTTTATTTTTTGCATTTAGCACCACATACTAACTGTTCATAAGTTTTAAATGCCGCTGGGTGAAAATACACAACAGAAATGTCCTCTGAGGGGGTGGATGAGACAGGCTGGAGAGCTGGGCTCCCAACCCCTTGCCAGGTTCCTACCCCAAGGGCAAAGACCCTGGTAGAATGCAGTTCCAAGTGCTGTGTGTACTCCTCTGACTCCCTCTCAGTTGCTGCAGCTTCACAGTTGGTATTTTCCGGGGGAACTTGTGGCTGACTTTCTGTCTCTCCCCGCTGCGGGAAAAACCATGTGAGCTAGGAGGGGATTAGCTCAACAGCCAGGGTGGCCTGGGCTGCACATGTGGCATTGTCACCTCAACAGACTGACTTGGCTAAAAATGAGTAAGAGCCAGTGCTCCCCCTGCTTTGACATCTCTCCTCATCCCTCGGGTCCCTCCAGTCACAGCAATCCTGCTGCAAAAGAGAAATCTGTGTAAAACTGCTTGCAGATGGAATACATCCCTTTAATCTTGCAGAGGTGCCGTGTTCCCAGGGCCACTGCCAGCCCAGGAAAGGCTGCATGGGCACACACACACATATGAAAACACACTCACAGTTTTTTGGATGGCTGATGAGAAGCAAAGTCCTTCAGTCCTGCCCATGGGTAGTGTGTCCTGCAGCGGCTGTCCTTCTCCAGGGCTTGGTGTTCCTGGCAAAGCTTATGTGAAATGAAAAAGCCTGTAATTTTCTGAAATTCCTTAATCCTGCTTATTTTCTCTCTTTCCCCGAGAGATCGGAAGCCGCAGTGGTCTCCTCAAGCCCACCCACTAATTACAAGACATGAGCTCAACCCTCTGCCGGCCAGAAACAACATCACAGGACCAGGCACCAGCAGCCAGCCCTGAGCCCTCGCAGAAAACTGCCTGGGAGCCTGTCACCAAGAGCTTGGCAACCACACACCAGCTAAATCAAAGCAAGGAAGAAGGAAAATATCCCATTTTCCTTCCTCCCCCAGTAATCCTGCCTTTCCTAGAGCCCCTGACTGGCTGCTCCAATGTCTGCATCCCACTTGTCTATCTCACCCCACAATGTTCCTTTAGGTCTTGCTCTATTTGGCTGTCTATTTTTTTTTTCCCCAAATTTGACCCATTTATCTTTCCAATTTGCTTGAAAAGGTCAAGCCCTTCAGCAGTGCTGGGGAGAATGGGGGTTTCCAGCAGGAGGGTGGCATGTAGCAGAAAAAATCTTCCCCCTGGAGAAATTAGATCAGACAGAGCCCTGAGGAAGCTGGACTAAAAATAAAGCCTGAACTCACAGAGGAGTTATAGGATGGGAACAGAGGCTGTGGTGCATCCCTGGTTTTATTCTTAGCAGGCACAACTGGAGAGATGGGTATAAATTTACTGGCATAAATCAGTGCGGTTCGTGGAAGGATGTTGGGTTTTCTTTAAATGCTGCGCTCACATTCAGGTTCTTTGCCTAAATCCCCCAGGTTTGCAGTGGGTTGTGATTGCACTTTAGCCAGGCTATCTTGATTTCAGGGACTGCTTCCCTCCTCCTGCTTTCCTGGTGCACAAGCAACAGGCACGTTCATCCTCCTGCTTCCCAAAAAGCCAGTGCTGCCAGAATGAGGATGAGACTTCTCTGCTCCAGGTCTTATCCCTGCACCAAAACCTTACCGTGCACGGGATTTCCCTGGGCACCCTGCTCTGGCATGGGTTAGAATAATATCCCAAATTCTGCTGCTTGGTGGTGGGTGAAGCAATGAGGGTTGGGGGAGTCCCAGCTGGGGGGATGTGCTGTGGAGTGCCAGGGAAGCTTCTGTGCCCTGATGCGTCACATTTAAGCTTTTATATTTTTCAGAATCTGTGCTGTTTTGGTGTGTAGTTCTGGGCTTCATATTAAGGGTTAGTAAGTTCTCTACACAGAGTTGGGAGATAAAACAATTTCTTTCTAGCTGGGGACCAAGGACAAATTTTAGGTCCAGGAGTGGAAACAAGAGTGAAGGAAGAGAGGGAACAAAGAGGATGGAGCTTCATAACCTGAAGCTGTAATTGGACAATTAACTTCAATATGCTCATGGACCAAAACCNAGTGGGAGTGTGTGTGGATGTAGGAATGGGAACGAGAGTGGGACTGGGAATGTGTGTGGATGTAAGAACGGGATTGGGACTGGGAGCGCACGTAGGAGTGGGAGCGGGACTGGGAGTGAATGTGGGAACGGGAAATGGAACTGGGAGTGTAGGAGCGGGAGAAGGGAGGGCGCAGCTCGTTCCTAGGGCTGCAGTGCCACCTGCTGTCACCGCCGCTCCCCGGGCACATCCCTGCGAGCGACGCGCCGGGGACACGCCGCGCCTCTGCCTCCCCACTGCTTGAAAAAAACGAAGTTAAACAAGAAGACCTAGCAGGGAAAAGGCAGCGCTGGGTCACAGGGGTGGAGTGAGATGAGCCCGCGGGGCTCTGGGGACACAGCGACATCCCGCTGTCCCAGCAGCCCAGCCGGACCGAAGCACCCTGCAGGAATTATCTCTTATCTCCTTCTGGATAGCTGGACGTGATCTTTTCCTTCCTTCTGTGTTTAAATGTGTCCTTCGGGAGCTTTACCCCGAATTATCACCACTTCTTGCTGGCTCTGTGAGAAGCCTGGAATTTCCCCCGTGTCCATGTGCTGAGGGGGCTCAGAGCAGCCGCCCAGCCTCGCCTCTCCAATTCAAGCTCTTTGCCTAAAAATCTAAGTGTCCCTTTCTGGGTCACCCATCATCAAAAGATGGGAGATTTAGATTGGATATGAGAAATAAATTATTTACTGTGAGGGTGGTGAGGCCCTGGCACACACTGCCCACAGAAGCTGAGGATGTGCCCCTCCTGGAAATGTTCAAAGCCAGGTTGGACGGGCCTTGGAGCAGCCTGGGACAGTGGAAGGTGTCCCTGCCTGTGGCAGGGGTTGGAACTGGATGACCTTTAAGGTGCCTCCAACCCAAACCCTTCTGTGATTCTATAATCATTACCATTAACCTCTCAGTGAGAAAGTTTGCGCCCTGCAGAAAAGCCCAAAAGAGCTGCCATTGCCTCCATTTATGCTGAAAAAAAGGATAGAGACCTAAATAAAAAATAAAAACGAAAGAAAAAAATTAAAAATAATAAGGAAAAGAGCTGAGATATCCTAGTTGCTGAAAATCAAGCATTAGAGGGGAAAAAAATACTCACGAAAGCCAGATCCAGACTGGCCGGGCAGCTTTCAGAAACAACAACAATTAAGTTTGGAGGAAACCAGATACTCACCATGAAAATTTGCAATTCTTCGTTGAACAAATGTTTCCATGGAAAAGCTCTGTTTACCCTTCACTTGTCCTGTCAGCTCCTGAGCTGGGATGCTGTGCAGCTGGGCAGGCAATGCCCACAGGACCCAGCAGATCTGGAGCTGAGCACTGAGCCCGTGTTTGCCTTTTTTATCTTCTACCTGTGTGGGTTAGTGCATGAAACGCATTAATTCCTCTCAGGAAACCCAGTTTTGGGAAGGAGAGCTGCAAGGGCCTGATCCCTGGGCAGGGAGCAGCTGCAGCAGGGTATGGCAGAGATTGGGATGTGCTGGGGCCACTGGAGGAGCCTGCTGGGGATTTTAGGAGAAACCTGCTGGAAAAGCTCACCAGGTCCAGTCTTGGTGTCCAGGAGTGCGTGGACAAAAACATGAGACTTTTGGAGGAAAAGCCTGATCTTTGAAAGATTAGACCCACACTCTAATGCTCTTTTTTTTTTTTTTCTCAGCAAAGACGCAAAGTAGCAGCACATTTCCTCCAGTCCCGGCAATCCCATCCCGGGATGCAGCCAGGAATCTGCCGGGTGCCGCTTTCAGAGCCAGGGAGGTGTCGACTGCCTCGGGCTCGACGTTTTCTTACAGCACTGCTGGGACCAGCGGGGGAGAACCGCGGCGGGGAGAGGCTGCATTCGAAGCCCAGCGCTTGGACCCGGACAAAATGGAACGGGGAAAGTAAAAACAGGGGGAAACTTGGCGGTGGCTGCTCCTTTCACAGCCTCCTTGCGCTGGGTCTTAAGGAGGCGGGCACGGAGAGGGGCTGGTTTGCTCTGCGCTGTGCCGAGTCCTGGGGAGCCGGGAAAGGAGCCAGGAGAGAGCGGATGCTGGAGAACAGCCCGTGCCCGCCGCCAGCGCACGCTGCCGGGGCTGGGGAGCCGGGGAAGCCATGCAGGGCTCCCACCTCCCTCCGCTGCGGAGGGCTGGCCTGGGAGGAGCCGGGTGCTGCTGCCCGGCTGGGTACAACCTGCACCCCCATTTCAGCCCTCAGTGACGGTGTGGGTGACTCGCTCCTGCACAGGGAAAGAGATCTGGGGCCTTCACTGCCCTTCGAACATCTCACCCTTAGGGTTGGTGCATCACGTGCTGCTCTTGGCTGCATCCCTCTCTTCCTTGTCCAGTTGCTGCGCTCCACGGATTGCTGGGAGCCTTTTCCTGCTGCTCCACAGCCCAGTGCCCTCAACACTCCCACTGGGGACTGTCCCTTGCTCTGTGCAGCTCCAGCTCTGGTTTCAGCAGGAGCCTGTCCACAGCAGCTGCACCATTGTCATTTGTGAGGCTGTGCTGACAAACACCAGCCATGTCCCTGGTGGGGACAGGCCTTAATGCTCCCCCACACCCATCCTCATGCTCAAGTGTGTGTTTGGGACTCATCTGTCATTCAGGTTCTGTCTAGTCCTCATCTTTGTCCTCTTCCTTGCCTCTCCTTTTCCCCTGAAGATGCTGAGTGCCTCTTCAGCGTGCCCAGCTCTGGCATTTCATCTCCACAGGCCAAGCATTCACTCTGTGCCAAACTGGCAGGCGGCTCACTTTCCTGGCACGTGGCCTCCTTGGCTTTCCATCCAGACTGATTTCTTTTAATTTTATGGTTTTATTTCTCCTCATCTTTAAAATCCACCATTGGTTTTGATTAGGTGGCTGAGGACTTGCAGCCCTTGGGCTTCCAAGCGCAGGAAAGGGGAGGCCTGATGTGGTGGGTCTGGTGACAGCAGTGCCAAGATAATTGGCTTATCTTGCTTTTGAGAGAGGGGAGCTGTGAGTCAGGGACCAAGAGGTAGCCAGTGTGTTTTTTTCTTTTTTTATTCCAGCATGCTCTCAGTGAGCCAGTTCCTTGGGGAAAAAAAAAGAAAAAAAAATATATTTTTTCCCCCACTGATTTTGTATGACCTGGGCCTGGGGAGGGGGGTTGTTCAGAGAATGGGAACCAACAAATAGGTTTATATTGGTTTGATTTTATACCTCTGGATATAAATATTGGCGCAAGTGAACGGCTCTGGGTTGACAGGGTTTGCAGAGCCATATAGGGGCAGTTCTCAGGATAACCAGGGTTCATTTCCTGGAAGGATATAATTGATATGGGGTGTCCAGGAGACACATCTTCTCCCCCCAGTCCTTGAGCAGATGTGGCCTCTGCCTCACAGAGACCATGGGCCAGCACAGAGGCAGGTTGGAGGGATGAACTTCTGCTGGGAGCTGAGGAGGGTTTTGGGTGGGACATCTGTTCCTAGGACAGCATCTGCAGCAAACCCTTTTGCCCCCAGGGGAGGTATGGCAGGGTTGAAGAGCAGCCTGCTGTCATCACTGCCACCCAAACAGCTCCTGGGAGTCCCAGCCTACATCCTTCATCCTCCCCCACCTCAGGGAGAGAAGGCAGTGAGAGGAAAACCTGCCTCTGTCCCAGAGCTGAGCCTCACCACAGCAAAACTGAGCCCCACACGCCCTACATCCTTTGCCAGACCCCAAAATATCCCAGCCCCTCCACCCTGCTGCTGCTCTTTCATTTTATTTTTAGATCCATTGCTCCTGTTAGCTCTTTTCTGTTTGTTTTTGGTTCTTATTATTGCTGGCTTCCCTCAGTGTTTTGCTTTCCCTCCTCAGCCCTCATCCGGATGTTTATTCTCACTGCTTGTTTTTCTGCTTTCCTGAGGTGCCTCCTGGTTGTAGCTGGGCAGAGGTCTGTGTTTGGACTGGGTAAGGGCTCTCATAGCTGGGCTGGCACCAGACCATCACCTGGAGACTACAGCCTGGTCCAGGAGAGGAGAAGCCTTGGGCTTTGTGTTTGTCTGAGTAGGAACGTGGCTGGAGCAGGAATGTGGCAGCTCCTGTAACAGAAGGGCTGGTAGCTCGGTGAAGGAAGTGGGGAATAAAGGAGTTATCTCATCTCTAAGGAACTCCAGGGGACAACAGTGAGGTGCCCAAGGTCACACAGAGGATCTCCAGCAGCCCTACCCATGTGTCCACATCACCAGCATGGTTGTGCCTCGAGGTGTCTTGAAAACCAGGCTGGGCCAGTCAGTGCCTCTGCCTACTAAAACTCAAAAAGTTTTCCTTTTGAGAATAAATACTCTCAAATCTGGCTCTGTTTCTTCCATGCTCACCGCTCTCCCCTACATGCATGTTTCTGTGCATCTTCTCTCTGCTCATCTAGAAGTGATTTTCAAGCTTTTTTGGGGGCTCCAGCTGAGATACATCCCCATGAGGCAGGTGGAAGGAGTGTTTCTTTTATAGGCTGAGAACACATCAATGACTGAGGTCTACCACTGCCCCCCATTTAGGGGCATGGACTGGAGGGTGCCTTTTGGCAGAGAGGTGAGTGCTAGGTGCACATTCCTTGTGGCAATGAGGTTTTGCCCTCAGTGCTGCCAGCAGGGTTACAATAATCCCTCTACCTCTGGCTTTTGCTTTATTTTCTGTCTCATTGGGAGGCCAAGTGACACAGTGTGAAAAAGGCACTGCCATATCTCACATCAAAGAGCCGTGGTGGCTCTGGGTGTTTTATTGCTGAATTGCAGATAAACACAGCACACACTGCATTTGCTGCCAGAAATGCCCTGGATCCCTTGTTAAATTATTTATTCCAGTGCAAGGGCACAGATTTTTATGGTTTTTATGCTTTTAGTGATCCTCTGTGTTCCTCTTCCCATCCTACAGCCTTTCTGACAGTGAGGTGCCCAGAGCCACACGACCTTGGGGCAAGGAAGCTCCCAGCAAGGAGACACTCACAGCTTGTGGATGGGATGAGGAAATTCTCTGATCTGCAGGTATTTATTTGAAGAACGACTCAGTCATGAGACCAATGCAATAATCTGGAGCAGCCTTCCACAGTTTCGGTACAGTTACAGTGAAATTTGCATCTGAGACATTAAAGGGCTGGTCTGGAACTCTGCACATGGGCACAGGGACTTTTTATAGCTCGACTTCAAAGAGGTTCAATAACGGGAACGAGCGTCCAGGTAGGGAAAAGTTCTTTCTTTCCATGTGCCAAAGCGTGCCAGAGGACACACAGGCATCCCTGCACACACTGAGTTACAGGGCTCTGGGGGGAGTTAAAACAGAGCAGGCTGAGGAGTTTGCATCAAAAATAGTATTATTTTTGGAAGGAAAAGTCAGCTGACACAATGGCCTAAGCTGTCAGGATCTTTTAGCTTTGGGGCGGGGAATGAGGGGTGAGGGGGAGAAATCAAAGTGAAAAACTGAGTGAAAAGCACTCAGTTGGCTGAAAGGAACCAAAATATAGCAATTTTTGATCAGCTTCAGGCCAGAGCCTGCAGGGCTTCATGAGAGACGGAGTCTGGGTGCTGTGGACATCAACTCCAGGTCCCATCTCTGTGCACTCTGAGCTGCTCTGTGCACTGTGGCTGCTCCCCAGCAGGTCTGTCCCCAAGGGCTGGGGCTCCTGAGGGTCACATCCAGTCTGAATTTGAATCAGCAGAAGAAATATAAACGTTTCACTACACAGGCACTGAGTCCTGTCCCTCCTGCACCAAAATTTGGCAATAAATCTGAGCTTTCTGCATGCCTGGGGTTTTTTTTTGCTAGATTTGTGATTCTACAGGCAGAGCTGATTCTGTGTAGCTTGCTTTATGCTTGGGGTGAAAGCAAGTGTTAGAAAACCATGGGAAACATTTCGTTCATGTTTTAACCCGGGGAAATTTGGGTCTTCTGCATTCAGAAAAAGCCTCCTCCAGGAAATCACACATACTGCAGGACATCTCTGGCAGCGTGCTCACAGACATCCTTCCCTGCCCTTCCTCAGGACCAAAAAGGCTCATTTGTCTGACTCCCTGGTTTCTCTGCCATCCCTTTTGACTCCATGGCATGTGGGCACGTGTGCACATGCAGATGTCCATATCAGGGACCTGAATTTTCCCTTACCTCCAGGTGGGCATGCATCGCCTGCCATCACTCATTGCAGCTGAGGGCTGCAAAGACACAGCCCCACCTGCAGAGGACCATCTCTGCAAGTCCTGTGTCTTTTTGTTCTAATCCTTTCCTCCTCTGGTTTCCAACCCATCACTGTGGGGTTCAGCCCCTACAGGATCATCCCTGCATGCTGGCTCCATGGACACTGGGATCCAAACAGGCCCTTCCATGGCTGCTTCCCGTCCTTAAGCAAGACCCACACGTGCCTGCAGATGTTCCATGGACTTTTCATCTCCTGTCTGCTCTGTCCTGCACAGGAGAGAGAGAGAGTCAGCACAGGGCTGAGGGCAGAGCCAGCTGTTCCCCTCCCAGGGTGTTTCACGAAATGGAAATAAACCCAAGGAAGCAATTCCAGGAGCCCTGTGCTGGCTGTGTTTGCAGAGGCTGGGGAAGCAACAGCCAAGGTTCTGTCTCTTCCTGCAGGCACAGTGGGGCTCTGATCTGGTGAGGAGCATGCAGGCAGTGCCAGAATCCTTGGAAAAATATTGAAATGAAGGCTCAAAGAGGAGTGATGGTGCTGGAAATGAGCCTGGCAGCCAGTCCTGTTTGTGGTATGGGTGAGATGGATGGTGTAAAATCCAGGCTCAGCTCCACACTTTGCTTTTGACCCCTAATAATTGTAAAGAGAAACAGAATTAGTCCTTATTGGCCTCTTCCATCTCATGGCTTCCCCGGCCCCTTTAAACATTCCCCCATTTTTTCTTCCCTTATTAACTCTTTGTTGAGATCCTGGGATCCTTCACACCCTGTTGCTCCAGTTTTACCTGGATAACCCCTTCTGGAAAGCTGGGACTGGAGCTGTTTCCTGCCAATTTTTGTAGCTCTGCAGTAAATTGGGGCCAAACCCCTGGCTCATGCTCTGCTCTGGATCCAAACCCGTGCTAACCCCCTGCTACCCGGCCCAGCCCAGCCCCAGCACAGCCCGGGAGGCTCATCAAAGCTGGATGAGCCTCGTCTGGGGGGGTCGTGCGGGGCTGGGGCTTTCCCAGAAGGGGACGGGGATCAGCCCTTCCCTGGCTGGCTCTTCCCAAGGGAAGTGGCTGCCAGGCAGCGAGGCCACCTCCGGGGGTGTCGGGGCTGTTTCCCTGCTTTGTGAGCAGCCCCCAGTCCCGGGGGGCTCAGCCCAGCGCTCTCATCTCCCCCCGGGGCAGCTCCGCCTGGGACCCGCAGCGTCCTTTGCCGACCGCGGGCGAGGGAGTTTAATTACTGGGGGTTTGGGGGAGCCCTGGAGGCAGCAGCGGCCCCGCTGTGCCACCTCCGGGCTGGAGCATGTGCTTCGGGCATTCCCTTAGGCTGGGACGTGTCTGGAGGGCTGCTGGGATCTGCTCCCAGCACAGGGCACGGCTACGATAGAATGGTTCGGCTTGGAAGGAAAATTAAAGATCAACCAGTTCCAAGCCCCTGACATGGGCATCATCTTTCACTAGAGCAGGTTGCTCAAAGCTCCATCCAGCCTGACCCTGAACATTTCCAGAGGTGGTACATCCACAACTTCTTTAGGCAACTTTTTCCAGTGTCTCACCACCCTCACAGTAAAGATGTTCTCCTTAATATCTAATCTAAAGGTGCCCTGATTCAATTTAAAGCCATCCCCCCTTGCCCTGTTGGTACAAGATCTTGTAAAAAGTCCCTCTCCAGCTCTTTCATAGGCATCTGGTAGGGACTGGAATACATAGAGTGGTAATATCCCCAAACTGTTATGCTGAATGAAGACAGACAACTGAAAACAAGATTTGCCATGTGTTGTGTGTTTCAAAACTCTTTAATAAATCCCTACCACATTCTCAGCTCTCTATTGAGCTGCAGTCTGTTTGCCCTGAAAGTGGGCGACCTAATGTGATGCTGAATTATGTGCAAAAATCATTTTAGTGTTGTGCAAAAGGTTTATTTTGGGGTTTTTGCTGAGTGAAGAAACGAGCAGGGCAGGACCAGAGGCTGGAGCTGCCTGGGCTGGGCAGTGCAGTGAGGCTGGGACATCCCACATCCAGCCTGGAACGTTCCCTCTGCGGCTCTCTGGCCAGGAGACCCTGGCTGGGCCTCGGGGAGGGTGGGATGTGCTGACAGCAGGGGAGGGGCAGGTGCTGGTGGGGCAGGAGGTGACCAGGCTGGTGCCACAGTGCTGGCCAGGTGCCACACCGAGGCGAGGTGGAGGCGACACCCAGGACAGAGCAGTCTGACAGAGAGGCTTTCCAGCAGTTGTTGTTTCAATAAACTGTTCTTGTCCCTTTCTGTAGACATACACGTTTTTGGAAAGCCTTTTTTCCCAGGCTGGAATGGTGCTCAGGTTAAAGAGAGAGGACTCACGGAGAGGACAGCACAGAGCTGGCCACGGTCATAGCTGATGCCACCTAAACCTTGAGGTGACAACATTGCCTGGGGCACGTTTGCAAACATCCAGCAGCAGCCACAGAACTGGCTGAAATACAGATTTTCTCCCACATTTTCTTGTTCCCATTGGCCTGCCAAGGCTCAGGGACAGACTGGTGCAGATTGGAGTGGCATCACAGACCAATCTGCCACATTCCCCCTGTACAGGACACACGGGGGAGGGATCAGTCACACTTTAGTTCCCCTGCAGGGGAACATTTACACCCTCAGCATTTACACCCTCAACATTTACACCCTCGGGGTGCTGCCACCACCTCCCAGCACCTTTGGAGGGAACAGCTGCTCCGACTCTGCTGCTGTATAAATGACACAGGAGGGACAAAATACAAAAAATAAAATTCCTCGTATCTCTGACAAATCCTTCTCTGACAGATGAGCTCTGACCTACTTTGCAGTGGAGCCAGATGTTTAAATTTTGTGAATGCAGATGTATTTCCCTCAGACCTGGGAAGGAATGTTCTATTGCTGCCCATCTATGCGGCCTCTTGGGCAGAGGAGCTGGATTTCACGGGAAAATACCATTTGTGGTTCAATCCTAAAGGTTTTGAAAGGAAAGGAAAACATGAGATCATGCCATGCCTTTTCAAAGGCAATCCCAATGGTACAAACCAAGGAATGTTCAAGTGATAACATTTATATCAAGCTGAAAACTGCTGCTAAGAAAGGATTCCTAACCTGACTTTTCAAAGGGTCACATTTTCACAGCTTTTGTCTTGGCATTGCTTATGACTCCTTCCCTGGGATTTCACACTTACTGGTATCCAAACGGAAATTTCATGGTACAGGACACAATTTAGCAAACATTTCCTCATTCTCTCAATAAATCCCTTTTTCAACCATGCAAAAGGCAGAGCAGCATCCCTGGGACTCCTCTCCCAAAGCAGAGATGTGGCTGTGGGTTTTCCAGTGCTACCTCTGGAAAACAAGCACTGTTTTGCTGCTGACCTCCTACATGAGTTTTACTCCTTCAAAGTACCCCAGGTGGTAATACAAGCTTGCAAGAGCACCTTGAAAGTGCCAATAGCCTGAAACACAATTTGTATCTGAATCCCACAGACTGTATTTGACACAGGTACCTTATTTAGGATCATTTAATATGCAATTTTTGCTGTTTTAGAAGTTATTGTGATTTCTGAACTGTAAGCCACCTAGAGCCAACATAAGGAGAAGAAAAATATAAATATAGAAAAACACACCAAGATACCTAATCTTTCTATTTATTTTCAGATTTTAAATGCACTTGTTCACTGCCCACACTTCCCAAATTAAAACAACTTAAAGGGGCTTGGATTGGGTATCAGAAGATACGGGAAGGGGCTGAAATCAAGGAAGATATTCAGGAAGATTTAAGGCACAGATTGTGGGAATTTTGTATTCTGTGGGATGCCTGATGCTGTGTGATGCCTGGTTTCAGAGAAGTGCCACTCAGGCACTAATTGATCTGTCAGATTAGCCAAAAGCTTTTCCTGCTGGAGGCAGTGAAGCAGGAGCCTGGTGAACCGAGAACAGGGCAAAATTCTTGACTTTGCTGTTGTCCAGATTCATCACGAGGAAGGAGCTCCCTCTGAAGGAGCTCCATCCTCCAGTAAATCCATAAGCCTGCAGCCTGTGTCCTGCTGGCAAGGATGCTCTCCTGGGAGGGATGCATTTGGAGTTCTTACAGCTGCAGTGGATGGGGCACGCACAGATCCTCTTTTTTGGGTGTTTTTGGATGAACACAAAACCCCCCTAAGTCCATTTAATAAGGACCTTGATCCTGTCCAGGTATTAAAAAGCCAAGGGCACACCTGGAGACGTGAGAATTACCTGGTTACCCTTTTCCATGGGAGAGGACTTGGCCAGTGCAGGCTTGGCCAGCAGTGCCAGCATGGAGGATTTTCTGCTCCAGGCAGCGTGGGCAGGAAATTTCACCTTTCTGGCTGGCTGCTGAGCTGACATGAATCTGCCCTTCAGTTTTGGGTTTACACACCTAAAGCTTGTCCAAGGCTCACTCCAGCTCTCCCCATCCCTTTGAGAGCAGCTGTTTTCCTTGCTGCTCCTCTTGCCACGGGAGGATGGAGGAGCAGGAGGAGCACAAGCCAGAGCAGGCTCACATGCCCAGCAGCTGAGTGTATCATTTGATGTGACTCAAGGCTCACGATCCTGTCACCTCTCACCACTGCTGTGGGGACAGCACAAGTGACACCGACTGCCAGGACACCTCCTGGGCTGCCCTCCTCGTCCCTCCAGAGCGGCTCTTCTGAGCATAGCTGAGCCCCGATGAGTTTAGCTGCACCCAGCCTCACCCCAAAATATTCCCCAGCCACCTGCGCTCCAGTTTGCTGCCCACAACGCCGTCCCGGAGGTGACACCGGCGTGGGGCCGGCAGGACAGCCAGCTTTCCACAAGGTGGCATCAAAAGACCTGGGCTTCCTCTGCAGAGCTCGGATCCCCCAGCGTTCAGGGCTTTCGTGGGATGGCTCGGCATCCGCCGCAGTCAGAGCCCTCTCTGGGGCTGTGGCATTTGCCCTTCCAGGGTCAGCCGACCCTGGCACACACCCCGGCCCTCCTGGGGCTGCAGGGCTGTTTGTCCATCAGATCTCACCGGGGAAGGGCAGGCACGGGCAGCAAACACTCGGGGGGATCACTGAGGAAATCAGTGTGCTCCTCTCCGTGCAAAAAATCTGCAGCGAGGGGATTTGTGGAGAGGGAAAAGGAGTAGTGAGCGATGGGGAATGGCAGCAGGTACCAAAACCCCTAAGAAAGAATGAGCTCCTAGCTTGACCCAGCACTGATGTATCGAGATGAGGTGGGTGTGTTTTTTACAGGGCAGCAAAGTCAGGGAGAATCCCCAGGGAGGGGGGAACGCCAAACACAACCTGTGAGCGAACCCAGAGGTCTTTCTCCTCACACAGCTCTCGAACAACACCATGGTTTTATTCACCCGGCCGGAAGATGAGGTTTGCCAGCCCTTATCCCACGAATATCCTCCCTGAGGTGTGCCCGAGCTCCTGCCGAGCTTTTTGGAGGGGACACTCAGCTCTTCACGGCCCTGGGTGAGCCCTTGGCGCTGAGATGAGCAGCGCATCAGAAGGATGGGGTCGGACCCTGAGGAAGAGTATTTGGGCAAGCACAAACACGGCTCTGTGGTTTGCTGTGCTCGGGCTGTTTTGGCGAGAGGCAGACTCCAGTGGGACTATTAAATCCTCGGAGAGATTACAAGTCAAACCAAAAAAATGACAAATCGGTGACCTCGTCCTTCCAGCAGGAGCAGGAAAGGGGAATCGGCGGGAGGCTGTGTCCCACAGGGATCTGTCAGACGCGGGGTAAAGCCAACAACGGGGCCCACGCGAGTTCCTGTAGGCTCTGAGGAGCTGCAATTCGGGCAATATTTAACAATGCGTTGTCCACTCCTGCCATAATCAGTGCATCCTTCTGCGAGAGCCCAGGAGAAGCTGCCCTGTGAATCAGCGTGCGGGGGTGGTGGTGCCGGCGGTGTGCTGGTTTGCTTTTAAAAACACCTCTAAACTTTAAAAAAAGGCTAATAATGGTAGTTAAACAGGAAGCAAAGGCACAGCTGTGGCTGAGGGCGCTGAGCTGTCGGTGCCCGGGGCTCCGGCGGCTCCCGGCTCTCGCACGGTGGAGCTGCTGCTCCGCGGCAGCGCCGGAGCCGCGGGGACCCCTACACCGAGGCGAGGTCGACAGCCGAGAGCTCACCTCGCTCTCAAAAACTCGGGATTTGGCTGTGGGACACGACAGCGAGCACGGCTGTACCCAAACCAACACCCCAATTTAAGGGGTCTTTTCTTCGGAGCAAGGGGCTGAATCAATGGGGGAGGCTTTGATCAGGGAGAGGGGGCTTGAAGTGGGAGCTGGAGGTCAGATCTTACCCAGAACTTTGGCTCAGGTATATCTGGACCTGTCGGAGGGAGTCCAGACAGGCCACGAAGATGCTCAAAGGGCTGGAGCAGCTCTCCTGTGGAGAGAGCTGGGGATGTTCAGCCTGGAGAAGGGGAGACCTTATTGGAGCCTTCTGATACCTAAAGTGGGCTCATAATAAAGTGGGGAAATGACTTTTTACGCAGGCAGGTAGCAACAGGAAAAGGGGGAGTAGTTTGAAATTAATAGAGAATTTGAACTAAAAGATATTTAGATTAGCTATTAGGAAGAAGTTCTTCCCTGTGAGGGTGGTGAGGCCCTGGCACAGGGTGCCACCACAGGGTGCAGCCACAGAAGCTGTGGCTGCCCCATCCCTGGCAGTGTTCAAGGCCACGTTGGATGGGGCTTGGAGCCACCTGGTCTGGTGGAAAGGTGTCCCTGGCAGAGGGGTTGGAACAAAATAGCCTTTAATATCCCTTTCAACCCAAGCGACTACCATTCTATGATAATTCTACTGTTATCTAGGAAAAAAGGTACTATCTAGAGAAAAATAAAATTTAAAAGATCCCAACAGTTCCAGCTGCTTCTCCAGCCCTCCTGACGGGCTCCCTTCCCTGAGCCCAGGGACCCCCTGCTCCTGCTGCCTGTCCTTGCTGCCACCTGAGCTGGCCCAGGCCTTGAGCAGCTCGGGGGAGAGTTTGTGTGGCTGATCCGTGCCACGATGGTTGGTGCCAGCTTGGGGAGCCCTGCCTCGACACCGAGACAGCTCCAGAGCCTGCCACTGCCTGTGGGGACACAGACACAGCTCTGCTCATCCGTCATCACACACAGCTTCCATCCCCTCCCACATCTGCAGGCTTTCCTGGAGCAGGGGTGCTCTGGACTCCTTTTCTCCCTGCCACCCTCACAGGTCTGAGGTCTCACTCCTCTCCAGCCACACAGTCATAGCTGCAGGGAGTGGGCTGGGATCAATGGCACCTTTAAATAGCCTGACCCAAAGCCTCCCTAAGCAGCTGGCTCTGCCAAGCAGTGATAAAACTGCCTGGCTGTAAGCTTTTCCATCCAAACATTTAATGTTAACTTTGCCAGATAAACTCTTCCCCTCCTTTCCAAGCAATGGAGGACCCTAATGAGTCCCATTAGGAAGACCCTACTGCCATCCACCTGCACAGCAGCTTTCATGGGAGAGGGTCGTTATAGCCCTGGCATCACAGTCCCAGATCCTGGACACCATGGGCCAGCACTGAGCCTGGCAGCACCCTGAAGCATCCCAGGCATTTTTTGAGAGGCTTGTCTGGGAAGCCAATGGGGCAGAAGATTATGCTTAAGTGCTTCCCTGGCTTGGGGCTTGTATTTACTAATAATCATAGTTAATCTCTGCCTCATACAAGTCAGCCTGCACACACATCTTGTTTAAGCTTTTAAAGATATGCTTTTGTTTACTGCAACCACCTCTGAGCCATCATTTTCTCACAAATGGCCTATGAATAATCAGTTATGTGCTATTAATGCTGTATGGCAATGTTCAGAGCAGAGGAGCAATCAGAGGAAATCTACTGGTCTTCAAAGGAAAACCTTGAATAACCTCGTGCAAATCCAAGTGTTTTCAGCCTGCTGCCAAGGCTATGAATATTGCAGATATTCCATGTCTTTGTATGGTATTTGCTAAATAATTAAGATGGAGGAAGAGATTTTGGCCCAAATGGCTGCTTGAAGTTGCAGCATTAGAGACTTGCAAAATTATTGCTGAGACCCATAAACATAGGTTTGCTTTTGGATCCAGCCTCTTAACATTTTGTATAGGTTAGGCAGCTGTTTCCCAAAGATCAAGTTCAGGTTACAGCTCATCCTACCTGGAGCTGTGAAGAGACAAAGGAAGTAAGAGATAATGAAGCACAGCAGAGTCCTGTTGGGCCAAGAAAATCCAAGTGTTCTTGGGCATCATCCTCAATGAAATTTTTCATTGTGCAGAAGGTGGTTATAGACTGGGGTTTTTTAAAACATCCTCAGAATTCCCTGAGCTGGTGTAGAGGAAAGTTAATTTTTACAGAATCACAGAATTGTTAAAGTTGGAAAAGACCCTTAAGACCATCAAATCCAACTGATAACCCAGCACTGGCATGGTCACATCAATGAATTATGTCCCAAAGTGCCACATCCACATTGCCTTTTGAACATGTCAGGCTGGTGACTCCACCACTGCCCTGGGCTGCCTGTTCCAGTGCCTGAGCACCCTTCCAGTGAAGAAATTTTTTCTAATATTAAATCTAAACCTACTCTAGTGCAGCTGGTAGCCATTCCCTCTTGTCTTGTCACTTGTTACCCAAGAGAAGAGCACAATCTCCACCTGGCTGCACCTTCCTGTCAGGGAGTTGTGGAGAGTGAGAAGGTCCCCCCTGAGCCTCCTTTTCTCCAGGCTGAACAACCCCTTCACTTATCCCCTGCACCAAACTCGTGCCTCTGGCTGTCTCTCTGGTCAGGGCAGTTCCTTGGTGTCTCCAGTGAAAGCCACGCAGGAGCCACTCAGAGCTGGAGGATGGTGCCCAGCCAAGCCCAAACCTGTGTTTAGCAGGTTTTCATAGAGTCACAGAATAGTTTGGGCTGGAAGTGACATTTAAAGGCCATCTAGCCATCCCTCTGCAGCTATCAGGAACACCTCCATCTAGACCAGGCTGCTCAGAGACCTCTCCAGGAACGGGGCATTCACCAATTCTGGGCAACCTGTGCCAGAGCCTCACCACCCTCATCAAAAACAGTTTCTTCCTCATGTGTACTCCCCATTACTTTAAAATCATTACCCTTTGTCTTACTGCCTTTTAAAAGGTCTGTCTCCACCAGTATTTGATGTGTTAAATTCAACAGCAGCTGAAGCCTCACCCTTTGGTGGGTTGCACAGAAAGGTCTGGCTCCTGGGATCAGTTGAAGATGTGGGTGGGCACCTTCACAGCTCCACATTGGGCTTTCAGGTGTGAGGGCTGCTGCCAACACCCAGGGGATTTTCACACATGCTCGGGAGCAGGCAGGAAAAATCAACTCTCTCTGGCAACTCCGTATGGTTTTGTCTTTCCCATCAGCCATCTCCTGGGAAATTGGCTCCATCCTCCCCCACCTGCAGGCTGCTGGGAGAGCAAAAGCAACTTCCAGTAACCCCAAATCCTGGTGCAGGGCCAAAACCCAGCTCAGACCCACCCCTGCTGGTGCTGTAGCCCCTCTAAGCAGGGGAGAAGCCCCCCGAGGACAGCAGCACCCCCAGCCCACTGTGCTGCTCTGCCAGGCTTGACTGTTTTTTTCCCGCAGTCACCTTTGGGCCCTGGCAGTAATCTTGAAGCATCTGCTCCAAATCATCCAGGATTACAGGAATTAAAAAAAAACCCAATTAGAGACCCAGGGTCCTGCAAGCACAAATCCGTTTAGCCCTAATCCAGGCTGCTGCCCCTTCCCAAAAGGCAAAGGGATGGTCCTTGGGGGCTGGTTTTTGTGTGCCCCAGCACCATCTCCTCTCCTCAGCCTCAATTTACCCATTTTTCCCCCAGCAGTAGCACCAGGGGACCGGCTCATGCCAGTGGGGAAATGGAGCACTTGGCTTTGGGCTCTGAAATCAGCGGCACAGTCGTGGGGGGCAGTGCCAACCTCGTCCCCTGGGCACAGCCAGAGGGGCTCCCAGAGGACTGGGGATGGAAAGAGGGGTCAAATACACCTGAACGTGCCACAGTGCCTGTCAGGGTCTGGACAGCAGGCAGAGTCCCCTCCACACCTTGCTCAGCCTCATGTCCATTTGTCTGTGTCACTAAGGCCACCCTCAGGGCTCTGCTGTGCTCTGTTCTCAACATGGACTGGAACACCTGCAGTCCCATGCTCACTTTGCTGACAAATCAATGTGGAGATGCTCTTCTGGGATCAGACACAGAAACTGGAGTCTTGCAGTAGAGTGAGGGTAGAGACTGAAAACCCGCTAGGAAAATGTCTCTTTTCCTTTGAAATCCTCTGTTTCTTTCAGGGCTATTGGGGTCTTCTCCAGCTGGTTAAACCTTTCACCTGCCGCCCTAAACATCTAAGATAAAAATGCATTATCCATGGAGTGTTCTTATAAACTCTGTGAGTAACACATTTAAATCAACACTGGATCCCTCTCGTGTGTGGCAGCCGTTGCATCTGTTTGTAAATTTTACATCCAGAAGACATCCATAAGGAAAACAGTCAATGCTTCCATTGTTAATACTTGAATGGGAAAATCTTTGAATTAATATTCAAGAACTCGAGGGGTTTACACGCTTCTAAGAGATGGGTGACTGTTACAGGAGAGAAACAATTGGGTTTTTTGCCTGCTTTTTTTCTTATATGATGCAAGAAAAGGTGCCCACAGCAGAGATTCCAGACAGGTGGTGCTGTGACAATCAGCACCACGTTCAGGTGTGCTGATACATGAGATGCTCTAGGTGGTAAAAGCTTTCACATTCAAAGGGATGTCTGTGGGTGGGAAATCCTTTTCTGTCTCAAAAAGCCCCTCACTATGGGATCCTCCCAGGACCACGGAGTTCTGCTCTCTTCTGGCACCTCCTCCTCCTGCTGCCAGGCTGCGTTCACCTCTGGGCTCGATGTGACAAGGACAGGAGATGTTGTGGAAAAGGTGAGTCTTGTTAGCAGAGGAGGCCACGTTGGTGCCAGGTCTTTCCATGAGTGGGGATTAGACAAGCTGCAGACACATGTGGGGAGAGGGCTGGAAAAGAGGAGAAAGACAAGGCCAGAGGGGTTGAAAATGCTGAAGCAAAGATCACATGGGCAAGGGAGAGTTTGTGAGGAGCAAACAGACTCCAGGGCGGAGGATCCACCATGAGAACATCCAAGTACTTCCTCCAAGTGCTTCAGAATTACCCCAAATCCTGTTGGTTTTGAGGTCTGGTGCTTCTAATGCCTCAGTGCTCCCAGAGCCCTGGGGTGGGTGGCACTCTGAGGCAGTGAGAGTGTGGCTGGGGCTGTGGCAGGGCCACAGCTGGCCCATGGGCAATGTCAGGATATCTGTGTGCTTTGTCCTTGTGGGACACCAGAGCCATGACTGACCCACCATGTCACACAGCCCTCAGCTCACAGACTTCTGCATTTGCTGACTTTTAGTAAAAGCTTTGTCAGTTTGGTGTATCTCTGACTTAAAGGTCCATCAGCTTCCTGGGAACCTTGGGCTTTCATCCTGGTTTGGTAGGAGATGCCAGCTGGATATGATCAGTCCTGACTTGTTAAGAGCAGCACCCATTGAAGGACTCTCCTTGTGAATAAAAATTTGCAAGATAAAAAATACAGGTAGCTCATTTTTCTAAGATCAGTTTCTGAAATTTCTCTGAGGCAGAAATGAGAGACAGAAATAACACCCCAAACACCCAGAGCTGTGTACTTCTTCCATCCCTCACAAAGATGAAAAGGCTGGCAGTTGAAAATAATCCTAGACTTCTGCATAATGGCTAATTTTAATTTGACTGGGGCAGTGGATGCCCCATCCCTGGCAGTGTTCCAGGCCAGGCTGGACAGGGCTTGGAGCAACCTGGGATAGTGGAAGTTGTCCCTGCCCATGGCAGCAGGCTGGAACTGGATGGTCTTCAAGTCCCTTCCAAACCAAACCACTCTATGATTCTATGATTTTATCCACTTTGATACCCATCACAAGAGTTTCCTTCTAGCTCCAGAAGGGAAGCTGCAGTCCATCTCCCCAAGGTCCAAGGCAGTGAAAGGAACTCTCAGGATTTTCTCAATGCCTGGCAGCACAACCTCCTCTGGAGATGCGATGCAGAATTGCAAGGGTGGAAAAAGACTTCTCTTAGGTTCTGTTGGGCAGCTTGTAACAAAGTTTTTAATGCCTGGGTGGTTAAAGTCCTGAGAGTTGTATTCTCGTGCTGTTGTGGAAGGATTTGATCTAATGGTCATGGAAGTCAACAAGAACCTGTCTTCTGGTCTTAAGATGTACTTGGTTCTGGCTTGAATTGACAGCAAGATGCAATGGAGATCTCAGCAATTAATACTGAAGGAAATATTGTTTATTTAGTTATGCAACAAATAATTATTACCATTCTATTAAAGAAATTAATGCAATTCATTAATTACACCTACTTTGCAATATAACAAAGGAATCATTCTGCTCCATCACTCTTGGTGTCTTCTGATACTTTGCTTGTACTGCCAGGCATTTCATGTCTTCTCTGAGCCCTGCCCTCACTTATAATTAAATGCTTAAATAAATATTCTATAAGTGCAAACAAGATCACCAATGCCAGTGTGAGCAGCTGGGCCAAGGCCCTGGCCCAGGCACTGTGCTGTCACCTGTGTGTATCTGGGAGGTGAAACTCAGAAACCTCCCAATGACTGGGTCAGTCCTGTAACACAAACAAACTGGAACAGACAAAATGTATCCCTATAGCCCCACGTATGTAGTGACACAGAGGTGACATGTGAACAGCCAGCTGTAATTCCTGGAAGGCTGTGAGGGCCTTGGCAAGGTGACTTATTCGTAACAGAGCACAGGAAATTGTTAAAAACAGTAAATGGAAAAATTTACTGCAAAAAGCATTAAAAATAAAGTGTAAATCGTGCTGCAGCACTGCTAAGAACAGCCTTTCTTCTGTCATCCTGTCCACACAAGGTGGGTCTGATCCTGCAGCCCCTCGGTGCTTCCTGGCACCACAAGCATCCCACTGGCTGCAGCAGGACTGCAGGGAGGCTGGAGAACACAGATCTTGAGGGTGACTGTGCAGGATCAGAGCAGCACATGGTGACAGATCAGTCCTGCTTCTGCAGTGCGGGAGAGCAGAAAAAAAAAGGCATTTTTGATGAAATAGTCAAAGCAGCGGGGATTTACTGAACCAGTGTTACACTGTCCATGCAGCTTGCTCAGTTTGCTGTTGCTAGCAGTTCAGATATTGTCCAAGCCATCCTGCTCATCAGTGCATGAACTCTGAAAACACTTAGCCACTACCAGCTCTGTGCATTATTTCAGCTGGAAGAACCGTGGTAGGTAAAGCAGCGATGATGGATCTAAACGATAATAAAGTCTCCCTGTTAAAAATTTAAAGTGCTATACAACTATTTTTAGTGACCTCTCCAGCTGAGATAATGCAGAAACCTAACTAGATGTGAACATCCATCTTAGGCAAATTGATTCTTGCAGTTTGCAAGCCAAGGTGAACTGCAGAAGGTTAATGTTCCTGCTCCAATACAAGAGATACCAGCTATATGAAAGGTTGTATACTCTGCATGTAAAGTAATAACCTATTCAATGGCTAATGTGGATGCAATGGTTTTTTTTTTTTTTCCTCGAGCATGTTTATTTCCATAATGAACATTTAGTTTAGACAGAACACTCAGAGCTCTCTCCATCACAGCCTCCTCCCTGTCCTCCCTCTGTATGTGTAGATGTGTGTGGGCATGAGGGAGGGAGAAGAATCTGGTTTTGGTTCAGGAAAGTGAACATGCAAGCATTCAAGCATGGCCCAAACCTAAGTTCTTGGGTCAGCACTTTCAAATTCAGGCTTTTAAAATGAGGCAACTGCATCTTGTGGCTTCCTAAATAAAAGAGCTGAGCACCAGCAGCTCTGTCTCCGCAAGGAGATGGAGAGCATTGAGTGCCTTTGCAAAATGCAGCATGTATTGCAAAAACGCAGCACATATTCCAGAGCTGCTACAGCAAATTCTTTGCTTCTCAGAGCTCATTTATCTCAGAAGGGCTCCACATCCAACAATGCAGCCTGCTGTCCTGCCCCTCCAAACCCTCAGATGGCAATTAGCAACATCAATAAGTAATAGAACAAATACTTTGTCTCTAAAAAAACAAGCCACAGGCAGAGCAGCTCATTCACTTCACTCTGACACTGTGCTAAAGAACTTAATTTTTAATATTTCATCTGCTTAAAACCCCATTCCTACAAGCACTTAATTTTGAGATGAGACACTTGAAAGCTAATGTGTGATGAAGGAAGGGTGAAAGGCAAGACCTGATGCTTGTAAACAATCATATCCATCAAGTCTGCACCCCAAGGATGCCGCTGTGGGGAAGATTTTTAGCATATTTCCTGTGGCTCACCTCTTTAGCAAAGAGGCAACGATTTTCCATCAGAAGCAAAGCCTAAAGAAAATGGTAGAAAACAGCTAAAATACTGCAATAGGAATGTTTATTAGCATTAACTAGTAATAAATTGAAATATTACTGGGGAAAATAGCTTTAGAAAAGTTGAAAAATCATGAGATCCACCAAGAAGCCATGAGCTTTGTACTCTTAAGTAGCAATGTGGCTCTCTTGCTGCTTCAAGAGCCATTCCTTGCAGAAGACATCCCACCACTGGAGCCCTGAAGTCCCTCTGACCCACGAGTGACCTGCCACATGAATCTGCCAGGAAACATTGCAGCAGTTTAAGCTTAACAACCAAATTGGTTTGCATCACTTCTTCAGCACTTGGGGCTCTCGGGGGATAAAAAGGATCACCGACTGAGTGGGAACAATACTCACAGAAATCAACTCTGGCCTCAGGAGTCTCCTCTCACTCTGCGGTCAATAGGCAGAGACGAGCCTTGGCAGACAGTGAACTTGATTAGAGAGATGATCTTGGTTAAAACTGCCTAGATCTCCTTGCTGCTGAGGACAGAGGGGGAGGAGGATGGGGCCGGCTCTCCGGGCAACCGAGCCTGATTGACAGGGCTGGATTACAGCGCCGGCGTAACCAGGGCGGGATTAGGTGCCCTGAGTCACCCACCTGAGCACTGCTCTCTCCCACTGACCACCCGGCAGCCCCTGGAGATCAACCCCCTCCCTGTCACTGCTGGGGACATCTGTCCCCAAGGTGCCTCCAGGGACTGGCTGCTGACCTGCACTAGTGCAAGGTGTGATAGAGAAAGTGGTTGCGAGCCGAGGTAATTTTAAAGAACAACCCACGAAGTCTTCAATTTGACTTAAGAAACAGTCTGACCTGAAGAGCAATTTCCAATATAAATGTCCTGATAGAGTTGTTTATGAAAAGGCTTTTTTTCCCAGCCTGCAGACAGTTATTTGCTCCCTGAGGAATGGTTGTGTGTTCTTGTGTTTCTTTGAGGTGCCTGAAGACACTAGAGCTGTGTGTCCCTGTGTGTGCCTGGCTCACTGTACATTTAATGGGGAATTACCCTCCCATGGAGAGTTCCAAAGAAGACCTCTCCTTCCATCCTCAGTTACCTTGGTATTACAGCTACGTGTTATGAAAGCAGTTCAAGAGTTGCTTCTGAAGAAGCACCTGCATTTCAGTCAGTGAAATTGGGAGGAATGGAATGGCTTTGTCCTGAATGGAACCACTAATGGCACTGAAAGAAGATTCAGACCAGAAAAAGGCTTCCAGATGAAAAAAAACACAAGTCCTGCTCTCCTGCTGTAGAGCTCTCTGCTGAAATCAACAGGTCTTCAAAAAGAGAAGGTAGTGCTGGGTTAAAACTTCCTGCTTGTCCTGGAGAAGCCCCAAGTAGTGTGCCATTGGGGTTACTATGGAGTTATTGAATAAAGGCTGAGAAGCTTGTTCTGCTGATCAATACCTGTGTGTGCATGCAGATCTCAGCAGTGGCTGTTTGTCTCTTAGAGGCTCCACTCTGAAACCTTTATCCAGCTTTTGTGGAGTTTTCAAAGGGGTTGAACTTCTGAGACCAGCGCAAATAAGATGTGGGTGCTCAGGACAAATAGATGCTCCCATTCTGCTCCTACTTCTAGGTTATTATAACCTCTCTTCTCACATCTTTGCTTTATATTAGACTGCTAAAAAACAAAAGGAGAAAAAAAAGGGGGTATCAAGAGGAACAGCTTTAAATGGAAATAAAGAGATGTGTCTAAATCCTTTAGGCTGTTTGGGATGTCTCAAGTGATTTAGTCTGGCTGTATCTGTACATTAAAGCATATGAGGGCACTGAGGTTCATCACTTATCCTATTAAAACGTTAGAAGAGTCCCTGGCTCGGGTTTGCCTCAGACCAGGCAGAGCTGTCTCACACGATCCCTCGGGAAGAGCTCAATAGCTGGCATGGTAGGCAGAGTCTTTCCCATGGACACAGCCACCTTATTGGGAGGCTGAGGGGGCAGGAAATAACAGAGCATAGACCCCCCCCAGCAGGCAGCAGTATCAGGACAAGTCATTTAACAGCCCAGACATGGCAGAGTNAGGCAGAGTCTTTCCCATGGACACAGCCACCTTATTGGGAGGCTGAGGGGGCATGAAATAACAGAGCATAGACCCCCCCAGCAGGCAGCAGTATCAGGACAAGTCATTTAACAGCCCAGACATGGCAGAGTGTCTTCCTGCTTCATGGCAAGTTTGTACTGTGACAGTAAAGAGATAAAACCCTGCCAGGTGTTTCCAGTCAGGAGCGGGTGCTGGATGAAGGCGTGATAGGGAAAAGAGAGACCACCCCATAAGTCTGGTCTCCATGTGGACACCCTCCTGCTAAGGCTGTCCTGGTTGCCTGAAAATGAGCTGCAAATCCAGATTTTGGGGATAGTGAGCTGCAAGCCTTGTCTGATGCCATTTATTTGGCTGCCTGGTGGGGAGGAAGTCCTGGAGGTCCCACCAAGCCCCTCCTTGGGCATTGCTGGAAAGGAGATGCTTTTCTCTCAGCAGTGAGAGGGGAGGATGAGGATCCCATCCTGCCCATGCTGGGTGGGAGGGACACCCACAGAAGTGTGTTTAGCTCAGCACTCTCAGACAACCCCAAGATAAAAGACAAATCCCTTGCGTTTTCCTCCATACAGTAAAAGAAGAGCCTGTAAAGGGAGAGCACTGGGTGACTGGCACAATTTTTAGGATTTCTGGGACAGAAATAGTGGAAACAGTGATGAGGGCTGATGCTCTGGGCTGACCCCAGTGGGATGGAATGGCACCTGCTCTGCTAAGTGTAAGGAGAAAATTAACAAGTGTGGAGGATTATGGGGCAACAGCGCTTCTCTCCCACCTCTGGGAAGAGGCAGACACGACAAATATCTGAACCCACTTTGCTTTTACATGGATTGAAGCTGGAAATTCCTTCCAAGCTGTATTTCTTTCTGGGGAAAGTGTGTGCCAGAGAGGCCTATGTACAGACCAGAAGGCAGCGGGGTTAAAACGAGCTTTCTGGGGAATTTCTGCATTCTGGGGGAGTTTAGACTGGATGCAGCTAGTGAAGAAGGAAGAGAAGCCTTTTCCTGGCCTTTGACTGGGGGTCTTGCAGCCAATCCTGACAGAAGGGAATATACATCCACGGGCTTTTTCTGTCACCCTGGTGCCAAGAATAAATGCTGATAGAGTGCAAAGTGCTGTAAGCCTCGGAGGATCTCAGATGAAATGCTTCTTCCCTGGATCCCCAGCTAGGTCTCACCCTCTGGGCCCCCCTCCTGGGGGCACACCGAGGTCAGCCCGGGGTTCAGGCTCCTTTGGGGTGCTGGGGCTGCAGGGCAGCCTTGGGGAAGGGACAAGGCAAAGGGCAGGTCAAAGTCTGGTCAAAGTCCACAATGCCCTTTCCCTTTGGCCTCTGACGCCTCCACCCTCCTCTCCAGCAAACACGCGTGGATCTTCTCCTGGGGAAGAACAGAGACACGGAAAAGCCGTGCCCGGCGCTGCTGGGAGGCGGGGCAGACACGCCTGGGGGGTATTACGCTCCCTCTCACGGTATTACCCCAGCAGCGGCCAGGGGTAACTGGATCTGCGAGAGTCTGATCCTCCCAAGCCGTTAATTGGATGCGTGGAACGTCCAAAATGCAGCTCACTCTCCTGCTTCCCACTGCTGTGACACACACACACACGCTCTTCTTGTCACACAAGGGTGTTTCCCCCGAACCCAGCCCCCTCCTACCCCTCCCAGCGCCCAGCTCCGGGCCAGCTAAAGCTGACCCTTTGAACAGGAGCCCTCCCAGCCAAGAGAAGTGCTGCTGCTGGTGGTGCAACATTCAGGAGAATTCCAGACACCTCTTTCTGTTGTGC
>VXBQ01011178.1:337909-403469 GCA_013400175.1 Phainopepla nitens | reverse complement strand
TCCTCTCCTCTCCTCTCCTCTCCTTTTACATTCAAGTCCTTTAAATATTATGGTTTCTCCCAGGATGGGGACGAACGCTGACGCGAAAACGCTTATTTAGCAGGAATGAGGACAATTCGCGGGTTTGAGGGAGATGAAGAACCATAGCCAGATACCCTGAGGTGTCTAAATGCTTCTGGGGCTGAGTCCGGGAGAAATCCTGTGTCCAGGCTGGCCTGGGCGCTGGCACTGAGCTCGACTCCAGCCCTTCCTGGAGGTGACTCGCTGTGGTTGAAGGCTGCTCAGGAATGGAGGTCCCTCTTTTCTTGGGAGGGAGCTCCTCCGCAGCTTTGGGTATCATGTGGGCGTCAGGCACCACCCCGGGCTTGGAAACAGGTTTGGGGACACGGCTGAAAGTGAGAACCTGCCTGGACTCCAGCATTACAGCACTGCTTCGAGGAGAAAATTTATCCCAGAGCAGCTTCATAAGGACAGGAACCTTCCATCCCTTATCCCAATAAATCAGGCAGCTGCACTTTCCTGCTTTCTGCTGGGGGCGTTTGGCCGGGTGTCCCCAGAGACCTTCCCAAACTCGATCATGGGTACTGCTGAAGGTCCTGGGTTCCATCAGCTGGAAGAGCCGGCAGTCAGGACTGGGGGGAGCCGCCAGAACACAGGAGAGGGCACGGATCTCAATGAGAGACAGCACCGGGGCCATCCACTAACAGGATGATGGGTTTGGGGGTCTGCCAGCAGTGGGGAGAAGGTTTGAGAGCCTTTCCTGAGCCCTGACTTGACTATGTTTCTTTTCAGAGTAATGAAACCCATTCATCATTGATTAGAGATGATACTGTGAAAGAGCCTTTCCTTCTTGCTGTCGGTAATGAAAGTGGTTGTTTATGGCTTTGGGGTTAGTTGGGGACTTTTTAGAGGGATTCTGCTGGGAAGCAAGAGAAAACAAACAAGTCAGAACCAGCGGCATACAAAATCCCCCTTTCTGCAGCTCCAGAAGGCTTTTTGGGGGGCGTACAGAGTGATAACCTCGGCTTGGGAGTCCTTATAATAAATAGATGGGTAAAGGAGCTCCCGGGTCCTGCCAGGCCCAGGTGGGAACAGGCGCTAGGGGGAATTAACCGGGAAGTCCCTGCCGGCTTTATCCAAAGCCTGTTGAAGTGACTGACCACCTTCCGGGTGAACTGGGGTCCCCGGATCTAGGAAGCCTCAGCCTCCCTTGGCACCACTGCTTAAACTACCGGGACACGGTGAGGTGTTAATGAGCATCATTGAAGTTACCTGCTACTCTGCTGTTAAATTTCCTATTTCGAGAAATTTAGAGGGTCTTTAAGGAATTGCTGAAGGCAGGTTAAAGCTTTGAAGCCACTTCTCCTTGGGAAAACATCGAATGTTTTGGGAAGACGGAGTGACAAATGCAGAGCCCCAGAGGCACCTAGGAATAAGAGTGTCCCTAGGGAGCAGGGCAAGGAGGTGGCTCTCACCCTCCGGGACAGGCAGGGACATAGGTGAGAGATGTTCCTGGAAAGGACAGAGCTTCACCATGGAGCAGAGGCCACAGACATCTACCTTCCAAAAGAAAATGCCTCTTTCCAGATCCCTCTCTTTTTTTTATTTCCCTTCCTCATGTCTGACGTGAAGTCGGGTAGGTCAGCTATTTCTCCTTGAAGCTGTATTTCTCGTTGATTGAACTGACTGTTCTGAAAGCAGCATCACATCTGACTGACACCTGGGCTGCAGTTGGCAGAGAGAGTTTTCTGTGCGTCTCTCTCTTCAGTCCTGTTTCTATTTCTCTATCCTTTCTTCTTTCAAGGGCTGATGGTTTTTTCCCCCTCCAGCTTGTACCCTATCCCCCAATTTATTTTCCTTTGTTTATTGATAATCTTAAATCCATCCTCTGGCTCAGTAATCTCAACTGGGAGTAAAAAACAACCACATGTGTAGGGAAGCATCATGTTCTAGTTTCTTGCATGCCCGGGCTGGGCATTTTTGCCTCGTAATGCTCCACTTCCATGAACAAACAAACACACACAGTTTTGTGAGCACAACTTGTGTTGAAGCAAGCAGCGGCATTCCACAGCATCCTTAGTGTGAAATATTGCTCCGGGATGAGAAGGGAGATGTTTTAATGTATTTTTTAAACTATCTGAGGGCCGGGCCCATGAGGGATTGAGGGAAGGAGGGTTTGGGCTGATTTCCACCAACTGGGTCAGCAACACGAGTGGAACCTGGAGGGTTGGATAAAGCACCCTACACTCTGCAGCTCCTTATTTTTGTGCCACATCCCGGAACGTGTATGTGTGTGATTAACCCCTGTAGGTTTCCGGACGATGTCCCGTCCTAGCGGAGCTGCCTCCTCTCCCCGCCCGCCTGCGCGCTGCCCCCGGTAGATGGAGCATCCTCATCGCTTTTCGCCTGAAGCCCTCAGAAATGTTGGTTTTTCCCTCATAAGTCCCACTGTTCAGGCAAACGGGTGATTTGGGGGCCACATACGCCTGTGTCCCTGGGGGAGCGGAGCGCCGCGGCCGCCGGCGATAAACGCGCCCGGCCGGCGCTGCGGTTGTTCCGCTGGGCGAGCGGGCTCAGCCCCTTCTCCCGACCGCCGACGCTGCTTCGGGCTTGCCCGACTAGCCCGGCTCCCAGCACCCCCGGCACGGAGCGCGGCGGGAGGCGGCACCTGCCGCCCTCTCCGCGCCCTTCGGCGGGGCTGGGGTGCCCCGGGACACGGGAGCTGCCCCGCGGAGCGTGGCCGGCGCTGAGGGGCAGCGTTCGGCGGTGAGGGGGCTCTGGCCCCCTCGTCCTTGGGTGAGTCTCTGGACGGCTCCTCGCCCTTTCCCTTCTGGCAGCGCCCGAGACGATGCGGGGCCCTCGCGTTCTGGTCGCTTTCCCAGTGCTGATGGCTCCCCAGAGGCCGAGGGTCCCCTGAGCGCCCCGGCGCCGCTCTCCGCCCTCAGGGACTCGGGCCCGGTTTCTCACGCCTCCATTTTGTGGCGCTCCTCCGCAGCCCCTGTGACGCCCCACAGAATGGGGGTTTCCTCCCGGTTTTTTCTCTTTTGGCAAAAATAGTATCAGTTTTTAAATCCCAGGACTTTAGGGAATAATCTGCAGCAAAAGCCTTTTGTTTGGTATGTGCCGGGCCAAGTAAGTTGTGGCAATCCAGTGGGTGCTTGGTTCAGGTTCATGTCTCCTCGCGGGGTTCAGGTCTTCTCCAGGGGTTCCTAAAACAATGTGGTAAAAGAAGGGCAGAGAAGTATAAACAACACGATGAGAGGCACATTTTTATTTTATCAACAGAGATAAAAAGTCATGAAATATAAGCTCTTCTAAATTTCAAGAAGATTCAAACAACCAGTCCTTTTACAGTCATAAACTGTAATGAATAGCACGAGAGAAGCACAGGTTTGCTCTCAAAAGAGCCTCCCTAAAATGAAAATTATTAATATAGAGCCAACTGCAATTAATACTGTTTCACAGCCTAGAACTAGTAGAATCGAGATGTAGATTTTAAGGAAGATATTTACCTCACATGTTATGGGTATTTTCCACCTTTTAATTAAGAACCTGGCTGTTGCCAGATGGGTTACTGAGAAGTGGCATTATTAACGTTAGTGCTATGAAGGCTTGAGACCCCATCAGGCAATTTACTTGTGGGTTCTGTACCCAATACAATCTTCTAATATATGAAACTTTATTGCCACGATTGAATTCCACATAATTACATTAATGCCGTGCAAAAATGCAAAATTCATAATAATTCATAATAATACATTTCTCCCGGCAGCATCCTGAATAGCCCCATTAGAAAGAGTAGATGTAGTCTGAAGCTGCTTTACTCAGGTGCATGTGTTACATATTTGTCTTAAACCAAAATATCAGCTGCATAGGAGAGTTTCCTCTGAATCCATCATCCTGAGCTGGCTGATGGTTTGATGCTACTTTTCTGCAGTATGTCCAAGAATCAGTTTTTACTACAGTCATATCCTGGAAGACATCAGATGTCAAAAGTTTGTTGCAGGCTGGTGTCACCTACTGTTTTTAAAATCTGCAAACACAGTATATATTAACAGTGTAGTTGAATCTCTCAGCCCTTTCTGCTAGTGACATCTGTATCCTCTTAATTCACAGCACAGAATAGCATCTGACATTTGTAGTTACATTACTTCATTTTAAGAATACCAGAACAACAGGTATTTTACATGTACGCTTTCAGAAGCACAATTTTCTGCAACTTTACCCTTCACATAAATTTTATTGTAGAACTACAGTAAAAGAAAATAAACACTTAAATTCTCTCTACAGAAGCATTAGTACTCTTCTACAAAATATTCAAAAGGTAAAGTTATTTGTATTTTTATGTGATAATATGTCTATCTTAATAATTTACAGCTATACAGTCTGCTCTATTGATGAACTTTGTGTTGCAGTTTATAAAACAATAAAAAAAATTTCTTTGCCCCAATATCTTGCAGTTTTTGTGGGAAGTTTCAGAAAACCAGCTAACAAACACTGTTAAAATATTTCTAGAGAACAACTTTTTAATACATGCTCCAAAATGTTTTGGTTTTTTTTTATAGAAAGGAATTACTTTGGATTTTCTTTCACGAGGTGTGAAAGCAAAAATATTTTGCCTCGATCTGTGGCTTGAGGTCGTATTTCCTAGTATTTTTCTTAGTATTTTCAGAAGATTTTTTTATTTGCTACCTTAAGTGTTTCCAGGCAGTAGGAACTAGGATTTCAATATTTTAAATACATTTGGTAAAACTATTATCCCTTTCTCGGAGTTTTTATCACAGCCTGTGCTAATCCAGTCACTTGGATTAGGTGTTCTGATCCTCCCTTAACTGTGAGACAAATTTATTTCTGACAAACACCCAGCGTTTTAAATGCTGCCTCCGCCCCCTCCCGCTGCCACAGCCTCAGCGCTGCAGCATGTCGCCTTAATGCCACTTTAGTTAAATTCTGCTGTTGTTTTCTATTCCACTTCATCCTGGATTAAGATCTCATCCTCATCACCAGTTTGTGGTGGCTTTGCTTCTCTCACAGTGTGGTGGGGAGGCCACTGTGGGACAGTTAAAGCCCAGGCAAGATCGCTCACTGCTGATGCACCCGAGCGGACGAGCTGTGTCCAGAGCGCTCTGCTGAACGGTGTCTGCATCCCTTCCAGAGATCTCCATCATCCCCCATCTCTTTAAAAACCCAGAGCTGAGTTTCTGCACACAGCAGCACCGTGCAAACAGAAGGAAGGATTTTTAACAATCCGTTTTCCATTTGATGAGAATTCTGTCTTTAATCACACTTGGCATTCACACACCTTTGATTTAAATGGACTCGGTGGTTGTGCGGGAGCAGCGTGCAGGATGCTGAAGGAGCTTTTCCATCAGGAGCACTGCACTCCATTGGCTTAGTAACCAGCTGGAACACAGGCTGCACATCTTATACACAAACATCTCCCCTTGCATTCTTGAGAACATGAAGCCTCTCAAACAGAACTGCTCCAGGAGCAATGCTTTACCTAAATTATAAATCTCCTTTTTTCCTAACTCCGGTTTAGACTCTTACAAGTCCCTTACCACCATTACTGACAAATTTGGTTCCACTAGACAGTTATTCAAATGCAGTTAAAACTACTTTTTTTCCCTTTTATGTTAAAATGTGTGGTATTGTCTTGCAATTTGACTTGTTTATTGTATCAACAAGGCTTTTGACTGTGTAAATCCTTGAATTGCATTTTTCTTTTGAAGTTTAAACAATGAGTGACAAGGTTTCGATCTACTTGGACAAAATTCTGGTCAAGCTTGGTACGTCATTATATCATACATTTTTTATTTACAATTACTTATGCGCTGCATACAGTGACATTTTCTGCTTTAAACAGTTATATTAATACTGTTATATTATATAAATAAATGTATAATATTAAGCTTTTGTTCTTTCCCTGCATAATGTTTTGTTAGCTTGGAGGTTATGGAGAGGGGTCCCGATAGCTATTTAATAGTAAAATTTCTATTTAGATATTTTGCTAAAATAATTGTTAATCAGAGTTTGTGCAATTAATGCTGCACAGCATATGTTTGTTTCACAGCTCCACTCATATACATGCATACAACAAAAGGTTAATTCTCTTCTTAAGCTTCCCAGACAGAAAAAGCTCGCAGCGCTAAGAAACACGTGGATCATCAGATAAATTGTGAGTAGTGGTAAATCATCATTTTATTGGATGCTGAACACTGGTTTTGTTTCACTAATCCTGGGACACGTTCTGTGTCTCGGGGCGGAAGCAGGATGAACAATGGAAGCTGTCCCGTGTCCTGCTCTCACCCTGCCTCATCTTTAGCCGTCAGTACTCGCTCTTTCTCCCCAGCAGACTTTGCTTTTGCTCGCCACTTTCAGCAGAGGCTGCTCAGCTGCCTCACGGACAGCCAGCTTCATGCTGCGCCATTTCCTGCTCTGCCTCTGCAGCTCCTCACAGTCACTGGCAGCCCTTTGATTCAGCTGTGCTTGCTCAATACATCTGCCACTTGCCTCCCTTTCTTTCTTCATGTGTTTTGTTCTTTCCAGATTTGGACCTCTGCCTCACTGCATCTTCTCTCTGTCTGTTTTCTTAAAATAATGAAAGTTCTCTCAGTTGCTGCTACGTACTCAAGCCTGGTTCTTCTTTTTTTGCAATCAAGCAGCTGGTTACTTTATTTGAAATTCAAAACAGTAAACCCAAAGAGAAAATCTTGCTCTGCATCAAATTTGTAAGCCTCCAGGTCTTACAGACAACACAATACTATGGACTTATGTCTGGACTAATTTTTTTAACCATGCTACTATGAGAATGTCTGAAGAATAGTTTCTCTATCATAAACAATCTGAGAACATCTGTGCTTACCTCTGGTACTTCATAGGTAGATATTCAAGCACATAACCTCCATTACAAAAAATAAAAGAAAAAAAAAGAGAAAATTCTGGTCTAATCTGTGTTCTTTTTGATTATAACCTTTCTAATAATCTTCACTGATATGTCCAAGCAAGTACTTCTTCATTAAGAAGATGATCACAATTAAATTGAAGCATCTTAAACATGAAAACATCTGTAACACTAAATCTGGTACGCCTTGGATTCTGGTTTAACTCTCCAGTCACAAAACTGAACCTTAGAGATGAGTCTTTTCTCAACATTTATGCAGGCTTAGGGTAAATGCTCTTTGGGAAAATCCAAAGGCTGTGTAGTAACATGGCATAGCTGCTTTTTGCTTATCTCAGAAATTTAGTTCTGAGATACCTAAATATGTGTAAACACACTGCCAACACTCAGGCTTTTAGCAGTTTGGGTTAAGACTTTCAAAAACTTTGCAAAAAAATGGTAACACTGATGTAATTTTGTCTCTGTGTGAGTATTACTTGGCAGGTGAACAGCTGTAGCATTCAGCCTTGGACTTCTGCTGTGAGATCCATCAGGCTATTTGGCTACAGTCCCTTTTTTACCAGTGGAGGGAAATAGGCACTTTTAGGGTGTGATTTACCTTATCCTGAAGAAACAGTTTAAAGTGGGTTAGATAAAGGAAACTGTAAAAGTGTCAGCCTGTCTCAGCTGGGTGTAGCTGCAGCCGTGGGTGTGTTGTTCTGAAGAAGGTCCCTGGGCTGACATTGGGTCTCACCCACCAGGTCCTTGTCAAAGCACAGGGTGAGTTGAACAGCTCACAGAAGTGCTCATCTGTAAAAAATACTAAATGAGATGTGAAGCGTATATTTTGTTAATAGTGTTATGTTACAAATCTCAGAAAGTCATCTACTGGATTCTGCCATTCAGCTGTCTGTTTACAGAAATGAAGCCATGTCAGTTGTCCAATTTTTATGCTTCGTGCTGAGTAAAGGCAAGTCACTGACTTTAGATATTGAAAATATTAAGGGACTGAAGATAACCCAAGGACAACCCAAGATATTAAATTACATTGAGAAATTTTTGTTTTTCACTGACTGGTGCTTCTCAGTGAGAAGTTTTTATTTTCTGCTATAAATGCAGATGGTGTTGAAAATCAATATATAGAAAGTAGTGCAAAACCAGAGCCAAACTTCAGGATGAACTGAAATTCCAGAGCAGTAATTCCAACAACTCAAGACCCATTTTTCATCACTAAAATGCTCTTCCCAGTTGAGTAGATGAGAGAAGGGCAGGATGTGATTGACTTCTATGCAGGGCCACCTACTCTGGCATTTAGTGCTTCAGGGCAGCAGTGATAGCAAGGGATGATTTAGCACTGATAAATCTGAAATCTTGCATAGAAAAAAAGAAGTTAAAAAAGTAGAGAAAAAAAAAATTCACCAAGTTGTGCTTATTGCACTGCAAGGTGAGCACGCATGATAGCTCTCACAGCTTTTACTTGTGAAGAAAACACTGATCATGTTCAACAACATGGATTCTCCTCTAACCACTCATTCAGAAAGTGTTATCAGCTGTCTGCTGTCAGAAGAGGCAGAATTAACAATTTGCCTTAAGAATCTCCACAAATATCATAGTCCTATCATCATAATGCACTTTTTAATTAATTAACCTGTGCCCTATATTAATTTATCATACATTACACATTCCTACATTTAGTAAAAGTCCTTTTTATTTTAATTTTTCCTCTTTCTGTTTTCCACTAATTGCTTATATGCCTTTTGTGATGTTTTTATTTTTCCTTTATTGTAGTCAACTTTCCCACTCAAAAAATGGGACTTTCTGGGCTTCTGCAAAAGAATACAAATGTTTGAAAGAGGGTCCTGGTTCTGGCTAGAGAGTGAGTGAGCAGTGCATGGTTTGGAGTGTTCCAGTGGGAACCCTGAGCTGGGGAATACCACTAACAGTTACTGCAGATCTATACAGCCTGGGATTCAGAACCAGCACCAATTATGGCAGTCTCACAATATTAGATGATAATAAAGGTACTCACCATGCAGCTGAAAATCCCTATGTTTTCACTCACTTTGTTACCTTGCTTAATTGCAGGCTCCACTCACCTGGTATTATGGAGATGAAGTTTTTCAGAAGGAATTTTTAATCATTCTGAATGTAGACTTTTTATTTCATGGATTTGTTGAAAAAGCATGCATATACTTTTAAATTTGTTTTTTAATTTCAGTGTACACTGCAAATATCGCAGAAAAAAAGAGTCAAATTGCTTGTTTGGAGGAAGATATAAAAAAAGGCAACGAGGCACTTGCTGATTTGCAAAAGCAGAATGAGAACAGCAAGAAGAGCTGTGATGTGTGAGTATAAAAGAGCCTGAACTCTGAGCTGTGGCTGGCATTAAGGAAGTCAGTGAGGAAGGAAGGGAAAAATATGTGTGGGTGTGTTCTGACAGCAGTGATGTTAAAGAAAACTTTAGTATTCTCCTGGTTTTTTCTAAATTGCAAATCTTTGGGTATAAAAATTACAGTATTACCCATCCACTGAAGAAGAATTATAAAATAACAGACTACATTTAATTTTGGGTTGGTTTTTTATTAAAATCCCCAGTTTTCAGAAGATCACAAGTCCTATCTTTGCAGCATGCTAAAGTATTCCTGTAGTAAGGTAATAGAAGTATAATTTTTCTACACTTGGATGCATCTGAGTTTGGTCAAATTTGACTAATATTAGGAATACTATTTAAAAAAAGACTTCCTAAAATTGAACATCTTTCTATTCATGTTTCCAACATATTTCATGTTACTTTCTGTTCTATCCATATTTTTACAGAAGATGTGCCATAGCTGCCTCTCCATACACGTGTGTGCTTCTGCTGGCAGATTCCAATATCAGTTTTACTCCAGACTGCAAAATTTGTCTTCTGGGCACAATCTTTTTGATGAATGCAATGGGCTGCCATTCACAGTTTTGCTTACATAAATGTTTGTATCAGATAATTTGCTCAAGTTTTAAATGCTCATTGCATTTGGATTTTAGTAATTAGAAGCTTTTCAAGACACAATTTAGCTACAAAGAGTTTTATCTTCCTGACACAAAATTTTTAAAAATTAAAACCTCAGGTGTTTGCAAGGCTAGCTAAAAGGCAAATCTATGTTTGACAATACTGAGAGTTTGTCCCAGGTGATAAAATCCATCAGAGTATTCCATTTCTCCACAATCTGACCAGCTCCTCAGCAGCTGGAGTGAGGGTTTGTTGGCAAATTCTCTTTTGTTTTACAATTCTATATCTGAAGGTAAGTACTTCAATAAAAATATCTATGACATACATTTATTTGTTTTTTTTACAATGTGAATGGAAAGTGTGGGTGTTTCTGAGAATAAAGAGGGATGTAAAGATGGCACTGGGGTCCTTTTCAGGTTTATTTTGAACTCTCAGAAAGAAAAAGAAAGAATGGAATCATTAGTGAATAAAGTGGGTGTAGTGGTGGGCTTCTTTGAATGAATTGCCATTCAGTACTGGTTTGAAGCTTTACCATTAAAAGAGCTGGGAAAAGATCTGACCTTGGTAAAAAAAAATTCTATTTTTCCATTACATGAAGTTCTTGCCTCCAATGTAGTATAAAATGAACACTGACACAAGTTTATGAAATTATCCACACTGCTTCCTTTGATATCTTCTTGAAGCTGCAAATGTGTTTGCAAATGACAAACTGTTAAGTGATGCAAATGAAGGAGTAAAAAATTAAGGGTAGAACTAAGGATCTGATCTAAATTTTAATCATTGAATTCAATGGGTTTTGGCCCAAGTCCTACGAAGAATAATTAATGGCATTAGTGTAAAGAGACTGAAAATGAGAAGTGACTCATTAATGAATACATGTATTCATAGAAGGACAATGCTTGCAGAAGAGTAGAGACTTTGTGTCTTAAATTATTGGAAATGTCATTTAACGACAGGCTGAAAACTGCAATAAACAAGCCCTGGCTATAAGATCAGACAATTAGAGCACTTACACAGTAGAATCACCCCAAACTTCTAAAATTTATTCTAGTTGACACTCCATCTATGCTGGACATGATTCTAATGTTGGTTTTGTAAATTCAGATACTGTTTTGGAGTCACAATCCCCCTCACAGCTGACTAATTGCCAGTGATAGAGCTCAATAGAGCTCTCAGAGAAACAACGTTTTGTCTGGGTTATGAGACATTACGAGTATATTGAAGCAGATTTGAAGACTTTAAATGAAATACCAGGTCCTTCTATTCAACAAGTCTAGAGAAAACATGATATATTGGATAGATATATTGGAATAATATTGTATTTTCTGAAGAAATGCATATTGGTCTATGTAAAAAAGACCTGAAGGCAGAAAATGACCCAAATGAAATATATTTTTAGACAAGTGATGGCATTTGGCTAATATTTAGTTTCTTGAAGAATTCAAACTAGAAATGTTGATCCCAGAGCAGTAAGAAGCAGTGAAATGCTGCTGATGGAACCTATTCCAATTTAATTGTTTCTCTTACAGTTTTTAAATTCGGGTGCAAAGATGGTGGGTTTTCATGGAAATAGAAGATAATTGAAGAAAAGCCACATGAGCTCAGAATGTTGTTGGTTAGGAAAAGAAATTGTTGTCTTGTTTCACTAGCCAAACTGCAGGATAATTTTATTGCTTTCAGAGTGGATAAAGATCTTTTCTATACCCTGGCTGATGAAAGGAAGGACAAATAAATGTGATGGCTACCAAGGACATCCATGAGACAGTGGTGCATTTAGCAAACAAGTAAATGAGCTGCTTGAATCCTGCACACGTGGTTGTGTTCACAAACCACTGCTCTTGTACCATGTTTTTTCCATGTCCACAGAATAGATGTGAACAAAAAATGTAACTCACCACATGGCTTGAGCTCTGATTGATAAAATCTCTATGAATTTTACGTCTCAGGGTTTTTTTTTTTTTCCTCCAAAGAAAGTAATGGAGTTTTCTGAGTAAAAGAACATCACAGTGTCTGGTGTGCAAGCACATTTTTAAATAAGTGTGTTGGTGTCTGCTTTTGAAAAAATCTGACCCTTTTGAAAGCCAGCTTTCTGCTGAATTTGTAGTAGATATGGTGAACTAACATTTTGTAGTTCCACTTTTAATCACCAATGGTGTCCAATAGTTTGTGCCAGGAGTGGTTCATGCTTCTTGTACCTTTTTTTTTTTTTTTCAGACAGGATACTTTCATTTCACAAACTTTTTAATATGCCTCTCCCAAAGATCACATCTGAATTTCACTTGAATCTGAAAGTCTATCTGGCTGTTTTTCTAGTATTTTCCTAGTATTCCCACATCCAAGGCAGAGCTGTCTCTAATGCCTGGATGTTGAGAAAGTCCTGCTCTTTCAATAGCCATAAGTATTCTGTGAAGCTGCTCTGCTCTCAGTACCATCTACAATCACTTTCTGATGCTTTCTGAGCAGGACTTGCTTAGCAAATGGAGGAAATTCTGAGTTTGTAGCTGCTGCTTGCATTTAGGTGTGAGATAGGTGCTGGTGATACTGGTGAGAAAGGAGCTGTGAAGAAGATTCAACATATCTAAAGGATTTACTGATGGTAATGTGTTGAGGACCTACAATGTGGATTTAGATGCCTCATTACTTAGCATTAGCTCCAAAAATTTGTGAAGGTTATCCCACTAGTTCCTTAAAGATTGCTTTGCAAGGTTTCTTAATTCTAAATAGATATATTTCCTTTTTTTCTTGAATTTGAAGGTTTAGAATATTAACAAATAAATGTATAACTGCAAAAGATTTCTACACTTAACCCATTTATATTTATCTTTCAAAAAATTAATAAATCATTTGTAAGCTAGCTAAAATACTTTAGTGTCTTCTTTTCTAAATGTTTTTTTTTTTTTTACTAAGAAAGACCACTAATATGCTTTGTTTGCTTTGTCCACAGCTGGAAGCCCACCTATGCAATTCTTAAAAAGCATGGAGAATATTTGAAAAATGAAATTAAAACTTTAGAGGAAGCTACAGAAAATGAGAGGTATCTATGTTCACATGGGATGAGGTTTCCAGCAGTAGCATGGGCTAAACTGAGTAAAGTGGTCAGCAAATCTAGTGCTGTCTGCATGAAAAAATGGTTGCAAACATTTCAGGAGTTTATAGTCACCTATAAATCACTTAAGTCACTTAATTTTTTGTTTACATTACTCTGAGATCATATGTTATTTTGTAGTTGCCAAAGAAATATGATAAAATATGAATTCTTGATATTCAGTTGCTTCCCAAATGCCTATTACATTTTTTTCAGAACATTGTACAATTGCCTACTGCTTCAAGAGAAGCCCAATTAAAAAAGACAATTAATGGTTTCAGGTAACAGTTAGAAGCATTCAGATAATTTTATGCTTTTCCTTATTTTTGAATATGAATTGCATAGGATTATCAGAATATACAAATCAAGTTTTTGTATACTGTTGTATATTCTTCAAATAACCACAAAGCATGCAAATTCACTCTTGGATCCTGAAAAATGAGAAATTGGCTCAGAAAAGCCTGGTCTAAAACCATTTTAAGACCAGTTGTGGGCAAGCTTCCAGTGAGCACTAATTGCAAATTCAATTCTGTTCAGTGAGTGGCATCTCAGGTGTTTCATCTTCATGAATTAGACTTGGCATTTAAAAGTAATTCTTGATTGTGCCATGTAGCTGCCTACAGTCAATGAAATAAAGAAGAGACCCTGAAGATTCTCACTGAAATGTTCCAAATGTGCTGTGCCAAGGTAACCCTCCAAGTTCTGTTGAAGAAAGTAAAACTGATCTCCATTTCAGAGAGGCTGCTCACCTGCACTGCTCTGCCTGGGAGGGGCTGGAGGCTCTTGGCCCTGTGGTGCAGAGGTCGTGGCAGACCCCTCCAGATACCTAAATACCAGTTTAGAGTAGGAAATTTAGGGAATTTAAAACATTGGCTTCGAGTCTCTTGTAATCATTCTTTATGCCAGTTGTCCAAGACAGCAGAAACAGCATGCCTGAGAGCCTTTAATTAACTCACTTAGTAGCTTATCTTTCTTCTTCCTGTTCAGGGCTCTAAATTTGGTGAAAAATAAGGCTAAATTTGCTTTCTATGAGTATATGATTAAGCCATTTTGTCTTTCACTAATTTGAGCTGACAAGCCAAAGAAGCATTACTTTTAAATTGCTTCTTTAGATAGCTAGTTTCAATTCCAACATGAAAGTGTTTGATCTGTTTTCCTGAGCTTAATTATAAGACATCATGAGTACAGATCACAAAATAAATGTAATTCATGTATTTTTCAAAACTGTGCCCCAGATATAGTCTCTCTGCACCAAAGCATTTGATGAGATGTTCAAGTCAGCAAGATGTGCATTCAGCAAATTCTAAATATTTAAATTAGAAAGAAAAATAAAGGTCCTTAGAACTTTATGAGCTGAATGTTCTTTTTAGTCTGGCATTTGGGGGCACTGAGGACATGCTGCTTTAAATGGAAAGATGTTTTTAAAAGATGGGCAGATCAGTTCATGTTTAATTAGGCACTTATAATGGAGGTTTATAAAATGTTCCATATTTTTTGGTTGTTATTGGTTTCAAGAACATATAGGAATGCATATATGAACTAGAAGTTAATCCTGAAAATATGTGATATGTAGAAGGAAAAAGTAATAAATTGCTATCCACATAATGTTCAGGGGGTTTTGAGTGCTGCCTTTATCCTGTTGTAATTAGATTAAAACTTTTTCTAATTAATGTGAACAGTGGTGAATTCTAAATGGTCTGTGTTATCTGAATGAACAGGAGGATGTAAATTACTTGGAGAAAATATTAAAAATAGAGATAATTACTCAAGACTACTCTACTGTATATGGCCATGAATATTATCTGTGAAAAATAGATTTTGGGAGAAGAATATAAAATTTTAAGATTATATTCACAAGCTTGAAATGTACCTGTTACAACAAATTATTTTACTTATTTATATTATTTAAATTTATTTGTAATGCATTCTCAGTTTATCAGCAAATTTATTTTTTGATCAGTTATTGTTGTAACCTCTTTTTAATTAAATAGAACTGAATATTTTTTGTCTTTCATACCTGGGAAATTTTGTACAGTGGACAGAAATATTAAGTAAATCAAAAAACTTAGATTCCTGAGACCACCTGTGTAGAAAAGCAAATAGATTAGTGTCATTTTTCTATAAGAAGTTTGAGAAATATCAATTCCTAGGTTTGATTCACAGTGTTGACCTACAACTTCTCCTCCCCAAAATTTAAAAATTAACAGGAACACGTGCCTTGAATGTAGTTTGATTTGAAAATTACAATCTGGCTGTGTTTTGCCTTGTGAATTTGTTTTCCTTTTGTAAGAGCAGAAGATTCTAGTGTTGAAGCTGGACGTAAATTTTTCTCTCTCCCATTGCCTGGCACAGCCAGGACTGTCAAATGCAGCCTTTCAGTCAGGCTGCAATCACTTAAAGATTAATAGCAGTTTGAGATAAGATGTGTTCCTTAAAGAGAAATCCCACGTGCTTTGCCAGCAGTGAGAGCTGCTCCTTAATGTAGGGGCAGGTTAAGAAGTGGATTTCTGGCTTTAATTGCTTTTATGCACCACGGTTTTTCCCATAAAGGAATTTCTTGCTGATCTCTAGGTGTACTAATAACTTAATATTTTTAGATTTGCCTCTCCATTGATGATGTAAGCTTTCCCTGCATTAGTAGATGTTAACCTACTTCAGTAACTCATAGCTGTGTGCTGACATGATGTCAGTGAAGTTACATTTTAGTGTAACATTAATTTACAGGTCAGGCCCACAAGAAGCTGAGTATTCTGACTCTTTGCCACTTAAACATTTAAGTGTTTGCTTAAGCTTAAGTATGAATAGTCCTGTTGTTTCAGTGTGACTGATGTGTGTGTTTAAGGCTTCCCTGAGTCAGAGAGAGATTACTGAGCATCTCCTTGGAGGCAGCTCTTAGCCCAGGGGTGCACCAGGCTGCTCTAAAAATGGGATGTTTGGCCAAATTCTCCTGTGCTGTAACTTGGATCCAGCTCCACTGGCACTGCTGGAACTGTGCCAGCGTGCACCAGCAGTGACTGTGGCCTGCAGGGAGTTTCATGGTGGTTACACAGGGAAAAACACATTTGTCATCTGCCAGGCTGCCTTTGAAAATGGGCTTGTTCCACATTCCCTTCAGAACAGGGAGGTTTGGTTTTTTTATACCGTGACTCTCCTTTGTTACATACAGCATAATCTTCCTTGAATATAGCTGGAAGATAAAAAAAAAAAGCCAAATATTGCCATCTTAAATATAATCTGACTTTTCTTCAATGATAGCAGCAAATTAACTGAGCTGATGCCACAAATTTATAGGTTTAGCTCCTTATAAACAATGGTTTCCTGTGAAAAAAATTAAATTACATGTATTTTTATAGGAAAATGTATGAGGATTCTGTAACCCAGTGTAGAAAGACTTTGCAGGAACACCGCAAAAAATATGCAGAAACTGCTCTTGCCCAGAAGTATTACAAAAAAAAGGAGGAAGTTGAAGAAATCCAAAAGAGAGTTTTGAAACACCTTGAAAAATACAAGTGGAAAGAAGATGCTTGCTTGGATATGCTGGGTACTGCTATTGTCAGTGCTTTTACAATAAAGCCTTTTGACAGTGCACTGCACATTTAAGGTGCCATACAGAAAACCTCTAATTTTCTGAAGTTTCCTTAAAGCTAATAAAATATATTCTCATTTTACATCATTTTTAGAAAAAAAAAATCCATAGCAAATAAGAATTTAGATTATACATACTAATATTCCTTCCTTCAGCCCATAAATGTGATGGGGATAGACTTGTCATTGAATTTCTTGGGGTAAAAAAATTCTAAGATTTCTTTAGATTGAACCTATCAAATTTTAAATTTAATTTTCATCACTTTTTAGTGCTTTTTTAAATGCCATTGTTGTTATACTGCAATTTTTGTTATCTATACTAAGCCAAAATAAATGCTCCTGATCTATTAATTTATCTTGTATTTGTTAAGAAAATTAATTTGCTAGTTAATGATCTAAAAGTAAATTTTATTTTTGCAGAGGCTGTTCCTTTCACATCCATAAATGACTGGGCTGTACACATGTATCCTTGATTTCTAGTGTTTGTTCAGTTGGCAGGAAAGAAGTTTTATATTTACCTTTCAAAACTTTCTATTAAGAAACTAATTATTTCTATATTTCTGTAGTTGTTTAGAGTGGCAGCATTGGCATTTCTCTGTGAGAAAACTGAAGGTCAAATTCAGCAATTCAGTTTAAATATAGGGGAGCATTTTGGGGAAAGAAAATAAAATTTCATTTAATAACAAATCCATCAAAAAGCTTAATTAAGGAGAAGCTTAATTAAAGTAAGAAGTGAAGATTTGCCAAGGAAATGCAGATTTATCAGAGCCTCCTGCACTTCTAACATTTGTGTAATGGCATAGAGAGGTCAGGGATCTGATGGCATCCCTTGCTTGAAAAAATATATTGTTGTAAAATATATTCCATGACATGGCAGTGCCTCTATGAGGAAAAAAACACAGGAAACCTTACAGCTGGCTGAAGCTGCTGCACAGGAAACCATCAAAATGGAAAAAGAAGCAGAAGAATTACAAATGAAAATTGACTACTTAAAAAAGGTAAGTGTATTTAATTTCATTTTACATAAATATGTGTTATATATGTGGTCATACATAGCACTGTTACATTTTTGGGAACATCAGAAAAGTAGTGTATTTTCAAGTGCACAGACCAACAGGGTGATTCCAGCCTTAATTAAATTTCTATAGCATCACATATGTTTTCTCAGAGAAGAGGGGCCTATGAATTAAAGGTTCTTAAAGCTTGCTTGCTGCTGACCTCAGTTTGCACCAGAGTTTCTGCTAAGGCACCATATCATGATGACTTTGGTGTCAGCTCAGGAGAATACACTTGGAAAGAAATCAGGGCCACTCCTCAGTGAGCCCCAGGGCTTGAGTGTGCAGCTTTCACAGCTGCTACTGGGTTTTTAAGAGTTTGTATTTAACTAAGTATGCTTTACTATAAGAATAATGGAAATTCCTTCTCTCCTCATTTTTTTTACCTCCAAAATACATGTGGGTATATGATACTCAGCAGTAAAACTGGCTGATTGACTTTGGAAGCACTGATTCCAAAGGGATAATCTTCAAAAAAATCCAAGGGATTTTATCAGTACAGAATTCAGACTTACTCCTCTGTAAAGTCTCTTCTAAGCCTGAGTAGCCCAATCTTGTAAATGTTCAGCAACTTTTTATGGTGTTGCCTCTGGGTGCTTTTACCTGTCTGGAAGGGATGATCAAGGACTCCATTTACTGCCTTGTGCTGATAGCAGCACTTTTTGCACAGGTGGTTTTCTCTGTTTATATTCTGTGATCCTGTTTGACACTCCTAGCTCCAGACTGAAGTTCCCAATGTGGTTTGTGCTGTGTAAACATAGAGGAAGAAGGGATGTGGTGAATTTGTTTATAGCTATCAAGGAGACCATGTAAGGAACTCCAGCATCTGACATTTAGATCCATGCTCCAAAAGTTCTGTGTTTATTCCAGTTGTTACAGTTGATCCAACAAAAAAAATATTGCCTCTTTTTAACCTTGGTCTCTATTTCTTCAGAACCTCTTGGCTACAGGAACTGCTACTGAACACTGATTCATCAGCTTTAGAAAACTTTTGCAGCATGTAGCTAAAGTAGTTCAAGTTTTGTCAATTTTTATGCCATTTGTTCTTTATCTTTTAAGACCTTCAAAGAGACTAAAGAAGATCAAAATGATTCCAAAAAGATTGAAGGAAAAAATCAGGAAAGTCTTGAGAAGCCAGAAGAGTTTAAAGAAAGGTACATTTCAAAATTATTTTTCTCCTTGCTTTTATCCAGAATACTGCCTCAGAATTTACACAAAGACTCCTAGAAAACACAGATTGTTGTTAAATAAGGACTGGCTAGCTTCTCTAATCCTGGTCATATGATTTAATTATGTAATTTTAAAAGTTTTATATTTCTGGGCATTAAGATAGTGACAACTTTTGATTCTTGGAAGCTCAATGTATCCAGAAACATGCTATAAAAATATTTTGTAGAAGCTTTTTCCCCTCAGCTACTGCTGAGAGCTTTGTGTGAGTAGTTCTGAATGCAACTACAGTGACTGTGTAGTCAGAGATAAAAATACTAAATATACATTAGGAAAAGGAGTCAGGGTTCCACATGTCAGTTGTTCTCACCTCTGAACTACTTAAGAAATTTAACTCTTAATTTAGTTCTTAAAAACAAGCATGAGTGAAAGTTTCATGGACAGGATTAATGGCTTAGTAAATTAGTCAGCAATCATTTAGAGCTGGGACTCACTTTCATTTGAGCTCAATTACAATGACTGAAAATCACCATGAGGACTATCTTGCACTCATCTGGAGTCCTTGGGAATGTTGAAATATCTCCTGTTGAGCTGACACTTTTAGACCAAAACCCATTCTAAAGTGAAAATCTGGCTGAAAGACTTTGTCTAAGTGATTTTATATTATGATATGCTTGAAAAAGAATCTCTTTAGGGTTTTAAATAGACATTTAGTGGAACATATCTGTAAAAAAGTGTCATTTTAGTAATTCCTAAGATTCTTTTCACAGGGACATTTTAAGTCTTCAATATCTTCTTACAGATTTATGAAACATTCAGATGATCATTTCTTTGTGAGATATCTTTTGTGTCCATTTTATCTTCTCATGTAAGATTTTTGTAATTGGCAAGAACAGAAACAAGGGGAAGCAAGAAATCCCCTTAGTTTTAAGACAAGGTTTAAAAAAGGATGGGAAGCACTCTTTGAATTTTCAAAGAAACCCATGTGTGTTCAGTCTGCAGAACACAAAATACCAGTTAAAGACCTGCTGTAAGAGGCAGAGATCTGTGCTCTGGGTATGGAGGGCTGAGAATCCCCCAGTGAGGCTCCTCATGGTAAGGAATCCATAGGGTGCACTGCCAGACCTGCCTTTTGTACATTTCTTTTCCTGTCATGGAGTCTGCTTGTACCTTCACCTGAAGTTGTGTATGTTCTACAACATAAAGGCTTGTAGAAAATGGCATAAAATTCGTTTTCTAAATCTATATGTGACATTAGTGTATTAAAGAAAGTCTTCACTAGAAAGTGTGGAAGTGACTGCTTGAGTAACTATTGATAAAAGTGGGTGTATTATGAAGCTGTAAAAAGAAATAAACAAAAAAGAATGCTGGGAAAAAAAAAATCCCCAAACACAAACCGTGTATTGAGAAAATGAGCCATAGGAAATAAAACCTTTTTGCAGACTCAAAGCAACGTACAAAAATACAACAGCAGAATGTGGGTACCAAAGGCTGGAGTTTCTTTCCAGCTGTCCTACAGCTACAAAGTTACTACTGAGCAAAAAGATCTTTGTGAAGAAAGGAGATATCTTCATCTTCTGCCACAAAAGAAGAAGAAATAAAAAGGAATTGCACTGTGAATCTCCACGAACTGGTCCAAAACAGCATGAAACCAGCAGCATCAAGGGAAAGAGCTAAAGAGAGCAATGAAAGCAAGCACTGGGCAGAACAATGTACAGATATTACATCATGAAAAGCTGTAGAAGGCTTCAAGACAAGAAGCAAGCTTGCAAGCCAATTAATAGCTGCTGATGTACATGTTCTGCTCTGGGCAGTGGGAGCTGTTCTTTGAAAAATCCTGGAATGCTGTTGTTTGAATCACTCAGGTCTGGCCAGCTGTTGGTTAGGGGTGTAGAACACAAGTATCACAGTTTAATTTCCAAAGCAAGAGTTCTCATCAATCACCAAACAGGACTCAACTCCTTTGAAGCCCTAGTCTTGATTTCTCAATTAGACATTCTATTTATTACCTAGAAAGGCTGGTATCTTGAACTGTGCTGTGGCATATATAGTGTTCATTCTCTCTGCTTTTGTAAAATGGTTGGGAGAGATTTAATTCCATGACTGTAATACTTTATTTCTTTTTCTTTCCAATTTGGTCACGTATTAAGTCCACCTCTTACTTTCTAAGTGAGAGCTTTTTGCTACATCTTCACAGAAAGGAGATTCCATGGTGGATTATTGCTGTTCTTTCAGCATCTTTGCATCAGAAGTGATTGACTTTTACTGATCAAAGAAAAAAACTTGATAATACAAATCTAAGAAAAGACTTATGAAGTTGTTTCTGGATTTCTGATGTAAACATATATGAAGAGCCAACTCAAAAGAATGCTCCTGAAGAGAATACTGAATGTGGTTTCAGTAGCTGTAAATACAACAGAAGCAGGTGTGATTCTTCATATGTATAATGAGATACACTTGATTCCTGCAGTAGAAATTAATATGAATCCTTGGGTTTCTTTATGCTACAAAGAAGAAAATGCTACTAAGGAAATGACAATTTATTTTGGCTTAAGAATATCTGTTTTTCTCTTTGCACTTTAAAAAACCCCTGCAGTATGGATCAAGATAGAGTTTATATCTACTCAGAGGTCTGCTAACAATGAAGCAGAAAAAGAAGATAAATTATTATTCTTGTTGCTGCAATTTGGATTGTTTTGAGCTTCATGATACAGTTTTATTTTTCTTCCAGTGGTATTAATTAATGTCAGAGAAGATGTGCATGGTTTATATTTCAGTAGTACTTTTGTGGAGGAAAGGGAGCAGGTGTCCTGCATATGCATAGAGTTTATTTGCAGGCTCTTTTGGAAGGTTTTGTTACTTAAAGAATGAATATCCTAAGAACTTCTGACCTGGGTTTGTAACTCTGCCTTTGAAACATTATTCTGTAGAGATATGCACTTTAAGAGGATTTTTTATTTAATGGAGAGTAAATCTTTAGAACTATAGAGTTGTCAGCTAGGCTTTACAGAAGCACAAGGAAACTGACTCCAGGAAATTTTAAAAAGAGAGTTTGACATCCTAAGTTCTGAAAAAACCCCAAACCAACCAACCAACCAACAAAAATGGCACTCTAACTGATGGTCTCAGCCACAGTAGCTTTTTTCAACTGATCCTTGAATGATGCTTGTGGTAAAATGAGGCATTTGGAACAAAGTGAAACAGTTCTAGCCAGACTTCTGTGCTTAGCTCTGTTTTGATTTCTCCTTGCTTTTGAGCTGCCTGCTTCTGAATTTAAAGATACACCAGCCCCCCACAGCTTGTTTTCTGTAGAATTAATTCTTGGCACAGGTTTGTCTAGAATGAATGTAACTGAAAGATTTACTTTGGTTTTTAGTTTTTTTAGGTGGTACATGTTTTGTACAGTTTGTTCAGTCTCAGTCCAGCACAGCACCAGGTATAAATGTAACTGCAAGAGAAAATAGCTCTTTTCATCAGACATACTTGGCTGAGGTGCTTTCAGGGCTTCCTGTGAGCACAGTTCACACAGTTCACATGTATGTATATGAGTTGAATGTGTTAGGTCCTTATATTTAGCCAGTTCTTCTTACTGGTATTTTTTCATTCATGTTGCTAATTTTACTCCACACTATCTTATAAAGTCCATCCTATGTTTTATCTTATTTTTGTTTATGGAGAATTTCAAGAGGAACAAAAAGACTGACTCAGTTCTTCATTTGTTCTGCACAGCATTGTTCAGTCAGCTACAAACCAGATGTAGTAGCTAGAAGCACAGAGGCACTAAGCAGGAATGCCAGAGAGAAAATAAAATAGAACTCATTATTCTAAAAAATAGTAAATGTTTCTGTGCCAAACAGCCACTTTACTCTTCATTGTTCTGCTAACCTTTGTCTTTCTGCACTGTACAGGGCTATTTACCCTACACAGATAATTAGCCCACAAGTAAAAACACTTGCTGCAGTTTTCTCTTTTGTGTACATGTAGTGTGAGTATTCCAGACAATCTCTGGGAGAGATAGAGAGAAAAAAACCCGATTTTAAATGTGAAAATGGGATTTCAGAACTGCAATAATGAGGCACTTTAATCAAAGTGTTAAACTCCACAATACTAATACTTTTGATACTGACAAAATTTAAGCCATCAATATTCTTATGATTGGCTTATTACTCTTTTATGGCTTCCTTTTCAGATATATTATCTCTGTGATATTATTTAAAGAAAACCTCATTTTTATCAACTACCAGTGCTGAAAGTGGTAGAACTTTCCCTTGACAACATCCAGTGGCCTTGAGAATTCCATTTATTTGAAGCAGTTGTATTTGATGATTTCTCTTCTTTTGCAATGATTAATTTTTTTTTAAATTTAAATTTCTTTAGGGTGTTTGAAGAACATGAACACCAATCTTTGCCAAAGGAGAAGCATCAGCTCTTTAAAACATTACGTGTCCCACGTGTTCCTTGGAAATTTGTCCAGTCTGTCCAGAGTTTTAGATTCTCAAAGCAGCAACCAGAAACAGGTGAAGTGTGTTTAATGACTTCAGTGAGCATTTTGGGTTATTTTTGTGCAAAGAAATGGGTAAGTGATGATAACAAATCTAGTGAACTGCTCAACTGCTTATAGTTGAAGGCTGGCATTCAACAGAAGTTGGGTGCTCACCTTTTTTATGTTCTGGATATCTTGTGTGTCTGATTTCTCCCTTATCTGTGCAATGAGTAAAGTAACAGGACAGATACACCCAATGCATAGTGTCAAAAACATCTGAGAATAATTTAATTGCAAACCTAAATACCTTTAGCACTATTCACATTAGTACAATAAATACTAAACAACTGTTATTTGTTTGATACTTTCATATTTTGTGGTAAGTTTCTTCTTGCTCTCTATTAAATGGAATATTTCTAAGCTTTGTTCCCAAGTTCTGTTTAACAATGCCATGCTTCGGATAATTAATCTTATTGGCAATATTATGCAATATTTGTAAATTTAGGGAGAGAAGAAAAAGAGAAACCAGTGGAACTTTCAGTGGCCACCAGCAGTTCCTCCAGACTTGCAGAAAATTTATCACAGGTATGTTGCTCTCCCACCAGTAAAAATAGGAAGTTATATAATCTGTTTTATGTGGTTGTTTAAACCTAAAACACTTCAAATATACCTCGTGGTATTATGTCTTACATAAAACCTGCTAGCACTGTAAATTGCTAATCATGGTAATCTGCAATTGCTTGGTAATCTTTCTTTGGTGCCTTTTCATTCTGAAAATATCTCTGTTCTTACAAAGTGCATTGTAATGCCAAAATCGAGGTGGACCAACTTACCAACTCATTTTGTGTAACAGTTTTTAGCATTTAAAATAACCTCTGTAGATTCTGTATGTAGCAAATACTTGGAAGTCTAAAGGAAGATCAGAATCTTCTGTTACTGATGAATCATGAGCCATGTACTCCATAATGAAGGATTTCATAAAGGACTGAGTGTACAGGACAGCCCACAGTTAACAGCTCCATTCTGAGGTTTAACCAGAAACAGAAATCTGGCCTGAGAGGAATAAAACAACACTCCTTGGTGCACTGCAGGAGCCCACAACTCCATCTTCTATCTCTCACCCATAAGAATATAGGGTTATAGTTATGATATTTTTAAAATAGTGAATTGCAGCTTTATTCAGATACAATATTTTTTATTCAAATACAATAAACCAATCCAGAAGAAAGCTGGAGGTACTTGCAAAGCTGTGAAAACCACCGATAGTCTCATGGAGTGCAAGACCATTCATAGGAGCAATAGATTATTAAAGTATTAAAAGGAGAAATCAGAGCAGGTAAGGCCATAAGAGGTAGAAGAGTTTCTAACTGTGTTTGCTGTGCAGGAGCTTGGGGAAGTTTCTACCTCCAAACCATCTTTCTAAAGGACATCTCACTGGATCTATTTAAAATCAAAATTTAATGAACAACAAAAGGTAAAAAATGTTAGCATAACCAGTTGTGGCTTTCTTAAAAATTTCAAGGGGACTGAAGAATGAGGTGAGTGAATCATTAAATGGTTTAGAGAGAAGCCTGTGTGAGAAGACAAAGCCTTCACAACACAAGACAAGACAAAGGACAGTGACAGGACTGAGTGGGACAAGACCAGAAGAAATTTCAAGCAATTCTGACTTGTGACAGGCTTAGGGAGTTGGACATGGTGAGGATGATGGAAGGGCTGTTGCCAGGGTAATCTAGAGATGAGGCTGGGAGTCTGGGACCTAGAATTGCACTTAGACAATTGTAGGAAGCAGTAAGTCAAGGTTAAGAGAACTTTAAGAAAGGGTGATGGCAGCAAGGAAAAGAAGATGGAGTCTGAGGAAAAATAAAAAGATTGGAAGAAAGAAGGTTGCTATGCTTCAGAAAAGGTGTGCTGTACACTACAGGAGTTGAGTGGCAGGCAGATTCTGCATAACCAGCTCTTTTGTCCCCTACCCTGTATAGAATTCAGTTTGATACATTTTGTTAATTAAAAACAAACAAGAACTAGACACTCTCTGTAAAATAATGTGTTATTTGATGCTGAGGCACAGATTCCTCACCTTGCCCTTAAGGCACAAATACATGCTACGTAGAGGAGTGATGGCTACTGCTCTGATGAAAATCTGTGAGGTGGGATTATTTCCATGTTTTCTGCAGTTTTTCAACCCACACATGAATCCTGTCCTGACTGAGACTGATGTGGATGCTCAGTTGTCCTTCAGAGACAGAGCCAGGCCTGGTCCCAGCCCTTTCTGTGCTGACAAGCACGAGCAACCAGGCTGCAGCAGCAGCAAACCTGCATGAAGTTTGTAAATGACATGGCATTATTTGTGGTACAGAAAAATTAATTAATCACATCTAGTTATCATTGCTGTGACTAAGACTTTATTAAAAAATGGCAGATGTGGTTTTGGGTATCATGTGTCAAAGTGTAGGTAAAACAAAAAAGAAGTTTTTACATTGTTTTTACATTGTCTTAATTTCCAGTTAAAAGAAGGGATTTCCACAGTCTGAGGAGAAATCAGAGTGATACTGTTGAATTGACAATTTCACTTGCTGCCTCATTTGAATTTTTTCTGTCTTTTAGATGATTATTGACACTGCAAGGACTAATAACCCACAAATTGCCCAAGTTCCATCAAGAGTAAGCAAACAAAACCAAGTGAAATTCAGGTAACTTTTCTTTAATAAAATAACTTTCATCCTTGAGGCTGGGGTTTATGGAAATAATTCACATTTAGACAAATATTAAATTTTGTCTTTTAGGCTGTCAGATCTTCCAAAGCAGTTGAATTCCAATCAACAGTTTGAGAGAGAAAATGCAGTAAAGGGTAAAGTACTATTATAATTTTTTTATAAGGTTGGATCATATAATTATAAACAGAAAATTCTAGGGATCAGATTTTCACTCTGGCATTAAGAGGCTCACCATTTGCATTTCTTTTCCAGCTTGATTGTTTAGCTCAAAATTTGAGTATAGAAGACAAGCAGAGTCCTAATTTAAATAGAGACGTAACTGTTCAGTAAGGTGGGATTTGGTCTGCACTGACCATTGTGAGTGAAAGGATCTGTCCAACATCTCCTGTAAATTCACACTCAAGTCTCAAATTACTTGAGTAAAATGAAATCCAGTCTTAACATCTAGCCAGAAGGCATGAGAAAATGCAAAGAAAAGGGATATAACAGACCCAGTAATTTAGGTATCTTGAAGAACCACATCAAGATTATTAAAGATGAAAATTAACTGGAGAAAAACATGCAGAATGCTTGCAGAAAAAAACAGGGTAGTTACAAATACACCTGCATTTTTTGAAATAACAAGGAACTGAGCTTCAGTTTAAATCTTTCTTTTTGTAATTGTACTGTTAATTTAGATGTATGTAGAAGATTATAGCCTAGATTTTTTTACAAAGGGGATACTGAAACAGAGGACTTTAACCCACAGTACCTGAGATGTAGCACAGTCTGAAGCTTAAAGCAGAAAGTCTGCTAATGTTTCTTCTCATTTCTCATCCTGACTCTAGTTCTTTAAACTACACTTCATCACTGCCACATGGATGTGCTTTTTATATTGCTCCCACCTGGTTTCTATTGACTGTGAGCACTCTCAGAGGGCAATAGCTGGAGTAGACAAACACAGCACTCTCAGGGAACAATGGGCAGGTTTGAAGAACACACCAAACCACAGGCAGCAGCCCAAGCAATGCTTTGACAACAGAGTGGCAGAATAAGAGGTAATTGTTATGGACAGAGCCACAAAGTGGGTTGCTAAGAAAACCACAGTCAGAACACTTCCTTCCCAATAGCAGTGCCAAGCTAGTGAACTTCTCTCAAGGATTCTTTTCCACAATGTCGTTTTTATGTGTCTATTTAAAATGCTGTTATAATACAGGCAGTGCCTTTTTGTGCAGCAAGCCAAGAGGCCAAACATGTTGATGAAGAAGCAGATGAGCACGTGGACTGTTCATATGTACCCAAAGTAAGAAAAGCTGTTCTTATGTCATAAGAAAGAAGTTTGTTTAGATTAGTCAAAGTATTTTGACATATTTGATTCAGCTGGCAAGAGGCAAGTCTCAGAAATTGGTATAGTGTCAATTGGTGCACAACATTTTCATTAATGTGAGCTGATTAAATGTTTTGAAAAAGGTCTGCATTTAAAACTCGTTTCTTGCACAGAACTATAAATAAACAGGCTCAGTACTGGCTCCATTGAGAACATATTTATAGTTAGAAGGACTAATGATATTTTGGGAAACTTTATATGTTATAAACATCATTGCTTATTTCTTTTTAATAGGATGTGGACACAGGTTTTAAGCCAAATGAAGATAATCCTGACATAGCAGAAGAAAGTGCAGAAGCTTTCTTAAGAGCACCTAAAACACCTGACTTAAAGGGGAAAAACCCACAGTTCTCAAAAACACCTCCATTTGACTTGTATGGTTTCAACTTTTATTTTGATTCTGAGCAAAAATTTGTACTCATGTTTATTGTATTTCTGCTCTTTTTGAAAGATACTAGAGAAAGAATTTCCTAGAAAACTCTTCTGAAAATATTCAGATTTTTTTCCCTGAGTTATGCTTGATATTTATGAAGTTTTCTTCATGACAATATCATTTCCAGTAGAAGCTGTTTTGATCAGTACTTTGCTTAGAAATATACGAGACACGTTGTCTTTTCATGCAGTAATATTTGTTACTCTGATTTCTATCTTTAAACAGGTTTTTTGGTTGTTTTTTGTTAAGAGGGTAGGGAGCTGGTAAGAACACCACCTCCCTTTACCTTAAAGAATTGTGTTATCTGTTCTGTGATGCAAAAAGCAATTGTTGATGAAAGCTATGAGGATGTAAACAAGTGAAAAAAGAGGAAAAGGAAAAAATAGAAGGAAAAAAGCCATCTACATTACTTAAAAAACTGTTAATATAGTTTCTACCTTTCTGTATTTACAGCATTCAAAATTTAGGTTGTGAAGAAGGAACATCAAAATCTCCTGGTTTCTTTCCTCTCATGAACTTCTTCCAGAAGTCACCTGGCTTGAATTTATTTGATTCTTCTCTGTTTGGAGCACAAAATTCATCTGATGAGGTAAAAATGTTTAATTGTAAACATTTAATTTCCACAAAGCAAAATATGTGAACAGAACAGCATTGACACTGAATGAGATTTTTCAGACTGGTTATCTTTGTAGCAAACATTTTTTTAATATCTTGGTTACTTTTAAGTTGGATGTTCTTAGAAAATGTTTCATTCCTTTCCTGGCAATCCCCCTATGATGACTTCTAATCAAGTGTGAATCTCTCTCATATGGATCATGTGCAAATGCACAGTGACTCAATTCTCCAAAAGGCTTCTGGTGCAGTGTTACAGTGCAAAATTCAGTCCTCTAGCAGACTTCACAACTCACATGCTTCTTCCATGTGGTTTTGTCTTGCTGAAGTGAAGAGCAGTGAGAAGGGAGGAAAGGACAGTCTATTAGGATTATTGAACAGCAGATATGGATTAGCTCTACTCAAATGGAGGAGCTAGGTAGGCAACTAAATGGAACAGGGAGTGGAGTCCAGGTGTTCCAGGTTCCCTAGCTCCAGTGCTCTAGAGTAATTTTTCCTCTCCTGGGCTATTGGGTAGATAACTGGGGATCCAGGAGAGATGTGTGCATCAGACAGGGCTTAGGTACCCCTTGGCAGTGTGGGTCCAAGCCCCACTATGCAAATAAGGGATTTGAGCCCAGGTAGCTCCTGTTGTAGGGGGTGTGCTCAGTCTTGTGGTTACTGGCTGGGAGCTGAAGCAGGGAGGAGGGAAAGCACCATTTTATTCTGGGTTTGGCAAGATATGTGTGGTTGGTATCTCACAGCATGAAATGTGTAGGAGAGAACACACTGGTGTGTGGTTTGTGACTTGTTTAGGAATGAGGTGGGGTTTAACTCACCCAATGCTGTCAGAACCCACATTATTTCGTGCCTGCTCAGCAGCAGAAACCAAGAATTTACCAGGCTGTAGCAGATCTGAGCTTCTTTAAAGTTAGATGGGAGTTTAGAAGGACTTCAGTATCTATTTTAAATCCAGTCTAAGAACTAGTTTTAAGAGTGACAAGTGGTTATCCTGCCACTCTTTCTGGCAATATGAAGCCATACTCAGTAGGAAGTATTTGTGTTGTTGCTTGGAAAATTTATAAAATGTCACAGATGTAAATGATTTTGAATCTTATTGGTTTAAAAAGCCAGCAGTAAGTCAGGTCAGCTTTTGGACTGTTATCTGTTTGGTTTTTTTCCTAGAAGAATGGAGGAAGGGTGTTTGCAACTGCATGCAAATATCATAAAACCCATTTGATCAAAGAACTTACCTTGCAACTTTAGAGACTGATAAATACCTTTAAATCCAGATTTTGTAAAGGCTGCTAACATTCACTGAGACTGTCTTTCTCACTAAAAGCAAATGAACATATTCCCTACCAGCATTAAAGTTTAGTTTTTGCCTTTCTCATTTGTTAAAATAAAAATTGGTTTCCATTTCAGACAGAGGAAAACTATTCTGTGGGAAACCTGAACTCTCTGTCCCCACATGAAGATATTGGTAAGTCAGAAACTCAGAGGTACTTGTGTACATCAGCTCTCTTCTACTTGTGTTCCTATGACTGACAGGCTCAGGATCCAGCTTGAGCTCCTTTGGTTANAACTCTCTGTCCCCACATGAAGATATTGGTAAGTCAGAAACTCAGAGGTACTTGTGTACATCAGCTCTCTTCTGCTTGTGTTCCTATGACTGACAGGCTCAGGATCCAGCTTAACAGAGCTCCTTTGGTTGCCTGAAAGGATGTTCAGTTGTGGTAATGTAGCTCAATGGTTTATGGTGCTCATTTGTGTTTTAACTAAATCTTTAGCTTAGATCTCCCCTTGCATGTTGGGCTCCACATGTCTGATGTATCATGGAAAAGAAGTATGAGAAGGAAAGAAATAGGGATAGTGTTAGGTGTGTTTCAAGCAAAATGAGAGGACTTGCAAGGGAGAGGAAAAAGTCCCAGTATTTCAATGATTGATCATATTTTCTCTAAATAAACACTTTTGCAGATTCTGTTTGCAAATACCTCTGCTGCAAAATGTGTCATGCAGAAGTGTTTTGTTGTTCTAAACCATTCGAGTGCTCCACACTTCCTTCGGTGTCAATTCTAGTAACAGCCCCCTGGAAACACCATCTCTGGTGCAGCAATAAACACCCAACTGTAGGGTGATGCTCACTGGGATATTTGGCACAATATGTTAATAAAGAAGCACATGCTGGATGCAGTATTCTCTCAGATTTAATCTAATAACCAATATTATATGTATTCCATATAGGAAGCTTCTTTGGGAAACCAGAAAGTGAGGATGCATTTGCCTTTCCCTTCCTCTCGGAATCAGCTTCTCATACATTTGGAGATGGAAAAGATGATGTTAGTTTTTCATTTGCATTTGGACAGGATCAGAGATCATCACAGTCTCCTTCTATGAAAGGTTTTCACTCTTCCATACAAAATACAAAGCCATTTACACTCTTTTGAATACCTTTGACTTCCTTTTAAATTTTTTCCTACTTAGCCTTGACAAATGTTTCCAGTTTCTTGAGTTAAAGTGCAAAGCATTTCTTCTCCTTCCATTTCTTGTAAGAATACATTATTGCAATTGCTGCAATGTGTGTTCATCAACCAGACATTTTGAGATTTTCTTATATCTTTGAAATGTGTTTGTTCATAAAATGTTATCATATACTCTTGCTAAATTGGCACTCAGAAACAGAAATATCCTTTTAGGGTAGAGTGTTAATTCAATGTCTGTGAGAGCATTTAAACATACAGATGAGAACTTTCAGCTTCTGATATAAACTGTGTTAGAAGAATGACTGTTGTAGCAGTTAAAGCTGAATTTGAATTAAGGACAATGGTCTTGAGTATTTTTTGTATGACAGCTGATTTATAAAATATTTGAAATAAACATTATTGTTAATTTTATGTAAAGTTTTGTAGGTATTTCTTCATATCTGAAGTGGAACATTGTTGCAATTTGTATTCCTTCTCTTCCCTCCTTTTCTTCCTCTTTATCTAATGTCTTTCAAAAAAGACAGAGACAGTTCCAAAGTCCAGCTGTGGTCAGTACAAGCATATCCCTCAGTTCTCCATGAAGGCCTTTCCTTATAGAAGAATGGGTGTTAGGACAATGTCAGGGTTACTCAGCAAGGAATGCTGACTGTTCTGAGCCACCAGAGCACTGTGCCCTGGGAATCCCTCAGAACCATCTTCTCTAGAACCACAACTTTCATATTTTTGGCCTTTGAAGGAAATACCAGATCACTCTGAAGATATTTTTTCTGTTACATATGAAACATTGGTTATTAATTTTTGAAACTCCTCACAAATTTATAAGGGAACTGGGTTTCCCAATCACTTACTCTGAGAAAACTCCCTGCCTGACTGCAGGCAAGCAAAATAAAAAGAGGTCAACATCATTCAGCAGACTTCAGAGAAGAAATTGTGCCTTTCTGATTCATTTATGCATTAGCACAGACAGGGAGGAGCAAGTGGCCAGAAAGCATCCCACCTGTAGAGTCTGCACAGTCTGCCAAAAAATGTCAACAAAGTCCCAAGGGGAGTAGAGTCCCCTCCCCTCTGCTGCCCTGCAAAACCCTTAATGACCAAAAGCTTGATTATCTATGCCACAGTTTCATTTCTGCCAAACTCCTAAATGCCTCAGGACTATTTTTATGCCTAGAGATTTGTGTAAATTGGATTTTCTTTTTAACTGGAAGTGAATCAGGAAGTTTTAGTGAAATCCTGCTGAGGTCCAGCTACTAAGAAGTGAGACACAGCTTTTCTAATCTACTGCATACCTGTCAATCTGAAAAACCTAAGGTAGGGGAAAGTTTGAGTCTCTACCTTTTATTTGGGGCAGTGTTTGTGGTACGCTGCTGACAGATACTCTGGGATCATTTAGAAAGCCAAAAGTTTAATTTTGTTTGCTCAGTTATTCCATAACCAAAGATCTTTCCTGATGAATTCTGTTATCCATGCCTAAGATGTTACAGAGTAGAAGTCAAGGCTACAGGTTGAAATGGGAGAAATCAGAGTCCTAGGTCTTGCTGGATGTTTACTGGCACAAATTGGATAGGCTGATTAATAGCAAAGCAGAGAAAGCTGCTTCAGGAGAGGCAGCCTCTCAGCATTTGGGATACTTTTCTGAGGTCTGAGACCATGAACAGCTTATAAACACACACTGGGATTTTTTCATTGGTACCTGTCAAATTCCACCTAGACATGGTCCCTGGTTATGCCTATAAAATCAATAGCAGTTGTGTTGATGGATTGCTGACTCTGGTACCTCTCTCACTGCCCAGTGTCATTTTGGTTTGCCCTGTACACACTCACGTGCCACACCTATTTCTAGCCTGAAAGTTGAGTGGAGAGAGATTCTCCTACCAGTGCAGCAAGGGCTGCTTGAGAGCAAAAACCAGGTACTGCAGGCATCCCACACGTGGCTGCACCTGAGCTGGAGCCCAGGAACCTCCAGAAGCAGGGGCAGCTGGGAGCTGAAATCCCTTCAAAGCTGTGCAGCTGTCAGCAAAGTGGCAATATGGTGACATCTGCACTTGTGTGGGGGTGCCTTTGTGCTCTCTCCTTGCATTGCACCGAGTGAGCACAGAGCTCAGGCTCACAACCAAGCCCAGAGGTGCTAACAGCCAAACCCCTCTTAAATAAGCAGGGCAGGGCTTTGAGTTTTATAGGAGTATCCTAACTAGAAGACTGGTTAGGATAAACCATTTAGGATAAACATTTACTCTAAATGTTTATTTAGAGCCCTGATATCTTTACGGTTCCACTTAGGTTTTTAAAGAAGTTTTTGACAGAAAACCCCTTCACTTGAAATATTGCTTGTAAAAGGTTATGTGCCACCCTCTATTAGGTTAAATAAATATTAATAATGAGTATTTTGTGTCACCAGCCTTGTAGGAAATATGTTACCTGAATTATTAAATCTTTTAATTTGTTCAGTAAAAAACTTTGAAGAAGTTTACTAATGAAATTTGCACTCTTATCTGCTGCTGTGGTGAGGAAGATACTAATGCCCCAGTTTTCTTTCTCCCACAGAAAGAATAACTATATGGAAATATCATTTTTCTGATCAGAAATAAGATAGAGAGCATTTCCACACATCTGCCTTGTTCTTCAAAATGGTCCTCCTGTAAAAAAATTGTTTTAACTTCTACAGTAACATAACATCGTGACTGGAGCACCATCTATTATTTTACTGATAATTTTAGTGATACATAAATGTAATACGTGTTTATAAATTGTTAGGGATATTTGGCTGACAACCAACGGCTGTATAAGTTTGACACTAAAAAATTAATTTAGAAACTATGAAGTAAAGAACAATGTAAAGACTTCCAGGAATTGCAGAATATAAGATTTATTTTCATGTTCTGCTCTTTTATGCCTTCAGACACCACTTTTAATAGGAAATAAGACATTCAGCAAACTATTCCCTCTAAAAAATCAAGTTTCATGTTCAGAGCAGTTAATAAATTTTCTGTAACTTCAGTCCAAGAATATCAATCTAAAGTGCATATGCCCAGCATAACACTCTGCAGGACAAATTTTGTTGTGCTGTTATGTGTAATACTTAAGATGATAAAACCACAAGAGTTATTTATATTTTGTATCAGAAAAACTGTATGAATAGGGAAACTGAGAGGGTTCAAATTGTCTCTTTACCACACTGAATTGTCAATGGCAATGTGCAAATACTCTGAGAAAACAAAAAGTTTACGTCTTGACATTATAGGCTTATCTGATTGCTCACTGATTTTATGTGTAACATAACAAGAGCCACCAGAATTCTGAGTTGGAAAAACTGCAGTGGTACAAGTGGTACAAACCTGAGGTTACAACCCACACAGCAGATCAGAGAACATTGTATATAAGTAGTGGTTTTATTTCTAGCTACCTCTTCAATTACAGCACTGAACCCCACAGAAATTCTGTACATCATTTCATCCCCAGTCTGGGCTCTATGCAAAGAAAAAAAACCTAGTTTTAATTTTTCATTTCAAGACCATGAACATAATGAAAATTTCATGTTGGGAGCAACAGGGCATCTTGCATTCTGTGGGTAAATGCAGGCTTTGGGGGCAGGGGCAGGTGAATCACTGCATGCTAAGAAAACAGTCTTACACTATGGCATTAATACCCTTAAGTATTTCAAGGAAATAAGCTTTAAGTGCTACATATTGTAACAGATTGGAATGTGTAGACTTACAGTATTAGATGGTTGTAATCCCCCCAGTGCAAGGCTGATTGCAGGGGTAGCAAGAGTTGGCTAATCCTTTTGGGCCAATGGCATAAAACAAGGATTAGTTTTTCATTTACTGCAACTGAGTGGGTCATTAGGATCCAAAGACACTAATGAGCCTGAACAGGCAATTGGATTCTGGTTTCAAAGTTATGGGCTGGTTTGAAAGGAGATTGATTGTGTCTTTTAATGATTTAAAACTTGATGTTTTGGTGAGAAATATGATGTTTTGCCTGAGAAAAATGAATGAAGGGTATAACCGTGGAAGACAAACCTGGAATGCTGACTTCTTCCTCCTGAAACTTGAGTTGTTGCCAGATTCATTGCCTTAGAGGCTGCATGGCTCATTTAGAAATATCTCTGTTGCCTTGCTTTTATGTTCTGCTCTTGATGTCTCCAGAGTTGACACAAGTCACATGCAATCAAGTCTGTATTCCTGGTGGACAGGCACTGTCCTAATATTCTCTGACTCACACCCAGGTTGTTTGCAGCTCAGCAGTTCTGCTTCCAGACACATCACTTTGTGTTCTGATGCTAACATCTTGCTGAGAAATTGCCTCTTGGCACGTTGTTTCTTGGATCTTGTACCTTGCCTGATTTGATGTGAAGATGATGCTCTTTTCAGCACTTGCAACATGTTACCTTTGGAAAGGTAAATCTTTCTCTCCCCCTTGCTACATCCCAGATTTTTTCTTTTAGGAATCACTTGAATTCAGCAATAATAAGCAGCTTCTATTTGGTTTCATTCAAATTAAACAAGGGTATGAAAGAAATCTCAAAAGATGGACATTACCATGCTAATAGAATATTTAGATATACACAAGAGGAAAATACTTTGATTATTACAACTCCATAGGAGAAATAGTGTCAAAAGTTTTAATAACATGAACGTAATTTTCTGTATCACACCACAGTCCACAAAGCATCCACAAAATTATTTCCTAAGGCACAGGACTTGATCCATAATCTTTGAGGCTTGGTTTGGGGAAGGGAAAGAAGTAGAGGATCAAGTTACAAAAAGTTCTTGCTAGTGGGGAACCAGCTGTGCTGACTGGTGGGAAGCTTGGAAGCTGCCAGTCCATACTGAAACTCAGTTTTGAGCTCACTTCTGCCAGAGCAGGACTGCCTTGAGCTGTGTGGCCTCTTGCTGCTCTTTTCTTTTTCTTGAGGCACATGTGTGCCAAGTTTTAACTGTTTCCACAAAATTCCTGATGCTGTGATCAGCGATGTTGCTCTCTGCAAACAGCTCCTGTCCAGAGGTTATGGGTAAAAAGTGGTTAAAATTGTTTCTTAACAATTACAAAACCCCTGGAAGCGCTGTTTCGTTGCATTCCAGGCACATGCCAAGCCTCTGAAGCACTCTAGCCATTACCCAAGCTGTACAAAACAGTTTCAAATCCTGCCACATGGGCTTAAAAAATCCCTGGGCACAATACATTCTTCAAGGTGATTTTTTTCCTTTGGGAATGAACACCATGATACACTACAGTGTATCTCACTACATACATGGAAGGAGTTACCATAGGCAGCTGCTTGTTTATTTTTCTCCCTCACAGTTGGAAAAGGCTCTTGGAAAACATGCAAGTTGTTACCTGTATGTTGTTTAGTGAGGAAGTGTTAAGCCAAGGCCTGACCACCTCTGCTCAGTGCAGACCCAGTGTTGCCACTGCTGCTGTTCTGTTGAAGGACAGTGATGCAGAGCCATGGCTTCTTCGACCTTAAAAATTTTTTTCTTGACCTAATACTTGACTCATCATCAAAATAATAAAAAAAAAAGCAGTAGAGTTCTGATAAAAAAAGATATAAATCACAGATTACATCACCACTGAACTTCAGGGATGCTTTTGAGCCCAGGCTGGCCATCCAGCACTTAAAAGAAGCTGGTTTTATGAAGTAGGTCATGACTTCATGTAAACCTCCACTTCATCTTGGATTGTGCTGTTCCCAGCTTTCCAAAAAATAGATCTTTAATAAATTTCTAGCACGGGAGAAGCATTCTGATCACACAAACAGGGGGATCAGTGTTTGGGTAGATTTCTCTGGTCTGTCACTTGTAGACAGTGATATCAAAATTATCAATTCAAGTGAGAAGTTCTTGAAGAATTGTTAAAAGAGCCAATACTTGGACAGACAGAAGAGATGAATTCTCCAGATCTTTATTTAACTAGTGCTGAGATAGTCTTGTTGTTTATCAATATGATACTTGGATTAGTTGTCTTGTGCTGCATTGGAATGATATATGGTCCTCAGGTGAGTTTTGCCACATTATTGCTGTCACTCAGCATCCACAATCCTCATTAACATAAAAATGAACAGAGTTTCGGGTCAGATTGTTCTAAAGCAGAAAAATTTCTGTGTTGCCAGAGTTTCCTTGGCATTGCCTTGAGAGTCCCTGTGATCAGAGCAGAAGCAGAGGGTCAGAGTGTTGAGGCACAAAGGCTTTTTTTGGTGTGTGAATGCCTTATTTCCAGCAGTAGGGCTGGCAGCAGCATACTCTGCCCTGCATGTTTATCACAGCTAGCTCACATATTGCAGTGTCAATATTTTATCAGAGAAACACTTCACAACACAAAAAGGAAAAAAAAATAAAGAAGGATGCTCAGTGGATGCTGTATATGTTTCAGATTCCTCTGTTGAGTTTTATCTGAGCTGACATTACTGGAATAAAGTAGATTGTCAAAGGCTGGGCAGAGTGCTTTTATCATTTGCAAGTATTGGCATAGAGTAAAATAATGATTCAAATTTCTGTTTTCTGTCTTTTGTGGATTACTCTGTCAGTTACAGTGATGCTTTTGACAAGGGAGTGCTGCTGGGTTAGTGATTTCTTCCAGAGCTTCAGAAACAGTGAAGTTATCTGGTATCATCATCAGATCAAGGCTGACAGTTGATGGTCCATGCTTACATATTGTCTTTGTACATTAGAAAATGAAGTTAGGTGCAGCAAATGCATCTCTCCACTTTTACAAGGCTGATTCCACGGGATTATTTGCCATCTACTTATATCCAGGCATGGTAAAATTTTTGGTTCCAGTTAAGTTGTGCAGAACAACTTCAGATAAAATATTGTTTGGGTATAATGGGTGGTTTTTAGCTTGTTTTGGTTTTTATTATTTTGTTTTTTTAGGCAGGGAAGATAAAAGTTCTACACTGAGCATATCTCTTGAAAGCTTGTAGTGTTACAGAAATATTTAGATCTCAACAAGTTCCTGAGTGGAAGCCATTATTAAAACAGGTGTGGGCTTCTATGATCTATTTTTGCCACGTGTCACCATACAGTGACTCTGTCACCAATGTAGCTTTATAACCTAATGTTCCACACAGGTGACATTTAACCATGCATGAAATATCCCCAGCTGGAGCACTGGTCCTTATATAGACAGTTCTGTTATTGGGGGTTTAATATGAATACAGTTTAATCTATGTACCAGCACACTGCAAGGACACGTGGTGATGGGACAAGGAGGAGTGGCCTTAAGCTGAAGATTTACATTAGGCATTAGGAAGAAATTCTTTACCCTAAGGCTCATGAGGCACTGGAACAGGTTGCCTGAAGCAGCTGTACACTCATCACCCCTGGAGCTGTTTGAGGCCAGGTTGGATGGGACTTACCTGCTCTAGTGGACGGTGTCCCTGCTCATGGCAGGGGGTTGGAACTGGTCTTTAAGATTCCTTTCTAGCCAAACCATTCCATTATTCCATACTGAAAAACAGTAGGGCGAGAGAACACAAGATTTTAAATAATGCAGTCAAAATTAGCTGTTCACTCACATGACAAAATGATAAATAAGTATCAAGGTACGCAATTGCCTTGTGCTGTATTTGAAATGTAGACCTGTGGAGCTATAAAGGGTAATCAGTGTGACTGAGGTCTGGGCAAGAGAAAACAACAGTCACAGCTGAATCATACTGAGAAATGTGGCTGAGATTTCAGGAATCATGTGGTAAATAAACTAAAAATAAAAAACTAAATAAAACACTATGCATTCATCTGCTCCTAAAAATATAATCAGCTGACTTTTTTAATCACTGTAGGTGAGAACTGGGTAAATTTTGTGTACATACTCCTAGTAGGGAAAAGATCACTGCTGCTATGACTTGACAGACTGTTTTGTGAGCAATCCTTCCCATTCCCCATCAGTGAAAGCAAAGATGTCTGAATTACTGTGTAGTTATAGCTGGGAGAGCCATGCAGCAATTATCATTTCTATTAGAGTGCCCACAGGGCACAGCCTCGTTTAGGGCCTCATTGTGTTACACACAAAGAGTCCAGGCCTTAAACATTTCAGAGTTTAAAAAGATTGGCAGACAATGAAGGGCTGGATGATAAAATGCTGAGTGTTTCCCAAAAGTTCTAAGCAACTTGACTGGAAATCAAATGTGATCAGTGTCTTGCAGTACCAGTCAGTGTGAGCTATGTAGAATCCATTAAAAAGGAAGTATCAATTAAAATAATAAAGAATAAATAATTCCCACGAATTTCACAGCATCTGCAGAAGGGAAAAATTCTTAAACTAAATTCTAAGCCTTTGGAGATTGTGCTAGTTGGAAATAAAATGGAATTCCTCTTGTTGGCCAGATTTTGTTAGGATATCTCAGGAAGGCACTGTGCACCAGATTCAAGCCAGGCCATTTCCACTAGATCAATGTTCCTGACGAGCCGTGCTCTGAGCAGAGTTGTCATCAGGAACTTAAGCTGGGAGAAATTCATAAAATCTGAAAAACAGCAGCTTTCAAAGTGTTGAATGTCCTTTCAAGTGCTTGTCAGTCTGGGAAGATGATGAAAGAACAAATCTGATAAAGAGAGGCAAATGGCAAGAAGAGAAAAGTTGCAGGGGGGAAAAGAGACAGGCTGACAATTAGTGCCTGAGTAACACCCTTCCTCCGCTTGCTCCAAGATTGTAGTAAGACTTTAGGCAGGATTGATCAATGTCTGCATGTTTCAGTGCTTTCAGAGGGGGATTCAAGCCCAGGAAGGTGGATCTCTGGCACAGGTGCACGTCCCCAGCCCTTGGCACTTTTCCTTTTACCAGCAGCAACAGCTCCTGTGCAGGGCAGTGTCAGTCAGCATGAAGAACTCCAGGCAGCCCCAAGATGTCAGGTCAGAGGTCTGGGAAACCAGCCTTGTTTTTCCTGTCATGAATACTGCCTCTTTTGGGGCCATTTTTATTGTCATTACTGCAGTCAGCACTGCAGCTTCTGGCAGCTGCTGAGGGAGGCAGAAAGGAGGGCACCCATATGGCGAGCGCATCGTACCAAAGGTGCCTCGGCGTTAGGGGAGATCCCTACAAATGTCACTGGTGGGTCACTTAAGGACTGATTTTATTTCAGCAAAGTCAATGGGGATTTTGGCATTTATTAGTAGGAGCAGAAACAAAACCTTAATCCCTGGTAATTCTGTTTGTATGACATTATACGCGGTGTCACAGATGTGCACAGGATACTGTGAAAAACATGGAGTCATGTGCTGTTGTAACCTGCTCTCCCAAAACAATGGAACTGAAGCCAGAGTGGACCTGCAGGAAAGCTGCCTTGGGCTTCTTCTTTAGGCCACCAGTTTTGGATTTTTCCATCCTCTGGGAAAAGAAACCAAATTTTGGGGAAGTAGATTTGTGTCACTAAACTTACTGCTGGTGAGCTCTCAAGATGCTGAGAGTATCACTGGGCCAGATGCAACCTCAATTCCTGCATATGTTGTAAGATCTGGAGCAGAATGACAGACACAAAGTGAAGGCAGGAGCATTGAGACAGAGGTTCAAGCAGGGGAGGACAAGCAGGAAAACACAAAATAAGCAAGAAAGCAGGATATGAGAAAAAGAACAGGATCATGAAGCGTGAAGAAGGAACGCTGGGTGGGAAAATAGATGCCCAAATGGGTCCTGTTAATTCCAGCTGAGTCACTGTTCTTTGACCCAAATGCTTTATCTCCTCAGTGTCTCCTCCCTGCTGTGTGCTGGCTCCAGACAGCGCTGGGCACCACTCTGAGGACGTGGCAAATCCTGCTAGGCAGGGACCTCTGCTTTCCCACTGCTTTTGCAGCTTATTGTGAGGACCTCAGCGGCTGATTACATCAACTTAGATGGGCAGTGATCTGAGGAGATGCTGAAGTGAAGACACAGCAAGTAAAACCACTGCTGAGATGGACAGTAGCAAAGAGATGTGGAAACTCTGCTGCAGAAATGCCCGAGAGCCTGTGTGCTCCCACTTATGTAACTCCCCCGCTGTGCAAAGTGCCAGCCCTGGCACTCAGTTCTGCCACACTGGCCTGGCCTGACCAAAGCATAAAGTATCTTTTCATTTGATGCTTGCTGACAACGTGCCCCGTTGTTCTGCAGTGCTGACCTGAACAGGCCAAAGCGGCCGCTCCTCGTTTGGGAAGTGGGCTGCACTTAATCCAGGCACTGCTCCAGCCCCGCAGGCTCCACGAGATCCAACGGCTGCGGCTGAGCTGCTTGCATGCTGCAGAACAGGACCTGTGGCTGGCCAGCTCCTTGGATGTGCTCTTGGGAATGCAAGGACCCCTAGAGCGCTACAAATGGAGCGTACCCCTGTCACTGGGGTGGGATTCTTGTAATTGATGCAGCCAAACCCCTGAACTCAGAGCTCAATTCTTTCTCCATCTCCTTGTGAGAGCCAGAGGTACCTGCTGAACTTCAACAAATGATTTTGTTGAGACTGTTGTCCCTAAGTGCCAATATTTATCATGTGACAAAATTGTTTTGCGTGAGGAGTTTGTTGAGTAAGAAGTCAAGTGTTATCTGAGTCTGGTTGCACTCTAGAACCAGGGAAAGCAGAGCAAGGACAGAGCACATGTTGCTTTTCAGCTTTGTTCCTCTTGCTGATACTTACAGCCTGGTATAAGCGCCACTCACATGCTCCCATGTCTGGCAAATCTGGCTGTTTGTGTCTTAATGGTCACAAGAACTTCATTTTCATAAACTGAATATGTGCAAGCAGAGGTGTGTGCACATGGAAGCAGCACAATCCCTGCCCCACACCCACTTCAGCTGTCAGCCCCCTGCTCCCCAAAGCACATGTGGGTAGAGAAAGGTGTGGAATCAGTGCAGAATCCAAATAAACTGCTGATGAATTTAAGGCATTAACAGAACCCCAGAATGGCTTGGGTTGGAAGGGAGCTCAAAGATGACCTGAAAATGATTCTAACACCCCTGCCATGGGCAGGGACACCTTTCACTAGACCAGGTTGTTGAAAGCCCCATCCAGCTTGGCCTGGAACACTTGAAGGGATGGGGCATTGACATCCTGGTGTGCTAGTGCTGTTAAATAAACTTCTAATTAGATCAGCTATAAACACCATGTCACTATTTCTGGGGCCAGTCTTATTTTATTTATGTCAGTGGTGAATCTCTAAATATATTTGTTTTATGTAACCTCTGGGGAGCTGGGCCTGTCTCTGGACAGTCTCCCAGCATCTCTTGTTTTCAAAGGGCATAAAAATTAACATGTTAATAATGGCTTTGTCACCATCATTGTTATTTTTATGTGCTACAAGGTCCACACATTTTTTGAACACTTCTACCACTTCCCTGAGCAGGCTGTCCCAATACTTTTATTAGACTGAACAAGTGGGAGAAAAAGCTGAGGTGGTTAATTTGATTTAATTTCAGTTGTGATAGTGCATATTTTGGTTGTTTGAGCTGCATATTGAACAGGGCACAATTAATCTTTTCCTGGAAGCAAACTGAGTGTCTCTTACATAAAGGCTTATCCTCTGAGCATGAAGTCATGATTCTGATAAAGCTGAATTATGATCTTAATAATGCACAGACACAATCACCCCAGGATTCCCACTGGAAACAGACCCATATGCCACTGAAATGCCACCACCATAGAACATTTATTGGGAATAAATACTGTGAAGCTGTGCTGAACATTTAGCTCCAGAAGTTTCAGGTGAAAACCTGGTGCAAGCAGTTCTAAGTTTCGCTGAGAAAAATATTTTGGGCTTTATTTTTATTCAGCAGGAGCACAGTCCTTCTTTCCAGGGAAGACAAGGTCTTTCTAGAGCTGTTGGCAGGAAAATCCAGCACTGTTCACTTGGACGTTTAATCCAAGGTGTGCATTCATGCTGCAGCTCTTCCCTTTCTGAGCACCTGGAGCTGCTCTGGGTGCTGTGGGCACGAGTCTGGTCACACCAGCTTTTTGTTACAGCACCAGACTGATAAAAAGGGCCCTCCCCTCTCCCCAGCAAATAAACTCTGATCAATAGAACACACTAAAGAAGATAATCAGTTAGGCCACATCCCTGTGTCTTTATTTCCTTTATTTCATAGGGAAGGTATTTGCTAATGCTAGGCATGTATTGGAGCCACTCAGCTTCCCATGGTGTAATGGAAAGACTGGATCACCCAGTACCCAAACCTCAGCTGGGGAGGCAGAAAAAACTCCAATTCCCAGCATTTTCACCAATCAAGATACAGGATTTATTGACTATTTTCTCTTATATCTCAACAATCATCCCTTGTGCCAGAACATCTCTGAACCTGTCTTTTCTTAGCCCCACAGCTTCTGTTTCCAAGACCAGCTCACCTCATGCATGTGCAAAACAAACCAGGTTCTGCTCTACTTTCATTGTGCTTTGTGTGTGTGCTTGTGACATCACTTAAATAAGCTTATCCTGCTCAGAAAGAAAAAAACATTCCTACCACAGTTTAGGTAAACCAAGCAATTATTCTGTTACTAAGTGTAATTAATGCCTAATGATTTGCTTTGATTAATAGGACAATCAGCATCTGCTCCTAGAAATAGGGATTAGTAACCCAAGCCATCTCTAGTATTAGAAGGTAGGGGGTCCTTTTGTATAAACCCTATTTTTCCACATTTGTCTCAAAGCAGAAAAACCCTGTGCTATATTCTGAAAGCAGAATAAAGGGAAGGTAGTATATTTTTGAAAAAAACTATAGAGAAAGCTTTATAATATTCTCATGAATTTGTGTTTTTGAGTTGAATCAGTGCATCTCCATCCTTTAAGAAAGAAACTACTCTGATCTAATTCTCTGATAATTTTTACAAGCAAAGCTACAGCCAAAACATTTAAGATTTTGCATCTGCCAGGCTGGAATGGCAAGTTGAACTAAATAAGAACTTATATTTGATATTGCTGTGCAGCTCATTACTGCTGAATATTCCCAGTATAGGAAGTAATAAAACAGTATTTTATAGACATGATGTTAATTTTTCCAAATCCCCTGATCAGTTTATCTTTTTTCTCCCCTCTGTGACCGAAGAATCACAACACACAACGCAGCTGCAAGGCTAATCATTCTTTAGCATCTTCTATTGATCCTGGAGATAGAGCTGGAGTGGGGTTAGGTCCAAGCACTAATCCAATCGTATAACAGACATCCCCATATGGTTAGTCCCCAGCTTTGCCTTAAGCCAATCAATAATCACTTTGACAAAGAAAAATGTATTTGGATTTTTTTTTCCCCTGTGGAAAGGTTGGGCTCTGAATGCTCCATCTACCAAGTGTTCTGGACTTCTCAGTCACTCCAGTGTCCACTCTGAGACAGAGCTTGCAGTGACTGGTAGATAACCAGGGAAATGGTCTCATTTCTGGGATTAGTACAGAGCCAAGAGAATTAACTTGAGCCACACGGCTTCTAAAAGCCTTTAAAAGAGACTGGGCACCTTGTAAATGAGCTGGGGTTTCTTTTTAATATAAAAATGTCCTTGAAGAAACAGTGTCAGTTGGAGCTCTAGAACTTGGGAGGAGTGTGAAGCTCACCTGGAGGCTTTTCCTCACTACTCACAGTTTGGACAATACAAGAACACAGAGAGGGGCTGTAGTAGGCACCTGGTAAGACCTTTATTCCATTTATTGATGTTTTCACAGGAATGTTCATCTGCTGTGACGTGTGAAGGGCTGAATGCAGTGAAGAGACACCATAAATGCCAACTTTTAATGTGGCTTTACTTCAGCTCCTCTGAATCTGGCTGGTTGAAGGCTGACTCCTGTGTTTGGTCTTAGGCCACAGAAATACCAGCTCCTCTGTGCCCAGAAACTGTATTTCCAATCCTCTTGCACAGGAATTCATGCTGCAGTTGCAGAAGGGCTCTGCCAGGTCAGGACTGGTGGTGAAGGATGATGACTGAAGATCAAACACTCCCTGAAGGTTCAGGTTAATCCAGTGAATAACTGTCTGATACCAAAACTTCAGTGTTCAGAATGAACTGCCTTTGACCAGATGGGAGCTGAAACAAAAGGACAACACATGGACAGTTATAGGTACTTTTCCCCAGCAGGTCTTTAAATTAGAGACTCTAAACACCAGCATGTACCAAGCACTCGAGATGTCAGAAAGTTATTTGTAAGCCAGAGTACTGCAAAGTAGGAACCCAGCAAAAATAACCCACCTAAAAGATGATAAAATCCAGCTTCTGGGCAAAGTCTTTCCTGATCTTTCTCCAGCTGGAGGATGAGACTGGTCAGGTGTAGGTTCTCCAGTGAGTTGCTGCATTCCCCATTGCCCTGTGGTGCATCTTTTTACTTTTGCTTGTAACTAGAGCTGCTTTGGGATTGGTCTTGACAGCAGTTTGAAGTGTGTTCTTGTTCAGAAATTCACAGGAAGCATATTAATGGAGAGATGCCAAATCTATTAAAAGCTATGAAGTCCCACCTTTCAACTGAGAGAAATTCTTGTGTATATTCCAATGCAATCTTTGAAATATAAAAGCAGAGAAAAAAACATCCCTGATGTTTCTTTCCTCCCTTGAATTCCATCTTTCACCACCCTGTTCCCTTTGCAGGTTGGTGAGTGGCTGTTGCTTAATATATGCATAATAGTGAAAAGCACTGCATAATACAATGCATTGAGCAAAGGTCCTGCCAGGCTTCTGGGTCAAGGGAAGGAATATCTCTTTCTTCCCTAGTTAGCTTATCTGCCCATTTGTCTCCTTTTGCTTTATGAAAGAGCTGATGGGGAAGGTCTCCAGCTGATGGAGCTATACAGAAAAAGAACTGACATTTTGAATCAAAATTCAGGCTGCCTCCAAACATCATGTCTCTGGTGCTATTAAACAATAATAAACAATAATAAAATATAATGAAATTCATATTTAGTATGAAAACAGTATGTACACAGGTATTTGATTTCAGAAAACCCAGGTGATTGACTTAGAAATGAAATCTGTAACAGATGGCTGTGGAATGGATGATTTAGGCAGAACATGAAAAAAAGTAATGCTTAAACCTTTGGGAAGAGGAGACAAGAGCCATCAGTGGGCTGAAGCACAGATGTTTGGACTCTTATTCTATACAGAAGTGCATAGAAACATGGGAGAAAAGGCATGGGAAGGCATCCCCACTTCACCAAAGTCCACCACTGGGATCACAGTGTGGTGAGATTTGGGCTCAGAGGGGCTCCCAGCACAGCACACGTGTGTCAGTCCCCACATGCCACTGATGTGTCCTGCCTGCCTTTCTGACATTGACAGGGATTTTAAAATGCCTGGTGTGTTAAATTTGCACCTTCAGCCTGTTTAACACCTTTGTTGTGTGGCAGTGAGGATTTGGGTGATATTGAGGAGGATATTTTACTCCACTCTGTGGGTAAAAGTCAAAAGTGTAGCCCTAAACCACTAGCACGTCTGCCTGATTTATGCACGGATTCCTTCTTTGCCCCAAGCCTGTCATCAGTTTAACCCTGACTTTGTGATAAATCACCCACTGCTTGAGAGCTTTCTGGAGATCAGCAGAGGCAGCAACTCAACTCACATGAAAATCTATCCATGGGTGTTTCAAAAGCAGCTGGGGATAAGCATTCCCAAACCATCAATAATTTTGGAAAAAAAGTCTTCTCAGAGTCTTGTAAAAGGTCTTTCAGACCTGCAGGTTAAGTGGTTTTGTCTTACTTGCTGATTTCACCACCTCCTTCAGATCTTACACAGTCCTGACACGGACTCTGCTGCCATGGAAATTGTCACAGACCAAGCTCTGTCCCACTCCCCCGACCCTGGGGATGGAGCACCTGAGTAATGTCTCTTTCAGGATGACTCCTTCATCTCTGGTCCTCAGAGCTGGTCTTTGGAAGATGATTCCTGATCTGTGAACTGATCCTGTTGTATGGCCAGGAAGGAATTACCGGCGTGTGCTCAAATTCCCAGGTGACTGTGTCAGGATGTGGCATTGCTTCTCCTGTACCAGTCATGGGTGTGTGATCACAGAGGACAATGCAGGAGCACAAAGCCAGGCAGGGGAAGAAGGTCTTTGTGTGCAGTTTGTCACCCTGATGGGTGAGACTTTAAAAAGTGTCAGTGACAAGATGGCCATGCTGCTGCTACCAGGAGCTGGAATGAGCTGGAGCACCGTGGGAGAGAAGCATTTAGGTGAAGATCCACAGTCTGCAAAAGCCTGCACATGTCCCACAGAGTTTTACACAGTTTGCCACAGCCAGTACTTGTATAATGCTTCTCCAGGCAGAGTAATTCCTCAGTGATGACCACAACCAGGGGTAGGGCAACTTGGAGATGCTTCCTGGCCTCCCACCTCTCAGTACCCCTGAGACCCGAGCCCTGCAGCAGGCTGAGAAGGATTAGGGAATTGTTGCCATGCCCATGAGGTCTGTGGTGCTGAGACAGGTGAGCCCCAGAGCAGTGGGAGTTTGTGTGCAAGCAGAGTGGATCCAGAGTGAGAATCTGTTGGATTCCTCCTGTTGAAATCCTCTGTAAAAGCTTTGCTGACTCACAGCTCCCACCAACACCCACTCAGCTGAACTCCTCTGCCTGCTGCCTGACAGGACATCCCAAGGTGGTAGAGCCCTGCGGGAAGCTCCATGTCCTTCAGAGACTGGATAAGAAATGTGATTGAGCCTGAAGAAAACATCAGCATTGCACCAACTGTGCTTCACAAGAGAGATGGCTCCATCAGTTCCTGCCCCTGCCCTGCCTCCCAGCTGCAGGTTTAAAAAGCCTCCACCAATACACATCCTCAAAGCTTCCAGGGACAAAACTTTCCTCTGCAGCCCCCATCGCACCTCTCAGGCTCGTATTCACAAGTACAGGATTCAATGTATAATCAACACCCACTCAGCACAAAGATGATTCTTGACACCAGAGGAAAAGTTAATGTAGGAAGGAATAGAAGAATATGTAACTGAGATTTCCCCAGAGCAGAAAGGAGTGGAGGAATCTGCCACTGCACATCATGCATCTCACTAACAGATCCATATTCATTGTGCTTAAATGTATTCTGGTAGTTCTTATGTATTCCTTGTAGTTTCTAACAATTATATCTGATCTCTTTGTTAGGGACAGAAAATGTAGGCTTAATAGGATGTCAACAGACAAGGAGGATAAAGTAATTGCCCATTACGCTATAAATGTGTTATAATCATTTGCCAGAGGGAGAAAAAGTCTAATTGAATGAAAACTCTTGATGGTTTCATTATGCTTCTATTAAAAGGCAGTCAGGCCTCCTGATCCAAATACAAGGCTTGACTCTTTTTTTATTTACAGCTGTAAAAAACTGGGGGCAACCACAATGTTACTGATGGATTTGCAGAGCTGGAGTAAGAGAGCTCAGAGTGAGTCCTGAGCATTTCTGAGTCGAGATGAATACCATGCATGTAGCAGAGGAAGAAAAATTCAATACAAATGACAGCAAAGCTGAATAAAATGCCAGAGCTGTTCCCAGAAATGGCAGGAATCAAAATCTGTGTGTGGAGAAAGCACAGGAAAGGGCTAAATTCTGCCTTTCAAACTGCACTCATAAAAATCCACGCTGATTATTTGCTTATTAGTTATTAAATAAAACTTCCTTTTCTCCATCCTCCCTGACACCCAGTCAGAACAGAGATGTTGAAATCCTTTTCTGTCTTTGCCAAGATCAGCCCAGCCTTTTACAACCACTCACTAACTCCCCCTTTCTCTGCTGCATCTCATTCAAGCTCCTTGTCCTTGCCTCTGTGCCCTGCATAATTCCAGCTCTCCCCCGCATTTTCCATGCCCTACCTGCCAACTCCTCTGCACTTTCCCCTCCTTCCACCACTCACAGCCCTCCCCAGGTGCTTCACAAAGTCTTCCCCTCACTGACTTCCAACAGTTTTTGAAGACCTTTTTCTTCCATGACCATAAATAAACACAACCCTTGGTATCTTTATCCACTCATCACATGACAACAGGGACTGTTGCTCCTCCTCTGCAGCAGCCTCTCCAAATGTGGACCTTCAGTGCAGGTGTGTTTGTCCCTGCTTCCCCAGCCCATCCACCTCAGTGGCTGCTGTGCAGTCATTTTTGAGCTCTGTGGGATGGGAATGGTGAGTTGCAGAGGGGTCCCACCTGCCCTGTGAGGAAAAACATAAATTTGGGTGTCTCTGCTCCAGCTGCTGCTCCTGCAGCAGGGCATGGTAGGTGAGAGGTGGTCAGGTTAGGGAAGGGTGAGGGGTAGCCATGATTTAGGATTTAGGAGGAAATTCTTCCCTGGGAGGGTGTGAGGCCTTGGAACATCTTGCCCAGAGAAGTTGTGGATGCCCCATCCCCGGGAATGTTCAAAGCCAGGTTGAATGAGGCTCTGAGCATCGTGGTCTGGTGGAAGCTGTCCCTGCCTAAGGAAAGAGGGTGGAATTAGATGGTCTTTGAGGTCTCTTCCAACCCATACCACTCTGATTCCATGATTCTCTGTTCTTGGGTCAGCCTGGGATAATTGCTGGTCCCCTGCCCACAGCAGGAAGCCCTTGGTGTCTCATCAGCTGCCCACAGACCTCCATGGGACAGGATTCATGCCTGGGGAGTCCTGGACACAGGAGAATTTTGGGATGTGCCTCATGAGGTCAAGGACACCCCTAAGCTAAGCTGTCTCAGCAAAACCACTTTCAGCTTGTTTTGATTGATAAATGTCTTTTTTTCCAGCAGAAACACTGATATTTCATGCCTTTTAAAGGCTGACTTTTCTTAATTGCCCTTGGTGGGTCCCTGAAGCATCACACATGAGTCCCTGAGTATCTGCACTGATGGGAGAGACTTTACCACTCACTCCCTGCCTTCCTCTGACCAGGCAAATTATTGAAGCTGCCTGAGCAGAGGTGTTTGTGTGAGCTGAGGGTGTGCTCTGGAGGTAGCAAGGAGCAGAGATCCCCCCTGCATGGGGATTTTAAAGTGGTTTTAAAGCCAGACAGCTGCTCCTCATGCTCCCTTGCACACATGCAAGGCACTTGAGTAAGCTATAAGACAACACAAAACCCCCACTGGCCATTATATTGGTTGCAGAGATGATGCTCTAACTAGAATCATCACCCCAAACAGAGAGAAAGTAAATATCTATATACACTTAGCAGCAAATCTTTCTGGCCCTCAGCCCTCAAGGTCCCCTGGCTTTCTAGCTGAGCCCCTGCCTATCTAGACATTTTGTTGCATACCAGCAAATTTCCTTTGCAGACTGAGAGTGTAGCAAAGTTTTGCTCTCCTCCTCCCCTCTCTCCATCAGGCACTCTTTTTAGATCTGGTCTGACCTTTTACCATTACCAGCAGCTTTTTCAAAAGTCACGTTCAGGGCTCAGCACAACAAATACCTGAGCTGGTTATGTAGAAAGCTCAGCAGTGAAGCTGGTGTTTGGGCATGTCTGACCCTTCCCTATAATTTTTTGAAGGAAAAACCTCGCCTTTTCTTTGGTTTTGTTTCTGAAGGAACCACACTGTGCTTGGCCCAGCCTCTGGACCTTACTGGCTGTTTTCAATCATGTCTGAAATGTTGATTTCTTTGCAGTTCTCCAGAGAAGGAGCAGAAGAGAGGCAGGTGAGTCCCTGGAAGGAAGAACAGGCAGGGTACAGCTATTTTCCCATGTCCAAATGTGAACATTTGAAGCAGCACCTCAACTGAGCCCAGGTGAGGCAGGGGAGGCAGCCAGGGGCAGAAATTTGGGGGACAAAGAACACACCCCCACTGCAACTGGGCCATCACTGCTTCCTGTCACAGCACTGCTTCATTATCCTGTGCTGCATTTTCACCTGCATTTAATTGGCTTGTGCATTTGCATGAACAAACCATTGCATAATTCTTGGATTGTGAATCACAGAATAATTTAGCTTGGAAAAGCCCTATAAGATCATCAAGTCCAGCTGTTCCCCCAGCACTGCCAAGGCCACCACTAACCCACATCCTCACATGCCACATCCACACATCTTTTGCACACCTCCAGGGATGGTGACCCTATCACTTCCCTGGCAGCCTGTTCCAGTGCTTGGCAACCCCTTTGGTGAAGAAACTTTCCCCAATATCCAAACTAAACCTCCCCTGGCACAACCTGAGCCATTTCCTCTTGTCTTGTCCTTAGAGAGGTCCCTTCTGGGAGGTGTAGAGAGCAACTGACTGCACATTTCAGTTACAGATCCATGTACACAGCAGTGGGATTATTATCCCTATTTCTGCTGTTTTATAGAAATACAGATATTTCCTATTCAGGAAACCCCAGCAGAAGAAATGTGACTGAAATGCTGCACTATGAGCAGCCCTGTGTGCTGGCTGCTTTATTTTACACTATTTGGCATAGAAAATAGAGTGACATGATAAACAAAACCTGGTGTAAAAGATAATCAAGGATCACTAAACCCATGTTGTTTAAAGACTAAATATCGCTGTTGCTTTTGATATTACAAAACCAAGTTCATTCTAAAATATTAGGAAGATTTTGTCACTTCTTGTATCTAAAACTCAGTAGTTTTAACATTTTCTTTTGATTTAATACAGCCAAACAAAGGATATAAAAGTGTTAGCAGAAATTAGAAGTAATTCTGCTAAAATCTTTAAACAAAATTTTCAGCTTGAGCAGGTTAAAACAGATTTATACATATTTCTTTAGAAAATCTGAATTTAGTGAGAATTGAACCATTATCTTTCCTGGTCTTGCAAATACCCTTCAAACATAGTTACATTCTGACTTCAAAAACATCAGTATTTTAAATGTTTCACCTGATGTCTTGGAATTTCAGTTCTGAGAGGAAAAAATACTACTCTGTTTTGGGGAGTTACCAAAGCATTGATTTAGGAGACTGATTTTAGGCAGCCAGCTTTCAAGTTTTGACCAATGGGATTACATTGGTAGAAGCAACAGCAAAGCCCCAAATGTGGGGAAAATAACAAAGCAGAAAGATCTTCTGAAGGAAGGGCAATCTACCTCCTACAAAAGCTGCCAAGGATTACTGTAAAGCAATAATTAATGACCATTGCTGCTGGGTCTCTAACTGATGCAGGGGGAATATTGATATAATCCTATTAGTGTGTTGCTCTCATTAATGTACTTATGTCAATTAGCTGAGCATTTTAGCAGAAAGGTGAATTTATTATTTTTTTTCCTCCATCCAACATAGATTTCCATTGCAAAAATCAATTTTGAACAACCACCAAAGATCAAGGTCCATTAATGAATCTTATCTGACACTAATGTTGTCTAATTACATTAAAATGTCACAACTAATTTAATGGCAGCAGAGCTCCCTATTCCATAAACAAACACAAGTTTGGTTACATTTCTTAAGAATTTAATGTTTGATCAGGAAAATAATGAACGGAAATTCCAGTTTTGAAAATTTTCTGCATTTCTGTCATTCTTGAGTCTTTTGAAATAAAGAGCAAGAAAAGTCTGGGCTCCACAGAACATTCCAGGCCCTGAGGAGACCTTAGAACTCCTTCCAGCACCTTAAAAGGCTCCTAGAGAGTTGGAGAGGGACTTTTGACAAGGGTGTGGAGTGATAGGCCAAGGGAAAATGGCTTTAACCTGACAAATTACAGGTTTAGAATGAATATTAGGATTTTTTTTCCCTGTAGGGTGCTGAGACCCTGGCACAGGTTGCCCAGAGGAGCTGTGGCTGCCCCAGCCCTGGCAGTGTCCAAGCCCCATCTGGATCAGTCTTTGAGCAACCTGCTTGCTCAAAAAGAGGGACCAGAGACTGCAGGGAAGACACAGTGAGAGTTTCCATCACTTCCACAGACCTGAGCCCTGAAAATGAGTTAAAATAAGACACTGAACCAGCAACTCTTCACATGACTGAGAACTGGGGCAAGGAGGGGAGATCTTAACCTAATTCCCACTGGGTTTTTTTTCCTTTAACAAAACAAAACAGCAGACTCTTTCACAGTTGCCAGAGCTGGAGCCTCAGTGAGAGATTATGAGGGATGCAGCCAGTGACTCAGTTCGGATACAAAAGCATTTCTGATTGGTTTCCCACAAGATGAAATTCTGTTATAAAACCTGCTGCTCATTTTCCATTGAAAGAGTAATTTGGGAAACTGTCTCTCTTTGTGCTCTAACTAGGCAGCAGATGGCTCCAGATATGTTTTACTTGGTCCTATTGATTTCACTGCACGATTTAATTTTATTTCTCAGCAGAGCAGATTAAAATATGTGAGATGCTTTATAGGCCCCTGTAATGACAGAAACCTGCCCTGAAAAAGTTCCAGCATCAGTCCCTCACCAAGAGCACCTCTTTTCCTTGTGTCAGCTCAGAGACATCCCCTTTCTCCCCACAGTCTCCACTAGGATTTTTTGGTCCAGGGAATGGTTTTGGCAAACCCAGTAAAAAATACAGACAACAAACAGTCAAAGGAGAAATAAGAGGCCCTGAGGAAAAGAGGTGCTATGTGCTGTTTTTTTTTTAAACCCATCCGCAACACGAGCTTAATAAATAATTAATTGCTGTTATTTCCAAGCTCAGATCCATTTTCACACAAATGCACTTTTAACTCCAGTGATATACAAAAAAAAAAGGATCCTTTTTTGCTGATTCTTCTTCAATGCAGCCTTGAAGCAATAAACTAAATTGACTGCTAAATTTAGACAAGAATACAGTCTGGCCAAGTTATCTCAGAGTCCATAAATTTATTAATAAGTGAGATCAAGACGAGTCAGGAAACAATCCCTGAGATGCAGACCTGCTTCTCCTTTTACTGGGTCAGGGATAGTTTGGAGTATGAAGCACATATTGTAGTCTCCAATTTACATGTCTAAGTCTGGATTTATTCCATTAATTGTGAAAAAACTGCATGGAGGAAGAAGAACTTCCCCTGCTGAGGGGCTGCTTGTTCCAGACCTGTGACTCCACCCTTCTCCTTCTACCCTTAGGATTTCTGCATTTTCCAGAAGAGAGAGGGTATAAATAGTGTTTCTATATTTTTATCTCTATATTTTACCTTTTATAAGCAGTATTTCCTTCATGTTTCCTGGCAAAGGAGTCCCTGGGAGTGTATTTGAATCCCACACTGGCACCTCCATCTTTGTGCCAAGCAGGTGTGGTGGCTGATGCTCAGTCACATTCCTCACACAATTCCTAACTTTTTGTCTCAGGTATGGTTCGAAGGTATCTCTCACATTTTTCCAGGTTAGAAAACAAACCCACAGCAAGAACAAGTGATCTGTCTCCAGACCTGAACAAAGAAGGGTACAGCCAATTAAGATCCATTGTGTGGCAAGGTGGGAAAAGAAATGGGGATATGAATGGGGAACCCACTGGAGACAGGAACTGAATCTCATCTTCCCGGGGAGGAGAACAGACAAGCAGGTGTCACCTCAGAGTAGCTAATGCCATAATCTGTCCTCCTGCTCTTCATTACCTCCCTGTATTTCACAGGCAAGGTGTGACAAGAGCCCCCCTGAAGGAGCCTGGAAGGTTCTCCAGGCACTGCATGAGGCCTGGCCTTGAGAGACATCTCCCATTTCTCTCTGATCTTCCTGCCCACACAATGAACTTCTGCAAGGGCAACACAGCTACAGCCAGCAGGGTCATAGATTTTATCACAGTTTCATGTGTAACACCCAGGAAAAAAGACTTTGGGCAGACCTTGTGTCCAGAGACTGGTCAGTGTCGTGAGAGGGACCAGGCATTTTCTTGGAGCTACCCCTCTCTGTCACCTTTCTCCCCCACCATCTCCTTTCACCTTCCCTGCTGCCCTCCCATTCATGCCTGGGCGCTGGTGCCTGCCAAGGGCTCTGCTTTGCAGAGACAGGTTGTGGCAACAGCTGCATCTGTAGAAAGGGCTGCATTAAAAACTGGAAAAGCGAAGAGGGAGCTGGAAGACGAGGATGTGAGGAGGAAAGGCATCAGATGACAGTGGGGGTGGTTTGTACCTCGTCCTGCTGGAGAGCCTGTTTTCCTGTGTGCTGGTGCTTCTTCAGGAGCTGGTGAAGGCAAACATGGGTGGGTGCTGAATTGGCTTTTTCTGGGGTTAGAGCTGGCACTCAGGAAGATTACAGCCTTTGAGTTACTTAGCAGGAACTTCCCTCTGCTTTGCCAGAACACTTGTGTGTCCGTCACCCTCAGAGTCAGGGAGAGAAAGGCAAGAACTTGTTCTGTGCTCAGAGCATGAGCCCGAGGCTGGGGTGGTGCCATGAGCTTGACCCTGTCAACAACAGAATGTAATTTAATCACCCAGTTTTCAATATTGATCTATGATTGTGAATATTTCAACTCACACTCCACCACAATTTTGGGTGAAAGTTGCTCCGCTCACATCCCCAGGCTACAAACTTGAAGTCCAAGCTAATGGAAGAATGGAATTGTAGAATGGTGTGGTTGGAAGGGGCCTGAGAGATCATCCAGTTCCAACAGGAAGGTTAGAAATACATGCTCTGGAGGGATCATTTGGGTGGATGGTTGGATCTAGGTGACCCCTACCAGATGATCTCTGCAACCTTCCACTATCCTGGGTTGTCCCAAGCCTCATCCAACCTGGCCTTGGACACTTCCAGGGATGGGGCATCCACAACTTCTCTGGCAACCTGTGCCAGGGCCTCCCTGCCCTCACAGGAAAGAATTTCTTCCTAATATCCAATCTAACCCTGTCCTTTGTCAGTTTAAAGCAATTTTCCCTTGTCCTATCACTCCATGCCCTTGTAAATACACCTTCCTCATGGGCATTAATCACGTAGTGCTCATTAATCCACCTGCTCCTGGTGACCAAGGAGGACCCTTTTCAGAGAAACTGGTAGAGACTGATACAATTTACAGTTCCTGGTGTCAGTAAAAACCTTCTGCACTGGTGAGGAAAGAGCTCCTGCTTAGAGCAGCTACTTTGGGATTTTTTTTTCTTCCTTTTCCTCTAAATTGCTCAAGTCGAGCACTCCGCTGAGCGAAGAGGGGACGGTCCCCCAGGAGCAACAACTGCCACCTAATTTCACCAGCAGCACTTCTCCCATCTGCCTGGCCATTCTTCTTAAATTACTGTCTAATTTTCAGTATAAAGAGTGTCTAAGGTACACACTTCCCATGATCGCAGCTTTATTACAAACCTGTGAGAAGAAAAAAGGGCTTTTGTTGGTTTAATTCCTTGGAACTTCTGAATTGAGCTTCCCCAAAACACATGCACAGAAAATGAAGAAAAAAGGTGCTATTTGAAAGAGTGTAAGGAATAAGCAGTGGAACACATTTTCTTGTCATTTTTCTAAAATAAAAAATCCAAGCGAATAATCACATATCTGCAATTACAACATCCATTAAATGCCCTGTATTTCGAAATAGCTGCTGGAATAAAAACTAAAATTAAAATAAATGTATTTCTAGAGTGACTGATGAGTGTAAACTGGGGGTGTAATTCTCAAACACAAATCCATCCTCGGAACAGCACGGACCTTCACAAATACAACTAATGGCTGATCAGTGGGTGAAAAGTAAGAGCAAAAATAGGAGTGAAAAAAAGCAGGGTAAACACTTGCTGTTTGGTTGACTTCTGCCACTACAAATCTAGGCCAGATGCAGCCCTGGGTTTCCAGTCATTGAAGAAAGAGCCTCGTATAAAGAAAATCTATTTTGCAAAATACACAAGTGAAAGAGCTTGGAAGGTCACCAAACCTAAACAGTTAAAAGCAATCACGTTTCAATTAAGATGAATTGAAACAAACAGGCTTTAGAGAGGACGGTAAACACAGCAATGTTTCACTGAGCATTAAGATGAACAAAGAGCTTACATCTCCTGAAATGCCTTTTAAGAGCCATCTCATCCCAGCCCCGCCACGAGACCTTGTGCCACCCAAACCACCCAACTTCTCCCCACCAAGCAAAGCACAAAAATTAAATAGTTTTTGTCCTCCCCGTTCGAGATTAAATAACATCGAGAGAACCATGTGAAGCAAAAGGGAGAGAAATGGCTGCACGGTATTAGGAGAGTTAATTATAGATGCAGATTAAAAGGCAAGACTGAGTGGTGGAAGAAAAGGGAAGAGTAACCTCCGGCACAGAGATAGTGACATGCAGCAGTTGTCAGTCACCTAGCAACAAGTTTCCTATCCCTGCTGTGCTCTTTAATTCAGCAAATCTGCTCAGGATGTTGGGCTGTTCTCCTGACAAAACGCATTATGTAGTAGACTAAAGGATACAAAAATCCACTGTACACAACACTCTGCTCCCTATTGACCACTGATCCTTTCTCTCAACCCACAAAAGAGCCTTGCATAATGCTCTGAAAAGAGAAAAGTCTCAACAGAGAAAACATTTGCTTGTAATTGAGATTGACTACATAACGAAAATGATGTTCTTTTTTAAATTCAGCTTGTTGAGGCCATGCTTTTTGTCTCCTGGCTCTCAAAACCCATCCCTGCTGGGAAAAGGGGCAAACATTGTACAAACTCAAACCTGTGGGTTTTTTTCCCTTCCTTTCACTGGGAGCACACACGCGCACGCATGCACGCACACGCATTTTGTGACTAAATGGGTAAGACGGGCTCCTGAAGACTTAAACAAGTTTGAAAAAAAAAAAGAAGAGACAAATAAGAAAATCGTGGAGTGTTTCTGTGTTGAAGGGACGCTGCCTTACTTCTGAATGGAAGCTGAGGTGTGGAGGGCAGAATGTATTTTGTAATTGTTCTGGCTTACTGAGGAGCAGCACTGCCTGAGAAAATGAGTTGTTTTATTCCCAAATCCAAGCAGTAAGTTATCAGCAAACTCAAGTATCACAGAATCACAGAATGGTCTAGGTTTGAAGGGATCTTGAGGATTGTTTCTTCCCAGGATCCCTGCCAAGGTCAAGGAAGTCACCCACTCGTTCAGGTTGCTCCAAGCCCCATCCAGTCTGTTCCTGAATATTCCCAGGGATGGGGCAGCCACAGCTTCTCTGGGCAACCTTTGCCAGTGCCTCACCATCCTCACAGTCAAGAACTTCTTCCTCATATCCAAGCTAAACCTTCTCTGGCTGCCCGACTGCATTCCCAGACACACACATCCCTACCTCTGCATCCAAGTCAGGACCATGCTCTGAGATAATAATTATCTAAATAAGAAGAACAAAAAAGGGAGTGAGTTTAAAAGACCTGAATTTTGACATAATGAACTTTGCTGTGGCCCATGGCAGAAGTTTGGGTGAGTGCTGCTCAGAGTGGCTGCTCCAGCAGGAGAACTGGGGGAGCTGGACCAGCAGTGCCTTCCTAAGACTGATTGTCAGGTATCACCTGGAGTCCAGAAGGAACCAGAATAAGTGAAGGTAATGGCAGAGAAACTAAAGCCCCATGCAGCTCACATAGCAGCCCACAGCAAACTCAGCAGAGGAAAACAAGCCCCTGAAGAAGGGTCTGAGTCCCACTGGCACACTCATCTCTTTGGGGTTGAAGCGGGTGCAGTTTGTCCAGTCTGTAGAGCCCCTTAACACAGCCAAGGATCAGCATCCTGGGAGCTCCACAAGTGCAGAAAATGGCAATAATAATGTCAAGCTTTTCTGCTGACACCAGCCAGCTGAGTCTGCAACTGTGCAACTCCAGATGAACCAGTGGTAATGCCCAAAATCATCCAGAGTTCTTCCACCTCCCAACAGACCAGGTTGCTCTGAGCCACATCCAGGTTCCTCTGAACACTTCCAGGGATGGGGCATCCCCAGCTTCTCTGAGCAGCCTGTGCCAGTGTTTTACCATCCTCATTGTAAAAACTTCTTCCTTATATTCAACCTCACTTGACCCTCTTTGATTTAAAACCATCGCTGCTAAAATTTTGTCCCTGTCCTATGGTTCCCAGTATCAAAAAAAGAGAGGTGGCTGTGCACCAGAAAATGCAACAGTGCAATTCCTCCTCCAAAAAGCTACACACAAGACTGTGAAAACACCTTGGTGCCCCAACTGAGAGAAGATGGAAGGTGATTGTATAATTTGTGACACAAAGCTCACAGAACAGCATCACTTGGAGATTGTAGCAGGCCAAGGTAAAGCTGGTGGGTACAAAACTTCATCCCAGGAAAACAAACCCACTTGGATTTTGCTCAAGCTCAGCAGTTTCCACCCTCAGCTCTCCTAGAAAGGGAAGGGATGAAGGGCAAAGGCCATCATTTACCCTGTGCATATTTCCAGGGATGGTAAAACACATTCCCCACTTGTATCTACAACCCCCCAAATATAACACATAATATAACAAAGCCTGTTCAAGTTAAAGGATTGGGAAGGGCTGGCATGAATGTGTTATTCAGCCACAACTAAGAAAAAACAGCCTTTTATTTTTAAAGTTCTCTCTCTTAAAAAGTTTTGTTCCTTTGGAAACAATTAAATTGTTTTCCATTTTTTTCCTCCCCTTTTTAAACAAAACAAAAAAATATTTTCAATCAGAAAATATAAATCATACAAGAATTTATTTCAAGTGATAAATATGAACTTAAGGGAGGTCTTCAGGGGCTGGGAATGTTGGGAAGGTAATGTGCAGCAGTAGGAAAGGAGGTTTTGTGAACCCCCTCAAGAGATGCTAAAAAAACCCCTAAAATAGTAGAAGGTTTACAGGAATGCAGTAGGGTAAAAAAAAAGTTGTGAATAATTGTGGTGTAGGGAAAATACATTTTGTTTTCTCCATAAACAATATAGCTTACTATAGAATTTAAGACTCTCTGTCTTTCAGAGAGTGCTTCAGACAGATTTCACAGATATGACAAAGAAAATTCCCTGTGAGGGAGCTGGATCAATCATAGAATATGTCCAAACTACTGAAAAAAGAAAAAAAAAATACCTGTAACTCCTAGTAATAAATAAAAGAACACACAAAAAATATTTCCACCCATTTTCTGGAGTTTTTAAATATGGTCTGCAGGGATATTTGTTGAAATCCACCTCCAATAACAACCAGTGTAAATCTTGCCCTGGCTTAGTCATGGGTAGCCCAAGCATACCAGCTGCAAAGGGGAACTTGTCTCCTCAAAGCAGAATTTCTGCTAAGCAGGATATTAATTTTCAGGTATAGTTATTAGAGAAGTTTTCTCTCAGAAAAGCTAAAATTAAAGTGGACGCTGGGGTCAACCCAGAATAGTTGGATCACATCCTACCAAAAATAGGAATCGCGAGGGATTCTCCTGTTGATATTTTAAACTTTTGTTCATGCAAGTTTTAATCAATTAAAATGCATTATCTACCCTCTTAACTTTCTCAGAGAGGATTATCTGACATTTACTATTCACCAGTTTTGCTGAAAAGGTTAATAGTTCACGGGCTGGAGTTAGGGGTAAACAGAATTGATCATTCCTAATGCCTTGGCTGGAACGGAGGGGCTTTGTGTTGACAGGCTGGGAGATGTAATGAGCCTCTAGTACATTCTTAAGGCTTGTTTCATTTGCTCTGTGAATGGGGAAAGTAAAATTATAGTCTATAGGTGTTTTCCATGGTTCTTTCATAAGCAGGCCTCCTGACACCAATTAAAGAGATTATGTCATCAACTGAAAAGAAAGCTATAACCTTGTATGTTAATGCCGTGATTACTTAAGACAGGGTCACTGGACCCAATAGAACAGGGAATGACCTTGGTGAAATTAACTTCAGAGCTCAATTCCTAATTAACTGTTTTCAATGAAAGAATGTGTGATTTCAGGCTATTGGTTAAAATAGTCACTTTTTTCTGTACAAGGACTTTGCCACCAGAAGTTAGTCTCTGGCAGCATTAAAAAAAAAAAAAACAACAAAACAAAACCAAAAAACCAGGAATAAGATTAGGAGATGGCAAACAGCATGTTCAGAGCTTTATGAAAGCAGATATTGTCCCCTGGATATTTTGCCTGAAAAACCTTATTCTTTTGAGGCTTCTTTGCCCACAGTGCAAAATTTACAATCCTAGGGAGGAAATGACACATTTGAACACACATCCAGGGCAGGAAAAAAAAAGTACTGAAAACACAACACTACTAAAAAGTAGCTATGTATAAAATACAAGCCTGTATTTGTAAGTATTTTAAAATTACCATTTTTAAATAGAATTGCAGCATATATAAAAATTTGGCCAGGGATGCTGTATTTTGTAGCATTGGAGGAATATGAAAAGAAGGCAGGGAAGGGTTCTAAGAAGCTGTCTCTCAGGTAAGGGTAGTAGTGAGGCTCCAGAAGGATGGCAGATGGGACGTTGAGCTCTATTGGAGATGCTCACTCAGAGATCACTCTCAGTCCTGGTGAAGGCACTGGCAGGGGCTGTGCAGTCCCCTTGAAGCTTTTTTTTGGTGCTGAACCTCCCTTGAATCTCAGACCAGCTCTGCTAAAGTCACACCTGTACCTGCTTAACTTTCCCAGGAAGAAATACACACCTGAAAACATTTTCAACACTAACATACAGCTGATCTGGTGGTAAAAAAAAAAAAGTTTAACCTGTCAACCTTTTTCTACTTTCTTAAATGACTTTTTCAGGCATGGTCCAAGTCATATTCAGACTGGGAGTACAAGTCCTGAGAGTGTTGCTAATCCAAAACTCCAGTGAACAGCAAATTCCCTTTCAAAATTGTTGCAAAGTTAATGGCAATTGCTTCCATGGGTAGAAAGACTTCAGAGCTGAGCTACCTCTCTGAACAGGTTCCACTCCCATAAGGTTGGGTTTCACAGAATCCTTGAAGCGTTTGGGTTGGAAGGGACCATTAAAGGTCCGGTCCCCATCCTCAGCTGCGGTTTACAGGGTCCAATGTTATGTCTGACTAGGGCAGAGGTTCCTTGCTCTGAAGGCTGTGAGCAAGGCAAGCAGAGTGGATCTCCAGAGAGACACACTGTCCAAGGTGTCACACTGTCCAGGGTGCCACACTGTCCCCAGCCCAGGACAAGCCATGGGGCTGGGGATCTGCTTCTGCTACAGAACTGGGAGATGGGGCTCACTCCCCTCTGGCTCTGTGATGGGATGAACATCAGAGGAGGTCATGAAGGGGAAGCAGGAACCTCTCCCATCTGCCCACATCTTATTCTAAAGAAGTGATAACACAATATGTCCCAGAGAAGGCCGGAGTACCTGACGCTCAGAGACAGCAGAGGTGCCTCTGTGCCACGGGCGAGACCCCAAAGAGAGCCTGCAGCAAAGCCAGGGATGAACCAGCGTCCTGAAACTCCAACTCTGTTCCCAATCCACATCTGTGCCAACCCCAGAGCATCACTGGTTGACTGCTGGGCCAGCTGCTCCTCTGCTCAAGTGGAGCGAAAATCCGCTTGGGCTTGGGCACAGACGTTCACTGTTCATGGAAACACTCTGAAATATCAGACCTCAAAAAAGACTTTTCCCACGGTCCCCAGGTCATCCAGCAGCATGTTCCAGTGGGGATGCAGCTCTAGGGGACAGCTAAAGGGACAGGCACTGGGATAACACTGGTGTGATCACAGATACCTGCCTGGAGATACAGCCTGCGGATGGGAAGTGTCCATTAAACATAAAGGTCTGTGAAGCTGTGACCTTGTATTGCAGGCACAGAACACTCAGTTCCCTTCAGACCCAACCAAATGTGGGCAGCTGCTTTCTCTAAGAACCAAGAAAACAAAACCTCATATTGCTTTCTGGCTTTATTTTCATTCCAGGGCTAAAACATCCCTCTTAGACAGGGCAGGGATGTAATCAAACAAACCCCAGGGCTGGAAATCACCATCCTCACAGAGCACACTTTGGATAACCACCTTTCACACCCCAGCCCCTGGTAAATAAATGGCAAAGGAGCAGTTGGTAAATTTGCTGAAAAGTGCAATTAAAAGCAAATAGGGACATTCTGCCTGTTGAAGGCAGCGTATTCTTTACTGCTTGTTTGTGGAGGAGGGAAAAGAAAAAGAAAGGAAGATTCCTCTCTTCCCTGTGGACCACCCATGGAACTTTTTTTGTCCCCTAATTCTGACACCAGAAGAAAAAGAAGTACTTGTTGCTCACAGCTCCCATGCACACTCCTCCCCATACAGTAAGGCTTTGGGAAGTTAATTGCATTAATGTGTTCCCTGAGTAAAAACAGGTGCTGTAACACCTGCATTTTCTAAAGCTGGATTTCACTAAGAATGGGAATTTTCAGAGGGTTGGAACATGTGGTTTATACAGAGGTGATATTTAAGGGAGTGCACAGAACCACTAAATTGGGAAGGTTCAGAGGTTGTGCTATGAAATCCTGCAAATTATGGATGACCAGAGCTAAGGCTGGACAATGCCAAGCTGTCTGCGGGAATTCAGCACGGGTGTGATTTTCAGGGAGTGGCACTGGAGTCCCTGTATCAGATTCCCCTTTTGGCCTGTGCTTTAGCCCCTGACAAAGATGTTCAGCACTTTACAGGATGCAGCTCCTCAGACAAAGCCCTGAGCCCACGGGACTGAAGCCTGCAGGCTCTGTGCCACCATCTCCATTGAAGAGCCAGGCCAGAGTGGATGGGATGAGGCAGCTTTTAGGGAATGAATATTATAGTTGTAAAGAACATGACAGCAACAAGACTGTGGCTGGAAAGCCTCCTGGCACCGAGGATTTTCTAGCAACAGGGAGCAGCTTACAGGCTACAGGGGCTGAAGTGGAAGATCTGCTTACTCACATGAGTAAGGGCTACTAGCAGTAGGAAGGATTGCAAGATTAAGCTCTTAAGGAATGAAGTGCTAATGGGTCTGACGGTGGAGTGGCTCTGCAGTTGCTTACATAGCTGAGGAGATGGCCTGTGACATAACACGCTCAGCCAGGCAAGCTTCATGTGTACATGTCCATGTCACAATACCAGCAACCTGCTAAGTGCACATCATCCCCCCACCAGAGACCCACAAGGGGGGTGCCTCCTTGTAAAAAGCATGTTTAAAATCCCGAGAATATCCCCTGCCTTGTGCCAACACTCATCTGTACATTGAATCATGTCAGGGGGATGCATCTGGGGTGAGAGGCCCTTCCCTCAGCCCTCCCCCCTCCACCTCTCAGGTTTTTCTGTGCACTAAAGGGTCAGAGCCACAGGAAAGGGTTTGGGAAGCTCTGTTAAGGGCAGGAAGATGATTCCTGTAGTGGAGACAACAGGAAGTGGTGGAGCTTTCTCCTTCCAGGGACAAGTTCTAGTGCTGAGGGTGTGCAGAATACAGACCATAAAGAGGCAAAGCACTGAACAAAGCTGAGTGATAATTAAGACAACTTAGAGAGCTCATTCTAATACAAGTGGAATTAGGACTTTCCTCATGGTTGAGCATATTCAGAAAGTATTTAAAATCTGTGTTGCCTCACAAATGCAACAGTGAGCATGAGTCCAGCTCTGTGTCCTTCTAAATACCATGTTCAGGTTTCATGCGGTGCTTCAAATTAATAATTAATTCTTATATTAGGTTTATTATTATTATTATCCCTGCTCACATCCAGCCTTATCATACTCTCATGATCTGTAAATAAAGTGCTATATTATTTCATTCCAACTCACTACAGTTTTTAGCCCAACCAAACCTTTTGCAGATAACTGTCACTTCCCAGCAAACACAGAGGGAAATGCTGCTTTTTTCCTCCACTGGGTGCACTGAGTTTCCTGGCTGGAATGCAGCACTTCCATGGGATGTTTTGTTGTCCTGGACACACCACAAGGGTGTGTTTAAATACTGGTATCAATCCAAACATTTCGTTCAAATACTTTAGAGCACAGAAAAGCAGTGGAAGGCTCTTAATATCTTTTCTAGAAAGCAGATTTACCTGGTAATGAATGTGGAATAAAATTTTCCCAGGGGAATTGAGAGATGAGCAGCAGAAATGACTGACACCCATTTCCTTCCTTCTGTTGTGGGCTATTTTCAGGCATGGATGACAATGTCTTTCCTTGCTTCTTCTGAAGTCCACTCTAGTAAATTCAGAATCACAGAGCTGCAGAATTGTTTTGGTTGGTAAAGATCTCTAAGTCCACTGAGCCCAGCCATTAACCTGGCATTGCCCAGGCCACCACTAACACATGTCCCCAAGTGCCACACCCACATAAGTTTTAAATCCCTCCAAGAATGGTGACTCCACCACTGCCCTGGGCAGCCTGTGCCAGTGCTTGACAAACTCTTAGGTGAAAAAATTACTCCTAATATCCAAAGTAAAACTATCCTGGCATAGCTTGAGGCCGTTTTCTCTTGTCCTGTTGTTTGTTCCCTGGGAGCAGAGCCCGACCCCTACCTGGCTCCACCCTCCTGTCAGGGAGTTGTGCAGAGCCACAAGGTCCCCCCTGAGACTCCTCCATGCTGAGCTCCCCCACATTCCTCACTTGCTCCTGGTGCTCCAGAGCCTTCCCCAGCTCCATCCCCTTCTCTGGACGTGCTCCAGCCCCTCAATGTCCTTCGTGCACTGAGCAGCCCAGAACTGACCCCAGGGTTTGGGGTGCAGCCTCGCCAGTGCCCCACACAGAGGGCCGGGCACTGCCCTGCTCCTGCTGCCACACTGCTCCTGCCACAGGCCAGGTGCCAGCGGCCTTCTCGCCACCTGGGTTCACTCAGCCACTGCTGCCAGCACCCCCGGTCTGACAGAGGGATTCTGTGTCTTCCTGAGCTGGGAGCCTGGCCCCAGAGAGCCTCAAAGCCACCTGCAGTCCTGCCCTGGGACAGGGCTGCTGGCAGCACCCCCATGGCTGGGGCTGGGGAGGACAACGGGGCTGGAGCAGCCGGGGTGAATTTCTCTTGACCTGTCCGGTGCTGGAGCACAAACCTGAGGCTCTCACTCAGTCTCCCAGATGCCCTCACGCTGTGGATGTTCCAGGTGTTCCTGCTCCCGTCCCCTGTGGAGCAGGGAGCAGGCACAGGCACAGGCACAGCATCTCCTGTCACCGCGCTCCAGAGCTGCCCTGGCACGGACTGCTCCTCACTGCTCCTCACTGCTCCTCTCTGCTCCTC